>CM076583.1:1331745225-1332345225 GCA_034641835.2 Pinus albicaulis
GGGGAAAAAATCAGGAAAAAATCGTAAAAACCGGGAAAAAATCGGCACATACAAAAATATTCATTGTTTTTCAATTTTTTTAATATCTAAAGCATCTACAGCATAAAATAAATGCATTGACACATAAATATGAAAAAAAAACTAATATATAAGATGTGTAATATCATGTCTAGTGCTACATCACACATAAAACTGAATCCTGTCCTGAATACTAAGTCCTGAGTCTCAAGAGTCAACTCGGCCTCAAAATAAAAAAAAAAAATATAATAATGTATCTCATATCATGAGTCATAATGTTATATACAAAGGAATGCACCAAATAACCTATACCCCTGATTTTTTTCCTCTACACTCTCTTGGGAGAAAATGTAACGGCACCTCTAGACGAAGAAGGTAGCGAGAGTGACAATATTTGTGTTGTGCTCCGGATCTGGCGCACCGGGAGCTAAGTAGGCAGACCCGTCCTCTACCGTGCCCGAGGGGTAGGTGGTGTCACCTCCTCCTCCTCCTCATGAAACTCATCATTGATTCATCGCTACTAGAAATGGGATCATCAACAAGAGATACATAAACATCATCTGGCTCAAGTCTTCGGACTTGGATTGCTTCAACCTTATAACATGATAGAAATTGAAAAATTTTAACATGCCTAACCAATGATTTTGGTTTAATTGAAGGTTCATCTCCTCAACCTTAAAATGCGGTAGAAAAAGATTAACATGCCTAACCATTTGTTTTCCTTTGAGTGAAGGGTACATTCTTGTTAAGGCCACGGTAGGGGAGTTCAACAATCAATATCACCAACATCAAAAAATTTCAACAATCAATGCCACCAACATCAAGGTTCTTAAAGGACTTCATGCTCTTGATCAAAGATTCAAATGCCAATATCATACCCTTACAAATAATAGAATCAAATGGAAACAATGCAAATCCCCAAACCTTGAAACCCTGAAAACCATTAAGTTTGTTGAATTTTGGAAGTCAGAAATCTAAAATTCATTCTCCATATGAAACTCCAATGAGGTTGAAACCACTCTTAAACATCCTGAATCATTTCATGGTAATGTTAAAAATTTAAGTAAAAGGATGAAAATGAAAAAATAAAGGATATTTCCTTTATTTTTCATTTTCATCCTTTTACTTTAAGAATTTAACATTACCATTAACTCACATGTGGGTGTGTCGGGAAAAATGAGAGAGTCTGCAAAAAATGACAAAAAAAAATCGATTTTTGAACTTATAGGGTTGCGATTGGCAATTTTTTCAAAAAAATCGTAAAAAAATCGCTGATAAAATCGTTGAGTCGAAAAAAATCGCGATTTTTTCAACTACAGATTAAAACATACTCCTTTCGCACATTGGCCGACTAACCAGAATGACGTAGGGTTGGAACGGGGGGTGACCTGACACTTCCTCATCATTTTAAATGCTAACGACGCATGGTGCCCAACTGCATACCTTGGTCACTGATGGTCTTGATGATAAATCCATGAGTATTACGGTCCACATGATACTTTTGCCGCATGAACTCGGCAATCTCCCCCTCACTATTTCTTACCCACGGGCTCCGGGGGGTTTGGTCACGCTCATGGGGAGATCGGTAATCCCAATGCACGAGTGCAACGTCAATGGGGATCTCGTCCCGGATCCATAGGCATCCGTTATGAATTAGCGTGAGCAATTGTACGTGCGAGCCGATCCGTTACATTGTAGTGTCCAAAGTGGGGCATCTGAGTAGATTTAGGAGCCCGACCCCCACCAAACCATGTACTTAGCGTTAGGGGGACAACTTTGACCCCATCGGCGCCATGAACTGTATCAAGGTATAACTCGGGTGCTAGCTCGCAGAAGGCCTCAAAGTTGGCCAAATCATGATCGCCGAACTTAACTCCATGAAGGCATCCAAAAGGTTCACCTATGACGGGGGACCTCTCCTGCGGGTCAACGACATTTGTAGGTGGGTGATCAAGCCATCGAGGTTCTTTGGCGTGCGCGTTGATGTCTTGCATGGGCGAATGAAGGGGGCCGACCGGTTGATTGGCTCGGCGGGGTCGGGTCTCCTCTGAGCGGCCCGCGAGACTTCACGTTTTGCGAGGAGGTACGGGGCTTCCCCGTAGCCCATTTCGTAGGCTTCGGGTGCTTGCTTGATCCACCGAGCCTTTTATTTTCCTTTCCTAGTGGTGGGGGCCGGGTGTGGAGAGGATCTCTTTGACTTCGGATTCGACTTCCACCACTTCCTCGGTGTCTTGTTCCACTAAGGTTACGGTTTCGAGAGTTCGGCGTGTTTGTGGCCGTCATGCAGTGCAAAAATATGAACTCGGGATTGCTACGCTCGGAGGGCGGCAGTCGCGCAGACATGAATGAGATGCTAGAGGCACATAATTTCTTATAGCACAACTTCATCCACGACAACCGAGGCTAAGTACAAGCTATTCGAACAATACGGAACATGTGTCCGATCTATCTCACCTATTTTATAGCCTTGGGTGCCGCCCAACGGTAGGGTAGACTTCGTGCGGGACTTATCCTCAAGTAAACGGTAAAAAAAATCCCAAAATCGCCGCATTAAATGCCGACCGTCCGCTCCATCCAACGGTAATTTTCTATTTTTACCCGATTTGACTATTTCAATGGCTAGTTTCGCACTCGGGTGCGCTCGCATACCCTCCACAATCCGAGCGCACCCCGTGCTCCTAGTAACCCTCCCGCGTTCCCAATGCACCGGCTTCATTACGATGTGATTTCTTCCAACCGAGATTTTGTGTTGCCATAGCCCGACCTTCAAGATCTCTTGCGTTGTCCTCTTGCCTGCGTAGTGACCCCTTGTTATATCTTGGTGGGCTTCGACCAAGAGAGCATAGTTTACATGCTCGAGCCGATCACCTGCGTAGTACTTCATGAGGTGCAATAGTGGTGAAGTCCTTCGCTCGGTGAACCAACTCCTTTTGTCGTACCGAATATTCGTCGGGTGCCATGCCTATGGTCGGGAACAAAGAGATCTCGGTAAAACGGGTATCCACGACCTTACTGGCGAACAAGCTGCGTATCGAGCAATCCTTCCTTGCTCGTCTCCAATTTGGGACAAGTGATCCTACTCCGTACTCAACTCTCTCGGCTTGTTTATGATTCCAACACCGTATTCTTGAAGCGATAGCCACTTGCAAACTTTTCCCCCCAACACGAGCTTATTCCCCGGGCACTCTAAAACCGAATGATCCGTAATCATCTTATAGTGACTTCCCTAACGACCTTTGCGCCGATACGTCTATAGCTCAATAGGTCGTGGCCAACCCTTCCCTCTCCGTGGTGGCATAATCGCGCTTCGCACCCGAGATTGTCGACTAGCGCATACGATTGTGTGATTATCGTTTTTCGGTGCCAAGTTGCGTACGGCCCGCTTCCGGGCGATTCCCGAAGTATCCTCATGAAATATCGCCGCCCCATTGGAGGAAGTGAGAATATGTGCAGCGACCATCCTTTTCTCCGAGTTGCTCAAGCCTCAAAGCTCTTTTGGTGCATGTCATCCCAATTGAGTGAAATATCTTACTTAAGCGGTGTTTTCAAAAGTGCGGTGATCGGACTAGACTTTCCGTAGTAGCCCATATGTCCGAGGATCGCGTGCAACGACCTTCGTAGTCGTAGGCTTTACTTGTGTGGCTGGTGTGATGAGTGTATTACCGATTTCCTCCCTCACCCTCTGCGTATGATAAGGTCGTTGTTTTTTCGATCGCACATCTTAGTTGAGAGTGACGTGCATATCGCCCAAGTCCCCCATGATCTCCTTAGGTCCCGAAAACCGATCTTGATACTCCATGATCGGTCCCACGGTCTTGCCCTCTTGTTCCATCATCCCATCGGGACCTAATTGTAGCCCGCTTGAGTTGTACAACCGTATTCGTGTTAGCACTTCGTGGTTATAGTGGTTTCCATACCATCCACCTTATGTATCGGAGGTTCTGCAATCGTGCGTTCCCCCTCCTAATGCTATGATCGAGACCTTGTGTGGACTCGCGTCGGAATCTTCCATGGTGGCCTCGTGGAACTCGACATTACCCCGAATTTGTGTTTCCCATGTGGGCCCTTCTCTTCTTGCGTCGAGTCGGATTCAACGGTATCGATAGTCGCAAAGCTTCCTCAAGCACCTCCAATCCTCCCGTTAACCCAAATGTCCCCAAGAATTCGTCTCTTAGGGTTGTTCACCGGCGGAGTGCTGGCGATGTAGCTCCGCATCCGGATACCGAGCAGCGAGAATTGGTCCTAAGGCATGAATAAACAAGTGAACCCATTCTTTTGTATTACAATCGCACCATCGCTCCATCCACCGAACAAATGTTCACGCGGATTTCACGGGCCCTGGAATCGCTTTGACGTGCACATCGGTCGGAGGTTCAAATCGTAGTACCATCATATCCCGATATTCCTCCCATTCCCCGGAACGCCCCCTTATGTGTGTCCCACCATTTCACGAGCGTTGCGCGCATAGCTAGAGTTAAGAGCCCATAGCCTTCATTCTTTGGGAACCTCGGCCCTTGAAGGTTCGCAAAATTCCTTTATACTACCGAGCCATAAAAGTAGGGTAATTCTCTTACCCTTGGAAGATATATACGGGAATTCGCCGGTAATTCGTAGGCGGCCATGGTGTAGATATTTCCCTGCGGTCGATTTTGCCAATCTTCTAATTCTTCGTCGCAGTCAGAGAAGCATTCGTTGTCCTTCTCCCAGCCAAGGCATCACCGTCGTCGTAGGGTTGATCCGAGTCTTCATCCTTCGCAATTAACTTATAGATGTGATCCATCCCTTCTTCCTCATGCGCCGGCTCGGTGTACCTTTCTCCTTCAGCGAGGTCTAGTGGTACGATCACTGTGTTCCCTCACTTTCAAGCACCATGCTTCGTTTCTTCAAGTTGATAATTCCACCCATATCAATGGCCCAATCCAATCCCGAGGGGTCTTTGGGGTAAGAGTCCGCATCTTCTACAATCCGAATGACTTCAAAGTCGGCTCCTACCCTAGCCCCGACGATATCTACTACCATCTTTGACAATCTCCCCAATGGTATGATCTTACGTTGATTAGCCATGCGCGACTGGATAGTAGACCATTCTAACTTAGGTTCCCCCATTCGTTGCCAAGTCTCGTTTAGGTAGTACATTTGCATCCGACCCTAGGTCTAGAATTACTTAGTCCATTTCATAATCACCAATCATGCGCGATTAATCACATCTCTCGACCCAGATGCGTCTCTTCCGCTCATGAAGTTTGTGCACATCCTTAATCTTCGTGTCGGGGTTTTCTCTCCGTGCAACCGTCGAGTAGTGCTTGGAGGTTTTCTACGACTTACCGATTGCGCAATGACTTCATGCACGCTGCAAGAATGGTTTGACCTCATCTTCGATGCCACTTTGTTTGGAGCCGATGTCTCGTTTTGAGCACGATCTTGCGAGTCGCGATAGAGGTCTCCTTCTCCTTCTGTAAGCCCACACCTTAGGTTTAGTAGCTACTTTACGGATCAAAGACTCAGTCTCGGCTCTTTCTCACCGACCCTCCGGTGGCCGCACCGCTCGCGTGTTATTACATTAATGCTCGGTCCTCCTTCACGAGGTTCCGCCTTCACCCATTGCACATTTTGTGTAGGAGTCTGTTGCTTTTCTGTACCTTGGCCATCAAAATCGGGTAGTCCTCGATCACATGGTCCAAGCTGTTCGCAATATTTGTAGGATTGCCCGAGTTGGGTTCGTGCGATCCCTCGCAAAGTGACCTATTTCCCCACAATTATAGCAAGATTAATTGGCCTCTACCCCCTGTCTGCGCTTCCTCCTCGTCCCCCCTCCCCCTGCCCTCGGTCGAGGATCCTCCTATACCTATGGGGGATCTAGGTGATGAGGGGGTACGATCGCTACTCTATATAGGTTTCCCCGGTCGATCATCGGATCATACGTTCGGCGGTTACCGTTCGTCATGTCCTACGGACCTACAAAACCTACACCACTTTGTTGTTTTACTTCCGGGATATATGTGGCAAGGCGGGGGCGGTGGTTGGTATCATGCATTCCCGACAACGCGACGGTCATGCACCATAGCGCCGACCCACTTGGTCTGCGCAGCTTCCCTAGGATGCATCGGGTTGGGTCCCCGAGCACCGCATGTAGTCTACAAGCGACGGACAATTATCTTTGGTGTGGTCATTCACCCGACATCGTATGCACCATCTTTCGGGACTAGCCTCCATTCCTCGCTCCTTGTGCAGATTCTGGATATCCATGTGCATTGCTTCTAGTCTGGCCTTGTATTTCTTTCGTACTCTTAATTGGGTATCATCTCTTGGCGCGACTTCTGGTTTCATAGCAACCTCTAAGGCCTTCTCCCTCGTGTTTCAATGGCTTGATGACCCATAGGTATGTGCGGGTGGGGGCAACAACATAGCAATGAACCACTCCGTGTGTTGCTTGTCATCATATTGGAATTCTCCTTCTTTGATCACTTTCTTTAATCGTTGATCTACTTCCCATACGGACTCGGATGGTTCTTGCTAGAAATCCTTCAAGTCATTTACTATCCGAGAGTAGGACTTAGGTTTCTTGAGCTGCCGCTTTAACGCATTCTTAATTTCCTTGATAGTTGTATTCGTATGTTGGTCGTAAGGTCCTTTACACAGAAATTTTAATTTAAAACCCATATTAAACTAAGTATATATTCATAAGTAAGGTATTTCAATGAAAATCAGCGGAAATAAACAGTGAAATTTAATTGAGAAACCATTATATACATAAAATAAGTACCTGGGACACGGTTGATGATTTTAGATGGTGGCTCTCCTCCCGTGATGCAGATGCTGTGGATAGATAAAAAGTTTACCGAAACAACCAAGTCCTCCCAGCCAATTCGGGAACAATCCCAGACCCAGAGGATGTCTCCTCTGCCCCCGTGCCCAGATAACCAAGAAGAACAGAGACTCCCAGGCAATTCAATCTCACAATTCAGTCTAACTTTGGCAGAATTTCCCTCCTTTTTGCTCCCCCAAAACCTCCATATCACCTCCCTTAAATAAGCTCCCTCCACCGCCTTATACTTCCCCGAGGTCTTCCCCCTATTAATGGTGATATTTTCTGTATTTATGGTGCTGTACTTTTCATTAAATTGAGATAGGAATATAAATTAAACAATCTTCCTCCACCGCCTCTAACCTCCCAAGGCCTTATCCATCCTTATGTTCATATTAATGTTTCTTTTTATGGTGGGTGATCCACATTAAGGTGAGTACGAATATACATTTATGAAGGTGGGATTATATAGTTATTTTATTTATAGAGCTTGGGACTTTATTTAAGTTCTTTTAATATTAATCTTTAATATTGCATACTCATTTTTAAACTTAAGGTTTTAACTTTATTATTTCATTTCTTTTATTACCTCTTTTCATAAAATTTATACTTAGTTGAACTTAATATAAATCTGAAATCTTAATATTAAGTTCCCAATTTATGTAATCTTGATATTAGTAGGTAGGTGTACTAGTGCGATGTGGGCGGTATAGGCAGGTGTAGTTATCAAATGCCTATATCGTTCACACGCTAATATCGTTTTGGGTATAACTTGGGAATGGGTTGTTACATACTTCCTCCCTTCAGAAAACTTCGTTTCGAAGTTTATGGTTTTATATACTCAGACCAATATTGTTTTTTTTTTTTTTTTGAGATTAGGGTGATTATAGAATGTCTGTATTTTAAGATTGAATTTTCGTTTAAATAAGTATGTATTGGTAATTTAATTGTTACTTCCCATATTCACCGAATCTCCAAACTATTCTAAAATCATCCTATCCTTCCTAATCTCTTCCGCTCCCATCCTATCCATCCTCTACAGGAATATGCCATGGCATCCGTTTTACTGATCCATTCATAGACCTCAATGATATCAGAGTCGATTACGTCGACCTGATCTGCTTGTAGGCATCCGGCAGTCATCATCACACGTCTAGGGGAGCGTGACTCGCACAGTCCTCCCATGACTCCAGGTATTGGAGGATAAACAGTGGGCAACACCACTCCTCTCAGTAGGACCAGGGTCCTATCGTGGGATCTCGGGGAGTCTCAGTTGTTCTTGGAAATCTGTCATCACGTAGATTGCTTCGGTAACTGTTTTCTGCATGATACTCACTGGTACATAATCTGCAATGTAAACATTTGTACACATATTACAGCATATGCATCTATATTGTTCATAACCAATTGGTACCCATATAACAACCTCTTCGTATTCAAAATACTTTGATATGTATGATATCAATCCTAGAACTTATATAAAAAGAAAATTTGTTCACATAGGTATCCATGTGTTCAATAAAATTTCTTATTTCAGATGTTGCTTCTGTTTCGTTCATTCATGTTCTATTTATGATGCATTTCTTTACCATTTTCAATCTGTATACCCATATGTTTTCATATTCAAAATGTAGTTACTCTTTTATTTCCTTTCCTTGAATCATATTTGAAATGCAACGAAATAAATTGACAGATATTTTCGTCTATAATGTCTAATCTATGATTTCACATTCCTGCAATGTTAATTTAAATGACATATTGCATATCGGTGTCCATGCACCAGTGAATTTTAAACAAACATCATATTACCTGTATCAGTAGAGTAAAGTAGCATTTTAGCTTTATGGGTATCCATGTACCAGCAAAGTAAAAACGCATCTTTACATAGTGTTTCAAAATGTCAAGTATCAAAATAGAGCAGTTATATACATAAAAGTTTTCAGTTCTCAAAATTTAACACAAGTTAGGGTAATTCTGGCAAAAAGCCTCAGCGTCCTCCCAAGTCGCTGATCCAGGACTATACTTGTCCCACTGGACTTTCACTTGGTCTATCCGGTGGTTCCTGAGCTGTCGAACCCTACGTTCCAGAATACGTAATGGTTCGACCGTTAGGGTTCCCTCGTCTGATACCTACAGTTCCTTCCAATGAAGGTCATGAGATTTATCAGCAATATAGTGTCGTAAGGCAGATACATGAAATACATTATGAATTTTGTGCAGGTGGGGTGGCAGTGCAAGATGATAAGCGACTGGTCCAACTTTTTCCAGGACTTCAAATGGTCCAATAAACTGGGGGGATAATTTTGTCCCCTCCCAAACCAAATGGTGCTCTTATTTGGTCTAATTCGGATGAAAACCTGATCTCCAACCACATAACTTCTATCTGACCTGTGAGTGTCCGCATAACTTTTCTGTCTATCCTGAGCCTCTTTTAACCGTTGTCTAATCAGTTTTACCTGATCCTCCATCTCTTGGATCAAGTCTGGTCCGACGATTATTCGATCTTCTAACTTGTCCCAACTCAACGGCGTTCTGCAGGGTCTTCCGTATAAAGCTTCAAATGGCGGCATTTCGATTGAACTGTGATAGCTGTTTTTGTAAGCGAATTCTACCAAGGGTAAGTACTTTTCCCATCGTGACTGTTGGTCCATAACATACATCCTTAGCATATCCTCGAGTACTTGATTTACCCTTTCTGTCTGTCCATCGGTCTCAGGATGATAGGCAGTACTCAAATTTAACTGAGTTCCCAAGGCCGACTGCATACAATTCCAGAACCTTGATGTGAATCGAGGATCTCTGTCGGATATAATTTTCTTAGGTACTCCATGAAATCTGATGATTTCATTTATGAATACCTTAGCTACATCAGCTACTTCATATGTATCTCTTACTGGGATGAAATGGGCGCTTTTTGTTAATCTATCCACTACAACCAGAATGGCATTATGCTTTTTTTGTGTAAGAGGCAGCCCAACGATAAAATCCATAGAAATTATCTCCCATTTGGTCATAGGGATGTCATGAGGTTGTAAGAGACCTGTTGGGTGACGATGATCAGCTTTTACCTGCTGAGATTCCAGGCACCTAGCGACAAATATGACAATGTCATTTTTCATGCCTGACCAGAAGAAGAGTCTCTTGGTGTCAGCATACATCTTCTTTACCCCGGGATGTGCACAATATACTGCTCGGTGTGCTTCCTTCAAGATGGTGTTTCGGAGATCTCCACTGTCTGGTATATATATCCTTCCGTGAAATTGTAGAATTCTGTCCTCTTCTAAATCATACCCTTCGAACGGTTGCTTTCGAGTCCCGACCTTACTTTTAAGTACCAACTATCTCTTACAAGATGTTCAAGCACTTGATTTCTCAAGTTCACCTTGATAGGTACGAGAGAGAATATTCGGGGTCTTCTACTTAAGGCATTAGCTACCACATTCTCCTTCCCTTTGATATATGAAATCGCAAAATCATATTCGCTTAGGAGTTCACTCCATCGTCTTTGTCTTGCATTCAAGTCTCTCTGGGTGAATAAATACTGCAAACTTTGGTGGTCACTTTTAAGCACAAAGTTTCTCCCCACCAAGTAATGTCTCCACATATTTAAAGCTAAGACCACCGCGGCTAGCTCCAAATCATGCGTAGCATAAAGTTCTTCATGAGTTTTTAATTTTCTCGAAGCATATGCTATTACGCCTCCTTCCTGCATTAAAACTGCACCTAACCCTTGCTTAGATGCGTCAGTACACACAGTAAAATCTTTATCCATATCTGGTACCCGTAAAATCGGTGCACTAGTCAATAATCGCTTAAGTTCAGAAAAAGCTTTATCACATTCCTCAGTCCATTCATACTTAATGCCCTTGCGCTGAAGATTTGTGATTGGTTTCGCAATTTTGGAGAATCCCTCCACAAACCGTCGGTAGTAACCTGCTAAACCCATAAAACTACATACTTCATGTGCATTCTTAGGTATCGGCCACTCCCTGATTGTATTTACCTTTTCAGGATCTACAGAAATTCCATTTGCCTGATATGATATGACCTAAGTAATGGATTTCCTTCTGGAAGAAAGCGCATTTGGATAATTTTCCATATAACTTGTGCTCTCTGAGACAAGATAACACTATCCGAAGATGCTCTTCATGCTCCTTCTCATTCTTAGAGTAAATGAGAATATCGTCCAAGAAAACTTGTACAAATTTGTCAAGATATTTGCGGAGAACGCTATTCATAAGGTTCATGAAGACTGCAGGTGCATTGATCAACCCAAATGGCACCACAATGAATTCATAATGTCCGAAACGAGTTCGGAATGCAGTCTTAGAAACATCACTCTCGCTAATCCTGAGTTGATGATAACCTGATCGCAGATCGATCTTTGAAAATACTGTAGCTCCTTTCATTTGATCAAAAAGGTCGTCAATGCGAGGCATTGGATACCTATTCTTTACCGTGGCCCGGTTCAAATCTCGATAGTCCACACACAGTCGTAATGAACCATCTTTCTTCTTGAAAAAGATTACAGGAGCACCCCATGGTGAAACACTGGGTCGAATGTGCCCTACATCTAACAGTTCTTTTAGCTGTAGTTGCAACTCTTGAAGGTCCGAGGCAATCATTCGGTAAGGAGTTTTGGATATAGGTTCCGTACCAGGTTTCAACTCAATGGTGAGGTTTAGCTCTCTCCGAGGAGGCAGTCCAGGTAGTTCCTTTGGAAAAACATCCGGAAATTCTGCTAGAATCGGATACTGATCTAAGGAAGGCCCTTTTTCTTTGCTTACCATTTGAACGGCATACACTTGACAACCCTTCCTCAAGCACCGCTTCATCTGCATGGCTGAGATGAAACGCAAGGATACCTTTCTCTTAATACCTTGAATTTGGATTGTCTCACCCCAATCATTTACGCAAAGTATTGTTTTCCCGGAACAATCTACCCATGCTCGATGAGACTCTAACCAATCCATTCCTATCACCAGGTCGTAAGTACCTAGGGCTGTGACATATACTTTTAGTTTGGTCAAACAGACTCCTAGATCAACTTTGCAATCTTCCACACATAATTCTACCGATTGAAGGTCTCCTGAAGCCATTTCTACCTGTCTAAAATCGTCTTGTTTGCAGGCTGCCAACCCACATTTATTCAATGCATAAGATGAAATAAAACTATCAGTAGCTCCCGTGTCAAACAAGATTTTGAGTTTTATTCCGTTGATTGTACCTGAAGATTCCACTACCGTGGATTGATGCGCTGCTTGGTTGTTGTTGACGACAGCATGGATTCTGTGATCGCTTTGAGCATCTGATGACGGCTCTTTTCCTGTTCGCCGCGAGTTCTCCGGTTCTTTTCCTGTTCGCCGCGAGTTCTCCGGACAATCCCGTCGAAGATGGGGTCCTCCACATCCCCAACAGTCCACTCGGGTTGGTCCTTTTTCGTTTGACTGAGAAATCCCCGACCAAGAACTCTGTCCCCTGGTGCTGCTTCCCCTCCCATTCCTTCCTCGATTACCAGTCCCTCGAGACCTCCATGTACTGGTGTTTGAGGACCCGGAAGCTAGTGCATTTATGGTCCTGGGAGCTCCTGCCCCCGCTCCTCTTGGAGTAAACCTGTTACCATAAGGAGGTGGTCTCGAGTTATTTCCTCGGAAGAAATTTCGGGGAGTCTTTCCTGTAAATGCCTGCGGTATTGATTCAGCTGGCCTGAAATCCCTTTTTATCCCCAGATGCTCTTCTGCATAACGAGCACATTCCACTTCCTCTGCCACCGTTGGTGGCTTCCACATTCTTACCATGGCTCTGATCCGAGGATTTAACCCAAATATGAAATGCTCGGCTTGGCGTTCATCCGTGTCTAGATAAGGAACATATTTCACAAGTTCCATGAACTTTGTCTCGTATTCTTCCACGGTTTTACCCCCTTGGGTTAGAGTATGGAAGGCTCCAGCTTGCTGCTCTTGAAAGAAAGGTGGCAAGTACTTCGCACGGAATCGGTCCACAAACAATTCCCAAGGAATGGTATCTGAAGTGAGATGCAGCTGTTTTTCCATATTCCCCCACCAAATCAGAGCATTCCCTCTGAGTTGGAATACAACGATCCTTGTTTTAGAAGTTGAAGAATATTCTCTTAATGCGAAACACCTGATCATCCCTTCCAACCATGCTTCGGCCTGCTCTCCAGCTCGTCCTCCAGAGAATTCAGGGAGTTTAATCTTTTGCAGTTCCCGTGAAATATCTTCTCTGTGAGGTTTGTCATCGAAATCCCTCGGCCTTTCTGAGTGTCTTTCCTCTGACTGACGTCGCTCCTCCTTGTTCCTGGTCGACTGCGACCCTTTCAAGGTTTCCATAATGGCCTCTAATGAGCTCATCACAGTAGTGAGATCAGGCGGAGCAACAGGTGCTGACGGCAATCTTGATGGTGGTGAAGGCGATGGTGAAGGTGGAGGTGGCGGCGCTGCATTTCGCTGGCGTTGCCGCCTTTGGTACGTGTTCAACATGGTAATTTTCCTGAAATGCATAATAATAAATTCATGAGGAGTGGATAAATTTTCAGACTGACAAAATATAATTTTCGCAAGATTAGAGCTGGCATACGGGTATAGTTCTTTTGCTATTTTACCTGCAGGCAGGTCTTACTGGTACCGAGGTCAAGGAGGGTGGCAACGCGACCTCCTTGTCCTATGCAGGGTAATGTATGCTTACTAAATCTAGAGTGGAATGCAAGGTTTTCATCGATCAAAGTGTTAGTTTATAAACGTGTCTAGAATGTTTTATTCCTATATGCAGTGATAGAAGGGGTTTATTGATTTCAGCTATTTATGACTAACAAACACTTGAATATTGATTTTATCTACCCTTGTGATTCTCCCTGTCTGCGTAACAAAATACCCTCCTTTTATTTATTTATTTATCATTCGATTTTTAACTTAATATCATATTATAAGATTTTGTCACCTTAGTTTAGATGCCTATAAAAATATCCGCTTCAAACTCTAATTTACCCTACTTTTGTTTAATTTTAATTTAAAATTATATGGCCTATAATTTAATCAAATTTATATAATAAATGAAATATAATAAAAAATTCTAACTTTCATCCGTAACCACGTTACGATAATTAAAAAAAATGAAATGGTGATTGCTGCTATATATATATGAATTTTTAATGTCACATATTGTATTAATTTATATTTATATAATTTATTAATATAATTTCAAACTTAATATTTATTATAATCCAAGTTAGAATTTTATTAAACCGTTACAAATCCACACATTAACATATAGTTCCGAATGTATATATGTGGAATATAATTCGAACGGTTTGAATTGAGTGGTGGGTCTGAATCATACATTACGGTGGAGGCTCAACTATTAAAGTCGATGGCATATTAAATATTGTAAAGTCCGCGGGTATCTTATGACAATGACAAGGCATATATATATATATATATTGTTGTATTAAATATGGAGCGGGTAACAAAGGTTTAATATTGCCCGCAAAACATATATGACCTCCCGCTCTCTAAACCTTTGATTTTCCATCCGGCGGTTGTGTGATATATCGCAGGGTTACAAATGGCATATCCCATAGTTTGCTGCAATATATTTACATCGCATTAAAAAAAATTTAAACCATTCGCGCCGACCGGTGGAGCCCCGACTGGATTTCAAATCCTGTTCGCGGCATTCCCTAACCCGCCCTTTGAACAATCGCCATTCGAACGCAGAAGTCCATCGCACCAAGTTGGTGCCACGTTCACATGCTCCACCGCCATCTATCCAATTCGCTGTCCATTTATTAAACTTTGGATTGCCACGCTTTTTGTTCGATAAGGGTTGGAAGCTTTTGGTGTACGCAGGTGTTGTTTGCAGGATCGACTGAGGCAAAGTCTAAGGCTAACAGTGACTAGAATAAAACTTAGAAAATGTGAGTTTAGAAGCTGATACTCCTGGGCATATGAGATCGCGTCATCTATGCATCAGACTCCCAATATTGTTCAGATATCTTGCATCTCCCTGTTTTTCAGCTCAACCTGTGCGACTTCGTCTTATCTATGCCAGAGTTTGCTTATCCTTTCAAGGCATGCTAACTAACATGTATTCTTGGATCTTTATTTCACATCTGTGGTTGAACTGTTTGAGATAATATGGTTTTCTTTGTGTTCTACTCTTCCACTTTCCCATTTCAAAGCTGTACTGAAGGTGCCCTCTCAGTTCTAACTTGTTTTCTATCTGTAGGACAGTCCCTTTCTACAGTATCCCAGTCCAACCATTTTATGCACTGCAATTCTCATGTTTCCATTCTACTTTCTAGTGTTTCTTTTCTAAACTGTGCAGGTATCCCGCCTTCCATTTCTGCCACCCTTTTTCCAGTGTAGGATTAATTTTCTTTGTGCTTTTATTTAGAGCAGATAGAGTCCTATCTCTGCTATAATAATTTCATATGGAGTGAAGGTCTTTACTCTTAGTAAGGACATTGCTCTATGTTATGGACTCTTTCCAATTGCAGCCAACAGGTAGCTTGGAGAAGATAGATCACTTCGAGATAGGCAAATACTAGGAGGAGATGTCCTTGAATGACAAGCCAATTCAGGTGACATGAAGTTGGGATGAAGCACAGGTCCCAAAAGAGGAATCAAAAGAAATCATAGAAAGCCTAAAGGGAAAGGAAATAGTAAAAAAAATTGACAGGCAAAATGATGAAGATTTCCATAGAAAGCTAGAAAAATCACATCGCATTCAAACTTCCTTAGGAAAGCAAAATAGCAGAAGAAAAGGAATGGTGCTAATACAGGGTTTGTAGAACAGAGCTGCTAGAGACTTCATATATGTTGATGCCAATAGGATTTTTTTTTGTTTTGAGCAAAGAGGTTTATGTATTCATTTTTCTCACCAGTCTCTTTCTCATTTGTATCTCCCACACTCTTACATTCATTTCTTCCTCCCATATTAATATGAATCTGACGGATATCAATCTCTTTTCCATAAGATTTTGTTGCCTCTTTGACTTCCCTTTGTAAATATGCACACGTCACATTATATGGTTCTTGAAAGTCTGGAAACACGAAACTGCTCTCACAGTTCATGCATAACATGTTCTGAAACTTCTCATTGAATTTTGGTGAGCCATTAGACTTTGTTGAAATTTCACTTCTCCTTGTATATGGATCCATTTCATCATTAGAGCCATCTGGATCATTTTTCGACTGCTTCAAAGGAAAAACTTCAGAGGACAGCCCAATGCTATTTAAGGGTAGAGCTTCTTCCAGAGCATTCTCTACAGGACGGAATTGCTCTGTATTTTGTATATTAAGGTTAAATTGTTTTCGTCCTGTACAGGTTATGTAACAACAGAAATTGCCAGTAATTGCATGTGTAACAGGCGATAGGGGATTGACAAGTCAACTGTTTGGTCCAAAGTTAGGAGGATACCTCATCTATGGTTCGATTGGATCTGGGAAGGGCTCAACTCTAGGGCAACCCAAAACTGGCAGATCTAACCGGTCATTAAGATTGGGCGTTTGAACAGAGACAAAAGTAATTGTTTTATGCAGCAGCTTTAGATTTGGAACAACCAGAGACTAGTTTATACCAGCAGCATCCTTTTTAATGGGCCTATAAGGTCGTAAGAGGGTTTGAACTTGCCCTCTGATACCAAATGTAAGATCCCTTACACAGAAATTTAATTTAAAACCCATATTAAACTAAGTATATATTCATAAGTAAGGTATTTCAATGAAAATCAGCGGAAATAAACAGTGAAATTTAATTGAGAAACCATTATATACATAAAAGAAGTACCTGGAACACGGTTGATGATTTTAGATGGTGGCTCTCCTTCCGTGATGCAGATGTTGTGGATAGATAAACATTTTACCGAAACAACCAAGTCCTCCCAGCCAATCCGGGAACAATCCCAGACCCAGAGGATGTCTCCTCTGCCCCCGTGCCCAGATAACCAAGAAGAACAGAGACTCCCAGGAAATTCAATCTCACAATTTAGTCTAACTTCAGCAGAATTTCCCTCCTTTTTTCTCCCCCAAAACCTCCATATCACCTCCCTTAAATAAGCTCCCTCCACCGCCTCATACTTCCCCGAGGTCTTCCCCCTATTAATGGTGATATTTTCTGTATTTATGGTGCTGTACTTTTCATTAAATTGAGATAGGAATATAAATTAAACATTCTTCCTCCACCGCCTCTAACCTCCCGAGGCCTTATCCATCCTTATGTTCATATTAATGTTTCTTTATGGTGGGTGATCCACATTACGGTGAGTACGAATATACATTTATGAAGGTGGGATTATATAGTTATTTTATTTATAGAGCTTGGGACTTTATTTAAGTTCTTTTAATATTAATCTTTAATATTGCATACTCATTTTTAAACTTAAGGTTTAAACTTTATTATTTCATTCCTTTTATTACCTCTTTTCATAAAATTTATACTTAGTTGAACTTAGTATAAATCTGAAATCTTAATATTAAGTTCCCAATTTATGTAATCTTGATATTAGTAGGTAGGTGTACTGGTGCGATGTGGGCGGTATAGGCAGGTGTAGCTATCAAATGCCTATATCGTTCACACGCTAGTATCGTTTTGGGTATAACTTGGGAATGGGTCGTTACAGTGGGTCCCTTTCATGATACCGATAATGACATTGTTAGGAGCCTTACTTTCCCCTGCCTTCTCTAGGATCCCAAGGACATAGCTACTTTATCCACGAGTCATTGCCTCACACTTTCTCATGTCTAATATTGATGAACCCTTTCCCCCTCCTGAGTATGATGTTGAGGAAGTGCCTCTCATTAGACATATCTCTTCTTCCCAGTCATGCCCTCAGGATTGTGAACACACAATCGTGGCCCCTCTCCAATGGGACCATCATATCGAGCAACCTATTTGTTGTGCCCTTCCATGTCCTCTATCCCCTTTTCCTTCCTGCCTTGACCTTCTGGCGACCACGAAGCATACCATTATAAGCAATGATCATGATAGGGAGTTCTTGAGCTTGGTCATTTATTCTTCATTTTGTGCTTGCAGGAAAGGCTCTGAAATTCTAATTTGGTGTCCTTCCCCTCATCCAAGATTCCTTTCTTCACCATATGGATATCATATTTTCCTGTCCCCACCCACATCATCCATATGATTGTTTCTATGTTGGCTTTTGCATTTATTGCATGAGTATTCATATGGGTGAGAAGTCTTATATCGATCTAATGATATGTTGGTTGCTTTAGCTTTATGATTACACTCAACATTTGCATGATGTAATATGCATGTTAGGGTAGGATTCATTGTATATTGGTTTTTGCATTAGAACTAATAACATATTATATTATCATGCTAAATTAGGTGCATTTAGATTAAAACTTGCATTTAGAATTAAATTTTATTTCCTATTGATTTTTATGGCCTAACAAAAGCATGGTCGATCAAAGGACACTGTGAAAACATGTTGCGCTGTGTGCTTAGTCTTTTATGTGCAGGTAATAGGTCTTCGGTCTCGATAGATTGTTGGTGTTCTCATGATCTCCCTGTTCGAGTACATGGTTCGTGCTCTCTACTTAGAGATCATGTCTATGTTGGAGCTAGATGTTACCTGTTATCACTTGCTGCCTATAGTTAGTGGGAAAAGCCTTTAACCCCACAAGGTGTGGTTGGTGGCAAGGAATTCAGAGAAGGGATTGTCACCTACTCCCGACTCTTTCTGTTTAAGCTATCTCCTAAGTTAGCTATGGGGGGTGCTCCCTAATAGAAAAAACTAAGTTAAAGATATTGAGTTTTTAGGAGAATTGTTAGAGTGAAATTGGATTACTTTTTGTAATATCCCAAACGGGATATTTTAACTAAAATTGCAGAAATAAACTTGAGCAGAAAAATAAATGGAAATATACATAGCCACAAATAGTACACAATGGATGCTGATAAAATCACTGAGCCATTTTATTAATCCATGGTAAAATGTACATCAACATGAAGGAACAACGGACCCTGAGCTTGCCAAGCAAGCGGAGCAAAACCCAGAAAGATCTCTGGCCCAACTGATGAATGATGTTGGCAATGATGTAGATGGCTCGACAAGAAAACTACTGCAAATCAGCTACGGCAAAACTGACCTCTCCAAACTCCACTGAGGCACTGTGAGATCTCTGAGTGAAACCTCCTCAAGAGTATTGGTTTTCCGTCCAATACTCGACAAATCACCCGAGGGTTTTCGTCCTGGGGCTACGGCTGAAGTAGAGAACCACGTTCTCAAACCTCTCACATAAGAAATTGATCTAATCCAAAGATATCTCTCAATGGCTTCCTCCCTTTCTTTTATAGATCTCTTGGAGCCTCCTAGAGCCTTATTTTATTATTATTTTATTCACGTAGCACTTTTCCCTCTTATTAAAATATTCCTTTTTAATGCAGAAAAGAGTAAATCGGCTACCACGTCTCCTCCAGTCATTGAAACTCATGTCCAACTGTCCCATCATGGAGGTATCCTCATCCTGGTTCCAATGAGCTATTACACTAAGGTGTTCTATCATGTATTCCTCCTGGAATGCCACCTTGAGCGTAATCAGCCGAGTTAAGCCCACAAATAACTCAAATTTCCGAAAGTTGTCGGAATACACCGGAAGGAAAGCCAAACTACTCGGATGATGGAATATATCAAGCGAATGCCACCCGATCGCATAGGAACTCCTCAAAACTCCTCCAAAAAGCCCCTGGGCCCACTGATGACACCAACCTGTGCCTGTGATCGGTCTGCTCCTAACTCTGGAAGTCCGTCCTAGCCCTGTCATAGGTGACACCAAAAAAGGGAATATTAAAGACCTGCCCCAAGATTGCTTGCCCTCAAGCAATCCAAATATGTGGGCCACCCTGTTGGCCCGATGCAATTGAGACCCAATGCTTGGATCCCATACAAACCCCTAGGTCCTGTTATGCACCTGTGTCAAGCCACTCGAAATAGGCCCCTCAATGCCGGGATTCCAAACTGATCTCTCACTGTACCTGTCAACAAACAATCCTCCTAGACCCCAACGCCACCATGGCCAATCATCACCCAAGTCCCACGGCTCGAACTGTGCACTGCCTCTAGCTATAGCTGATGCCCCATGAAGTGAAATCCGCCAACAAGCATCAATGCTCCCTGGCTGCTGCTGTGTTGTACCTCTAACTGTATAAGTTTCCCCACCAATTGTGTGCCAACTCATCACCTCTCTCCAATCCAAGTCCTGACTCAATCCCATGTTGATCCTTCTTTCTTGAAATCAGGATGGAGTGCTGAAGAAATGATGACTTGTGCCCCACTGCCAGCTGGAATCTGTAACATCTGCTATGTCTAAGGGCCCCTAATCTGCTGTGCTCCCTACGAAGAAAATCGAACCATCCAAAGGGTACCAGCTCATGATCTCCCGCCAATCTATCTTGGAAGAGGAATCCAATGTAGTGTCAACCGTGTACGGAACATGCCTAGAGAGTTGTCACCAACTCATAATCAACTCATGAAGTATACACATATAGTTGTAACGGTGATCTATATGAAGAAAGGTCTAGTGATAACTTGAAGAAGAAAGCAATCAGAAAGTATAAGTAAAAGGGGAAGGTAAATCTATGATTTACCTTCCTGTCTACAGCTTCAAGCATATGTCAAATGAAGATGTTTTTTCTTCAATATTTGACTAAGAAATAAGAGAGGAAGATAAATATAGAGACCGAGTTCTCTAGTGTTGGTACAGATCAGAGAAATTAACGCAGAGGAAAAGGATCAGTGTTGTGAGTATACAAAGAAGAAGTGACAAGGTCTTGGAAGCATCTCAAGGTCAAGGGTCTGAGTCTTGGTCATGGTACTTGTCATTTGAAGATCTATAAGAAGAATTCTTTGCGGGTTTTCCTCTCCAAGAGGGAGATTTTTTGCCTTGGCTCTAGGAGCCTAATTTTGTGTCTTGTGTATTTTGATAATTGACTTGATGAAAGACTAAATAAGATAACGAAGAGAAGACATAAGTAACTCAAGTAAGCTCACAAGTAATTATTGTAAATTTTTGTAGATGTTCTATGCTTGATGCAACTTTACTTTTTATCCCAATATCTGTCAGAAATCACATAAACAACAAAGTAAAATGTTGATAGAACATACCAGTAGATCGATAGAAGACAAGCCAAAAATATATGTGTGTTGGTGCGTTATGGCGATCAGCAGGATGCTTCAACCAACAAAGTCTCAATATGGTCAGCCAACCAGCAATGTCACATAACCCTCTAGTACAGCCAAAATGGTCAACTCAAAAGTCAACGCTGTCAGTCAATGGTCAATGCAAACAACTGCAGAAGCTAGGTCAATGCAGTAAAGTCGAAGTCAACGTCTAGCCTCGTGAATAGTGCCAAAAATGCGGATTTGAAAATTTTAACTTTTGGGAGAGTTTCATGTTCGTTTGACCTTCCGCTGACCAAAGTCAACACTGGTCAAAGATGTTGCAGAAACCCTAGGCGGAAAACAGAAAAGAGTTGCTGTTGAAATTTTCCCACGTGTGGAGAGAAGAGCCTCCAAGGTCATCGAACCAATCAGATGAGGATAGAGAATTGTGTGAGGATGAGATGAGTGAAAATGTCCTCCAGCATTGACCAATATATATCCATCAATGAGGGTGTGTGACACAACTGCTGGGGCGGAAAACCTTAAGGCTGACCTGCACATATTTTGAATAGATTCAAAATAAATGTTCTGCTCATCGGATTAAGATGATATTTAGATACATCTTGCACCTCTCCGGAAGAGGAGTCCAATAAAAATATTGGCATCTTCATTTGAGCATCACAACATGGAGTTTGGACTTAGTTGCCCAAAATTAACACTCCCTCTCAACTAGGAAGAACTCCATCCACCTGTGCAATCCAAACATCGTGCATCATCCCGCCGTAACTTGCTTTGTTGTCTTCTTTATTTAAGAACAGAAGTGGGTCAGTCACAAAGACATCATTCTCGGCTGATAGATTCAGCCCAGAGGTCCGAAACCTCTATAGGACTCACAAAGAGTATCATACCAACCCGAAGTTGGTTTACCTGACTTGAGGTCAGTTGGAGGTCTGAAACCTCACTATACTTGATCCCAGATCAAGTGGTTGGATTATGCCATCCTAGATAGAGAGTACGCCAATCTTTGATGCGTCCATCAGTCTTTACTACTAGTCTCTCTCATTTCCCACCTCACTGGCCAAATGAGAGGTACTTCCCATGAGCCCTGAACTCAATGGGTAGGATGCATACGGGGCACAGATAATGAGAGGTGAACCAACTCAATCATCACAACAATGGGGCAAAAGCACACCAACAAGGTTCGGCAAGCCTAGCCCTGTGGTTGCTTATAGCTCCGAGAAGCTATCCCCAAAGCCCCCTGTTGACCATTGGAGTGGCACCTGATGATAATGATAAGACTCCATGCCAAGGATGAACCAAAGGACACATGTACCATCAAATATCATCAGTTCAACAAAGTTTTTAAGCTCTACTTCTACTTCTCATCATCTTTCTCTTGTACCCAGATTCCATACCCTACGGGGAATTGTAATAATTGATGTTAGTAATGATGATTTTTGAGTCAGTATTGAGTCTGTAACAAGCCTAGGTAGCCTGGGACCTTGCCAACAAGTAAGTATTACTCTGGGAGGTTTTTTTTACTTGGTTAATTATCATCTCCCTACCAGGAGTTAATAATTAATTGAGTTTTTTCCTCCAATTTTACCCCAAAATCGGAGTACGGCTTGATGGTGAGGCCTTGGGTGATTTTTAGTGTCTAGAGTCAATGTACATTACCATACTAGATCACACACAAAATTTCGTGGAATTTGGTTAGGTCTAGGTAGTGATTTTTAAATTTTTTAGATTTCCCGCAAGTCAAAAATTGCAATAAAAATTGTAATTGAATTGTAATAAGTATTGCCTAGAAAAGTTGTATGGGGTATGAGTAATCAAAATTACACCTCTCACCTTCAACTTTCTACTATGACACACTTTGAGGGGTTAAAAATGTGTTTTGAACCCTCAAAACCCACTTTTCTTAAGTTTAGTGGGAAATTTGGCAATTAATTAAGCCAGAAATTAAATAAATGGAGAAAAATAAATATCCACACAAGTTAAATGATGTGGAAAATTATGGAGGAGTTAAAGTGAAGTCCCAAGGTGATGTGGACTCCTAAAGTCAAGGAAAAGACATGTGCTCAAATAAAATTGAATATTCGGCATTAAATGAGAGCTGCTTACTTAGAAATTCGAATTTGTGAAGTTAGTGCATATTTGGGAGGATTTGGGAGAATATTTGGTGGATATTTTTGTGGAAAATTGTCCCCACATGGGTTACCACCCATATACACTTGTTATTCTATCATAAAATTTGAATTTGGCACATAAGGGAAGAAGAAAATGATGTCCACTTGCCAGAATTCGATTTTTACACTTGGCAATGGAGCTCCACATATCAAATTCGAATTTGCCTTGAGATCTCCTCCTTCTCACCACTTGGCATATGGTTCTTCATTGGGATTTTCTCCCAACTTCTATATAATGGAGCCATGGGCTCTCATATTGTATCATTGGATATGAGCTATTGTGCTTGCAGAAGCGCTGCTACTTTGTACACTTTTCAAGAATATCAATAAAAAGACTTTGGAGGTCCATTCATGGGTGTTCTTACTTTGAAGCATGGTGCATTATGAGCTATTGGTATAATCTTTTCTATGCTTTGAGTTATTTCATTTTCCATGTATTCTTGTGAATTTGCTAGTGCACAACTATCTTGTATTAGCATTTGATTTGAAAGTAGGCTCTAGAAGTTGAAATTTCTAGTTTATTTTTAAATAAATTTCTAGAAGTTTCAATTCGTTGTTTGCTTATCTAAATCTACATGGACTACTGTGTGACTTGAGTATTGTAGAAGAATTCTTTTTGGATCAAGCGTGAGGGGAAGTCTTTGGGAGACCAACCCACTCTTGAAGCACCTTCAAAGGAACTATCATTTGTTATTTGGATTTTCATAGTTTATCTTACGAAAAAGTGTCTTGCAGGGATTCGTTTGGATACAGTTTGTATGCATGCAATCATTTAAAAATATTTACTTTGCATTGTTCTTCATTGGATCATATTTTGCTATTTAAAGAGCTTGAGCATGGCTAGACAAAGAGGAGAGTTTACTCATCCTCTTTGGCTTAGCCCTTTGTAGATTATTGTGCAATATTTTGCGATTTTCTTTGCCTAACACTTGGTTGGTTTTTTGTAGTCTTCTTTTTCTAACTTGTTTTTTTGTAGCAACTTGTGAGATTCACCTTCAAGAAACTACTAACAAATTTTTGCAGGGCCTTTGAGCTCTAATGTCAAACGAGGAGGACTCTCTTTTTCCTTTGGTAATGGGAAATTAATGAGCTTCCTTGAGGAAGACCGAGTTCCTTTTGTGGCTTCTTCTCTCTCTCTTGGCCATAAGCATTGAGGAGGCTTAGCCTCTTTTCTTCACTTGTAAAAATCTGATTTTTATTGAGTCTTTATATTGCAGAAATATCTCATCAAGGATAAGTCTAAGACCTCAAGTTTCATTTGTAAAGGTTTTCCTTGAGTTTGTAGGAGGCTTCATAGTCTCTTACCTCTAACAACCAATAAAATTTGTGATTCTGGGAGTGTGGGTTTTACCCATTGGCATCCCAATCTCTCTACTTATGGAGAGGACTTGTGGCGTGATTTTTTGATCTCTTTAAATTGCATGCATATCATTTAATTGGCCAATTAACACAACCATGCATTTCACTCGTTTCACTAGCTATTCACTTTGATTTGCTACAAGTTTAAGAGCATTTACTTTCATAGCAAATTCAGATTTTTTTTAATATGCAAGCATCTTTACTTGAGCTTATTTAGCTTGAAATCATACTTCAAATTTGCTTATGCTTCACCATTGAGCACAGTCTACAATCTTGAGTTTGATGCATCAAGTAAAACTACATTTTATTTATCGACAAGCAAATATATTTCAAGTTGAAGTTGAATTTTCATTTTCATGTTAATTTACTTTTAGATCTTACATGCCCCAAGCATCACTAAAATTTACCTCCAACTTAACCTTTCCCAGGGGCTTTGTGAGAATATCCGCGACCTGCTCATCAGTTCTTATATGATTGAGCTTTACGGCGCTTCGGTGTACCATATCTCGGATAAAGTGGTACCTGATATCAATATGCTTGGATTGATTGTGGAACACGAGATTCTCGGACAATCGAATCCCACTCTGGTTATCACAGAGTATCACAGTGGTATCTAGCACATGCCCAAACAGCTCACTGAAGAGCTTTCGCAACCAAACTGCTTCACAACAGGCCATACTCGCTGCAATGTTTTCAGCCTCCAGGGTGCTCAAAGTCACCGACTTCTACTTCCTGCTCATCTATGATATCGAAGTAGAACGAAGTGTGAAGCAGCATCCCGATGTGCTCTTACGATCCACCACGCTTCCAGCCCAATCGGCATCAGAATATCCATGGAGTGTCACGCTACCGGCAGTGTATCTCAGCCCATGGTTTATCGTGCCTCGAAGATATCTCAACAGATTCTTGGTACCAACCCAGTGAATGTGATGACGCTCAACCATATGTTGAATCAAAGTGTTCACTACAAAACGTACGTCTGGATGGGTGTTCACTAAGAACATCAGGGCCTGTACGAGTTGAAGATACTCAGTAGGATTTGCTAGCACGGGCCCAGCAGCGCTGCCACTCAACTTCTTAAATTTGAGCTCCATCAGTGTCGACACGGACTTACAGTCCACCATACGAAATCTTTCCAGAAGTTTCAGAATGTATTTTCCTTGAGAAAGGAAAATCTTGCCAGGTCTTTGCCATACCTCCAGGCCTAGGAAGTAATGCATCAGTCCTAGGTCCTTCATTTTGAATTCAGTAGTGAGCTCCCTTTTGCACTGATGAATGAGAGGGTCAGCACCTGTCAGGAAGAGGTCATCCACATATAGCACCAGAATGAGAGGCTTTTCTCTATCAACCTTGAAGTAAAAGTTTGGATTAGCATTACTACTAGTGAAGCTCAGTTTCATCAAGTAGCTATCTATCCTCTCGTACCAAGCTCCGGGTGCTTTCTTCAACTCATAGAGGGCTTTCTTCAACCTGCAAGCATGGGTATCCCGATCCTGGACTTTGAACCCCAGAGGTTGCTCCATATACACCTGTTCCTTTATTGCACCATCTAGAAATGTGGTCTTCACATCCATTTGATGAAGACTCCATCCTTGCGTAGCAGCAAGGGCGATGATAGATCGAATGATGGTATATCGGGCCATAGGTGCAAATATGTCATCATTGTCTACACCTTCCTTTTGAGAGAAGCCACAGACAACGAATCTTGCCTTGAAATTATCAGCACTTCCATCAGATCCATGCTTGATCTTGTAGAGCCATTTCGAGGTGACAACTGCTTTGTCCTCCGGTCTTGGAACTACATCCCAGACATCATTCTTCATTATGGACATATACTCTTCGTGTATATCATCCTTCCAGACTTGATGCTTTACGGCTTCCTCAAAAGATCTAGGCTCAGATTGCACAGTAATACTCATGGGTGCTAGATATCCTTGGTATCTATTCGGCTTCTTGCTTTCACGGAATGTCCCCCTTGGGACCATATGTCCCTCGGCATCCTCGAGAGTGTCCATGAGCCATTATGGTCTCTTCCTCTTCGAAGGAGGTGGATCAATCAGGTCCATCGTCCTTCAACATCAGGCATCGTCTCATCCTTCGGTTCTTCTTGATTTCCAGGCCTCGCCTCATGATCTTCCTCAAGTCTCAGAAGATTGACTACTTTCCTTAGGGAAGCATCTTCGTCAAAGGTAACATCGTGGCATATCTCCATATAGACTCTATAGGTCTTTGAAGTTTCGTAGTAGCCCACAAACATTCCCTTCTTCCCAAAAGCATCCAGCTTTCTTCTCTTCTCCTTTGGCACATGAAAATAAACAAGACATCCAAAAACTCTAAAATGTGAGACGTCAGGTTTCTTACCAGAGAAAACCTCTTTGGGATTTTTGGAGTCCGGAGCGGAATGCGGGCATTGGTTTTGTATGTACACAGCAGTGTTCGCAGCTTCTCCCCATCGAAACTTCGGTAGACCCTGGTCACATAGCATGGCACGGGCAACTTCCATAATGGTTCTATTCTTTCGTTCAGCAATGCCATTATGCTCAAGAGTATAGATAGTTGTGGTCTCCCTCTTGATGCCAGCTTCTTTGCAAAAGTTCTTGAACTCGTTCGTCTCATATTCAGTGCCATTATCGGTCCTCAATATCTTGATCTTCTTCCTTGTCAGATTTTCCACCAAGGCTTTGAAGGTACGGAACCACATGAAAGCCTCATCCTTCTTCTTCAAGAATTATATCCAAGATTTGCGAGAGAAGTCATCTATGAACGTCATATAATAAGAACATCCTCCCAAGGATGTCACGGGCAGCATACCAGACAAATAAGAATGTATCAATTGCAAGATATCAGATGTATTTGTGACACTTGAGGGGAAAGGTCCCCTTGTATGTTTTCCTTCGGCACAACCCTGACATACACCTTCATGATTATTTGAGAACTCGGGCATCCATGTCACCACCTTCCTTGCTTTAGGAAGGGCTTTGTAGTGAAGGTGTCCAAACCTTCGGTGCCATAGTTCCGTACGGCGAAGGATCGAGGAGGTGGATCAATCGGGTCCATCGGTCTTTCAGCATCGGGCATCGTCTCATCCTTCGGTTCTTCTTGATTTCCAGGCCTTTCTTCATGATCTTCCTCAGATCTCGGGAGATTGACTACTTTCCTCCGGGAAGCATCTTCGTCAAAGGTAACATCGTGGCATATCTCCACTTCCCTTTGACCATGCACATAGACTCTATAGGCCTTCAAATTTTTTCTATAGCCCACAAACATTCCCTTCTTCCCAGAAGCATCCAACTTGCTTCTCTTCTCCTTTGGCACATGGAAATAAACAGGACATCCAAAAACTCTAAAATGTGAGACGTCAGGTTTCTTACCAGAGAAAACCTCTTCGAGAGTTTTGGAGTCCAAAGCGGAATGCGGGCATTGGTTTTGTATGTATACAACAGTGTTTGCAACTTCTCCCCATAGAAACTTCGATAGACCCTGGTCACATAGCATGGCACGAGAATCTTCCACAATGGTTCTATTCTTTCGCTCAACAATGCCATTATGCTCAGGAGTATAGACAGTTGTGGTCTCCCTCTTGATGCCAGCTTCTCAGCAAAAGTTCTTGAACTCGTTCGTCTCATATTCAGTGCCATTATCGGTCCTCAATATCTTGATCTTCTTCCTTGTCAGATTTTCCACCAAGGCTTTGAAGGTACGGAACCACATGAAAGCCTCATCCTTCTTCTTCAAGAATTATATCCAAGATTTGCGAGAGAAGTCATCTATGAACGTCATATAATAAGAACATCCTCCCAAGGATGTCACGGGCAGCATACCAGACAAATAAGAATGTATCAATTGCAAGATATCAGATGTATTTGTGACACTTGAGGGGAAAGGTCCCCTTGTATGTTTTCCTTCGGCACAACCCTGACATACACCTTCATGATTATTTGAGAACTCGGGCATCCATGTCACCACCTTCCTTGCTTTAGGAAGGGCTTTGTAGTGAAGGTGTCCAAACCTTCGGTGCCATAGTTCCGTCTGTTGAATAGTATCACACGTCATCGCTCCCAATGTAATTCCTCCAACCTGGTAGAGTGTATCAACTCTAAACCCAATCATGATAGCTTCCTTGAAACTCTTCTTCTAGATACGCACATTCTCATCAATGAATGCCACATTCAAACCTTTGTCTTCCATGGCCGATATAGACACAAGGTTCTTCTTCAAATCAGGTACATAGAGTACATCCTGCAAGCGGAGGGCTTGACCTAGAGACAAGTGGAGGGTCACAGTCCCTGTCCCTTTCACGGGATATGTGGCATTATCTCCAAGGATAATATCCAGATTAGTATCCTTCTCAACCATATCAGAAAGTTATCGGAGTCCTCAAGAAACTAGGTCAGAGCCTGAACCAGAAATAGAATTGGAGCCCTTGAGTTTGGTGCCTCAGAATTGACAAGGTTGTAGCCTTTTGTCCAAGTCGGTGCTTATCAAATACTGGTTGGAGCCTGGGAGATTGAAGATCGGTGTCTTCATCTAGGGTTGGAGCCCTACATATATTGTACTTGATTTATTGCAAAGAAGAAATTAATAAAATCATTTATTCTTATTGTTCATTTTTTATTCTAAATATAAGTAATCTAATTGGTAAAAATAACATTTGAAAAGAAATACTGATTCAAGCCCCTCTCAGTGTTTCCAACAACATGAACTTTAAATGTTTTATTTTACATGGAAATCTTTTGTTAGATGGATGATAATTTTATGGGAAAGGGCCGAATTAGTAATTTTTAGAAGGGGTTGACATTTATTTTTGATTAAAGGATGAGTTTGCAATTAAAGGCCCGCTTTCCATATTTTTGGGAGGTCGCAGAAAATCAAAAGCCATCGAAGGCCAGGGTTGCTGAGGAATTAACCTTTCCCCAATTCATTGCCAGGCACATTGAATCCCCGTGGATTGAACCTATTTGTGATAACAAAAGCAACTGTAAGCAAAATCTGCGGCTCGTTTTACCATTCGGGAGGCACAATTTTTAGTGGCAGAGTTAATTTGAGTTAGAGGGCCTGTTTCTTATTGGAGAGCAGTTTTCATTGTGCTGTTGGACGAGTTAATTCAGGGTCTGCGTTTCCATTTTCCCGGTGGACGGATATCCTGAGAGCAAGGATAATTGAGTCATATATATTTGCGGAGTTGCATCAGACTGTGTGTAGAAAACGCTGAGCATAGGTGGAGCCCGTTTCTCCATTTTAGTGGGACGTAAGCCTTCAAGCCCTCCTGCCACAAATTCATCCTGAATTATCGATCAGGGAGCCAGTGTCATTGAGGCCCAATTCCAGTGTGTTGGAAATGAAGTCGTTAAGCTAAATCAAGTTGTATTGAAGATTGAAACATTGTAAAATTTGAAATCCATGCTGAGTGCTTGAATTTTATAAGAAGGCTGCATTCAGTCCACTCAGAGTTCGGTGCAGGTACTACACAGAAAGCCAAATGTTCCAACCAAATAAATTATTGTGCCCAAATCTACTTGCTGGAGCGATTACCAGGTGCATTTTTTCTCATTTTAAATTCATATTCCACCGAAGAAAAGTTTGTTGTATCGGTGCTATCTCCATACTATTATGCACCAGTTGTATACTCTTCTCTCAGCCTGGTAAAAGTAGTGTGAGTCTCTTTCGAAATTTGTTCAGTACATGTTGAATGTTGTATAAGCCATTCTGCAAACAAATTAGAGAGATTCACTCACAGCATGCATGTCAACTCATTATTAGCGGAAAAAATCTTGAACAATGTATCAGTTAATCCTAGAAATTCATTGACTAGTAGTATCACGAAAAGGAATTTTCTCCTTTGTTGGTTGTGCATGTTACGCTGTGGTAAGTTGATTTTACTGGTGGTGGAATTTTCATATTCTACCATCATGATTATCGTTGATCACTGAGTTGTTGAGGGTCATTGCTACTAGCATTATAGTTATGTTGGGAAGGGTATTGCTGATGTTGTGGGGAGCTTGGGTGTGTCTTGTATTGCAGTAGCTTTTTACACATTGTTTTAGCCTTTGCATTGTTATGGAGTATTTAAAATACCTTCTAAGGCAACATAACAGCCCCTCAATGGACCACAATATAGATCAGAAAATGAAACTAGCCAACAAACCTCTCTCAAAAGAGATCCATATCTTTCTTACCCATGAGCAGCCAAGGGATTTGCAGGAGTTAAAGATTGGACACAAAATCCTTGCACTTGGAACATATTTGAAACACATGAAAATCACATGGAGAGTTCTTTCCAAACTTGTTGTAATTGATGAACTCCTTTCCAAAGTAAGCCAGTTGGAAGGAAAGAAATTGATTTGGGCTCTAAAACCTGCTATGCTTGCTCTTATAAACCCAAATTCTTGGAAGAATTGTGTGAAGGGTTCAGACTTCTAATTGCATCATGCTTCAGTAACATTATGAGGTTGACCGCACCTATAGCTCCTTTTAATGATGATATTATGAGGGAAGTTTTCAAGTTAGTAGTGAGGACTTTTCAGGACTTGGACAATAGTGCAGGATCTACCTTTGGGAAGAAGTTTGAGATTTTAGGAGTTATGGCCATGTTCAGAACGTATGACATCATGCTTGTTTTGGGGTGTGATGACTTGGTCCGTCATATGTTCCAATGTTTCTTTAACATTAGGAAACATCACCCCGATATAGTCAGAACAGATATGTTGTCCATTTTGTCTTCAGTCATAGGAGATCGGGATGTCATTTGCAGGGAGTTGTAGGCTAGATTATTGACCATTTGGAGGAGAGAATAGTCGGTCTCACCTGCTGCTTATGAGTTAGTCGAAGGGCTGGTTGAGTAGAATATTGGGCTATTCAGGAGACAATTGACCAGGGAGGAGCTGCTCCAGTTTGGTGGACCAGGAAACAAAAATGAGCTGAGGAGGAAGCAACTTTGCTTCATATGCAAAGAACCTTGGGGGCCTAATCGCTAATGCTTGAGAGATGAAGATGAGGTGGCAGAGGTAGAGCAGGGGGACATTCCTTCTGTATGTCAGGATGAAGACTCTTCTTTGGGTGAGTCCATGGGGTCATATGAGAATGCTTCTGGGGAGCATGAGCAGTCATGTGGAGTTGATGATAGTCGGACTGAGTTGTATTCCAGTGTGCATGGTGAGAAATCAGGGGACTCTATGGGAGATACTCAGGGTGATGAGTCACTTGTGATGATTCAGCCAGAGCAGCATATGGCGAAGCATGAGTCAGTTGAGGAGGAGGGTACACACAGTATGCATGATAGTCCTTTTGGGGAGAGCCAGATGGAGGTTCACATTGAGTCTGTGATGGATGTGTGGCTACCCTTGTGGTAAGTCATTGACAAGGAGCAGACAGATGTACGAACATCTCGTAGGGTGACAGTAGTTGCAGATACTTATCCTCAGGAGATGTTGGAGGTCGATAGGATAGTTTTGTGGGAGGCTAGTAGACAGCAGGATTATGACATTCCTGAGATGGTGGTGCATCCATCTTTGGGCCGACCCATTGATGAGGTGCAGGTAGATGCACATGCAGTTAGCAGAGCTGCAGTACTTTCAGGGAGAAACACTCTCTAGGAGTACATTGATGGGGCTTGCAGCATATCTTTCCCACTTTGGCCTATTATATAGAGATGGGCCTTCTTTTTCAGGAAGCTCTCATTGACAGGCAGGACAAAGTATCATGAGTTGAGTATGGATTGGCGACGACACACCAGACTTATTCTGTATGCAGATGTCACTGCACTTGATTTTTCTTCCATGATAGATTGGCGGGAGATCATGAGTTGGTATCCTATTGATGGTACGATCTTCTTAGTCAGGAGCAAGAAAAGAAAGGACCCTTAGACATCACAGATAGTTGGCAGTGGGACACAAGTTGATAACTCTTCAGTATTCCATCCCAACTTCAAGAGAGCAGGGTTAGCATTGGATTAAGTCAGGAGTTGGATTGGAGAGAGGTGATTAGTTGGTATGCAAATGGTGGGGCAACTTACACAGTCAGAGCTATAGCACAGTAGGAGCCATGGAGCACTGATGCTTGTTGGCATTGGGATCCAAGTTGGTTTGTTGATGACATATTCAGCCAGAGATTGGTTTGGGAGTCGGGCATTGAGGGATCCGTTCTTGGTGGGTTGATACAGAGGCCTCACATCTCCCAATGATTTGTATGGGATCCAGGAATTGAGTCTCAGTTGCATTGGGCCAATAGACTGGTCCACATATTTTGATTGCTCGAGGGCAAGCAATCTTGGGGCGGAGATTTTTAATATCCCCTTTTTTGGTGTTCCTTATGACATGGTTAGGATGGACTCTCAGAGTCGGGGGTAGTCAAGTCACAAATGCAGGTTGGTATCATCAGCGGGCCTAGGGGATTTTTGGAGGATTTTTGAGGAGTTTCTATGAGGACTAATGGTATTCGCTAAGTATATTCCATCATCCACACAGTTTGCCTTTCGTTCAGGTGCATTCTGACAACTTTCAGAAACTGAGTTATTTTTGGGCTTAACTCAATTAATTACGCTCAAAGTGGCATTCCACGAGGAATACGTGATAAAATACCTTGGTGTAATAGATCTTTGTAGCTGGAACACCTACATGATGGGATGGTCAGACATGAGTTTCAGTGACCTAAGGAGACATGGTGGCCGATTTACTCTTTCCCGCATTAAAAAGGAATATTTTAATTGGAAAATAAGAGGGAAAAGTGCTCCATGATTAAAATAATAATAAAATAGAAGGCTCTAGAGGGGTCCATGAGATATATAAAAGAAGAGGAAGAGGACATTGAGGGATATCTTGGATTTGATATCTTTTCTTGAATGTGAGGTTGAGAACCTGCTTCTCTACTACATTGGTAGCCTCAGGACGCAAAACCCTTGCTTCTCTACTACATTGGTAGCCCCAGGACGGAAACCCTCGGGTGATTGAGAGAGATTGGGCAACTGCCCAACTCCCCTTGCCTAATTCATCCTAAATTCATAGGTGAGTTTAGCAGTGGCAGTTTGGTGCAATTTTGGTGGAGGGCTCGTGCAGCAGTGTAGCAGATCCTTGAGGCCAGATTTTATCTCAGCTATGTCAGCTATTTATATTTTTAACATTTAAACCCCAGTTTATGTTATAATAAAGCTGAGATTATTTATTGCATCATTGTGTTATGGAATTGCATGAACTTTATATGTTTTATTTTACATGGCAATCTTCTGTTAGATGGTTGATAATTTTATGGAAAATTTGTGTTAAGTGAATTTTTACAAATTTAGTCAAAATATCCGTTTGGGGATATTATATCTTGGGAGATCGAAAGTATTTGAAGTTTGGAAGCTACTGCTGCTGCAAATCTGCGAAGCTGTTGTTGCTGCTGCTAGGTCAAAGATTTGGAAGGTTGACTTGGTGTGGAGGGAAAGTTTGGCTCGTGTCTAGGGTTAAGAGTCTCAAAGAATACTATTGAATGGTAGAATTATCTTGACTGGGTTTTCCCCTCGAGGGGGGTTTTGCCCTGGCTGCTGGCCTACATCTGGTGTCGATCTATGTGTATTTTCTTTGATATTTGCTTGATGAGCTAATAAGAAGAAAGTTAAGAAGAACATAACAATAACTAAAGAAGATCACAAGTAAATAATTAAGAACAAGAGAATATTTCTGCCTTTCTGATTCTCTAACATGGTATCAGAGCTTTGCTGAAAGGAGAAGGGAAAAGTCAGTCTCAAGGACTTGATCAAGGAAGTTATAAAAGGTTCACTAGAGGAAGAGATATGTCTAACACTATCAAGGGAGAGAACAAGCTTGAAGGAGCCACAAACTATAAGTCTTGGAAGAAGAGCATTGACATTATCCTTGAAAAGAACAAGGCCTTAGATCTAGTCAAAGGAAAAATGAAAAGACCTAAAGTAGAATCAAGTGATGCTGATAAGGGGAAGTACAGAGAACTGGGGTTGGTAGCCATGGCTTTGATGGTTGAAGGCATAAAGGACAACCTTATTCACTTCATAGCAAACATTGATCATGCTCAAGAAATGTATGAAGCATTGTCAAAACTATTCACCATCAAGAACATTGGAAAGGTGGCAAGCCTGAAGAAAGAACTTAGAACAACTAAGATGAAAAGGAGGATATTATTTCCTCTTTCTTTGTGAGGATAGCAAGGACACGGGATGAACTTCTTGCCATTGATGAAATAGTGCCAGATAAAGAACTAGTAATTATAGCCATTTTGGGACTACCGTCTTCTTAGAGTTCCTTCGCATCTTCTTAGAGTTCCTTTGCTTCAACTCTCAACAATTGGAAAGAAACAACCACCTTTGAAGAGCTATGGAAAACATGCAGTCAAGAAGAGTTAAGGGTCTCCATGGTAACCAACAATGAAGAAGTATCAAATGCTTATGTTACTTTTCATAAAGGAAGATTCAAGAAGAAAGGGCCAAAGAAGAAGGTTGACATGTCCAAGATTGAGTGTTATCATTGTCACAAGATGGGACACTATAGGAGTGATTGTCTTGACAACCCTAGGAGCAGGAAAAGAGGTAGAGATCATGCAAACATGGCTGAAAAGACATCATCCCCCAAGAAAGAAAATCCTGGATGACTTAAGGTACTTGCAATACTAAGCCCCTTCCATCTTATGTTTCATTTGTATATTTCATGTAGTATAGGTTTAACATCTTCTTGATATGTATTTCTCTTGTTTATAAGTTTTAGGTTTTCCCTCAAGCTTGGGAGGGAGCCCACAACATCTCCTCAAGATAAGTATCCTATTCCCTCTCTATTTTCCTTCATGTACTTATTTGAGATTTTTATTATAATAAATACGAATCACTTGTCTACCTCTATTCCTTGTCTAGGAATCAATCTGTTGGATGTTCAAGAATCATGGATGAGGCTTCAAGGTTCAAATAAGGAGACCTCACAAGTCACAAGGTTTGTCAAAGAATCAAAGGTATGAATTGAAATGTATTGTCTTGTTACTCTCTTTAAAATATCCATTTCTATGATACTAATTGTTTCTATGTCTAGCTCTACTGAATCCTAAAAGGATTCTTGTTTGGGATGATTCATCACCTAATGAATCTACCCACCTTACACACCTCTGGTTACTTATATGAATAGAACCTTAAGGAGGTTCTCTAGAAAACCCTACCCTAAGGGTATGATGATAATGTGTGAAGCCCTAAACTTGTTTAGAGCTATTTATGAAGGAATTGTCACTTTGATTGATATATTGATAATGTCATGTTTGGGATTTTGATATGACCATGGAAGCTCTAAACTTGTTGGAGTTGAAATGATGTTGTTCGAAATCTTGAACCTTTGATGTTTGATATAATGAGGGTTTGCATTAACAACGAACCAAAACCCTAGGTTTTGGTTAGGTTTATAGATAAAATCCTTATTATGGAAAGTCTTAGGAGTTGAACCCTAGGTATGTGTTCTCTTGATTGAATACCTAACCTAGTCTAGTACTATATGTGTCTAGATGTACAAATGTTGACTAACATATGATGTGCTTATAATAATGATATCCTAGATATGTGTGTTGACCCATTTTCTAATGGTCCTAAGAATCTAGGTTTGGAAAACAAACCTTAGTCAAGGTTTGAAAAGATCTAGGATGATGATTGAAAAGTCTTGACTCTTGGGTCTATAAATAAATCCTAGTAATGATTAAATTCTCTAGTAGGTATGTTGATTTAAATCTATTTAATGTGTTATGAGAAATTATAAAATCTAGGGTTTACATAGAATCCTAGTGGAAGTTACTCATGACATGTTTATTGAATTCTGGGATTTACATTAAACCCTAGTAGAAGCTCTTCATGATATGTTTTGATAAATAGATTTGAAATCTAGGGTATGAAACTAAATCTAGTGAAAGCCAGTCATGACAATGTCTGAGCTGTGGTTAATCTCGTTAAACTTATTTATTTGAAATCTAGGATTTGTATGAATTCCTAGTGGAAAGTATAACATATGAATTTTAAAGGTTGTTAGACCTATATTAGTTCTAGGGTTTATTGAATGTTGTAGCAAGTTATATTATACCTTTGAAAGAAACATTGAAACCCTAGATAGAATGGAAGACATTGTAGTCTAGGGTTTATGACAAAAGTCCCTAGCATAAATGTTGAAGAGTATATGTCTCTTGTTTGGGTATCTAATATGTATAAAGTTGAAAATGCTTCCGTGACTCTGATATGGCTAACTTTATGCTTTTATAGTTTTGGTTGTACCTGCTATCTAAAGTTGTGCAAGTGCATCATGAAGATGAGAAGCTAATAAGTATGATGAAAATAATGGAATCCATGAAAGATTCTACAACATCTAAAGAAGAAGTTAAGTATCCCTACATTAAGAGGGATCTTGGATAGAAGTTGATCTCCCTAGATTAAGAGGGAGCTTGGATAAAAGAAGAAATGGTTATGGTTCTCTACTTCATGTATCATGCACTAGGCCAAGACTAACAGTCGTAAGTCTTAGTGAAGTCCACGATTAAGAATCATAGTCATGGCTGGAGAATATATTATGGAAATATATGTTGCCACATGGGTGGTAGGAAGAGGAATCTTCTCTTGAAAGATTATATTGATAGCCCTACTGGAATTAGTTGAAGGGAAACATCGAAACCTTGAAGTTTTTTTTTATTATGCATTTGAAATTAGTGATGATTGGGGTTTGTGTTTGCACAAGTGAATTTTTCGAAGGACTTGATAGCATGCTGGTTACCAATTAGTTTGATTGGGAGAGATATTTTATCCTTGATCTGCTGGATCAAGGTGTATTGAGGCTTTGTGAGTGAAGCATTTCCTGAGGCTTTATGAGTGAAACATTGCTTGGAAATGTTCTTGATCTGCTAGATCAAGGTGTTTTGAGGCTTTGAGAGTGAACCATTGCCTGGAAAGACATCAAGGCCAACACCTTATGTTGATGTCTAGTAGGGAGGGTGGCATTGGGTGGATGTGCACCTAGTTCTCTGGGTTGGTGGTTAGTAAGTAAGCCTGATGGTACCCATAGAGGCTGAAATCTTTAGTCCACCTTAGTCCCAAATAGATAGATTGCCTTGGTCAGGAATCTAGTCCATGGCATTGCGGTGCCTAAAGAGATGAGTGACCAAATGGATAGATTTCCCCGGTTAGTAATCTAGTCCATGGCATTCTGGTGCCTAAATTTTTTTCATAGTTTCATATAGTTTGATATCTTCCCGTTGTATAGTATGAATACCTCCCTAGTTACGAGGGACTCCGGAGTGTTGAAAATTGTAACTAGGTTTGGTCTTCATAATTTATATTTATTGTACTCATCAAAAGAAATGAAGAAAATAAATTATATTATTTAGTTTTATTATTAAATGAATTATTAAAGCATGGGTTTCATGCTTGGGTCATGTTTAGTATAAGGTCCCAATTATGGACTTCTAGGTTAGTCATTACAAATTTATACTGATCCTCCTTGGGATATTGAATCATGCAATTAGGTTTATTTTTGAGTCAAATGTGGTCTAGTAGCCCTCCACATCAATTCGGCCTCAAAGGAAGGAATGCAAACCCATCAGAAGGGTATAAATGCAAGGAGGTCGAATTCATTTGCTAACCAATTCACTGCAACTCACGACATCAAGGGAAAAAGTGCGAAATTGGAAAAGGAGGCAAAATAAGTGCAAGTTGGGTCTATCTGAAAGAGAAAGGAAAAATTGAAATTCTGGTGAAGGAATCTCTTTGTTTCGTGGTCTCTCTTGGGAGATCGAAGTCTTTGAAGTTCAGAAGTTGCTGTTGCTGCAAATTTGCGAAGCTGCTAGAAGATTGGTTGTTGCTACTACTAGGTCGAAGATTTGGAAGGCTGACTTGGTGTGGAGGGAAAGTTTGGCTCATGTCTAGGGTTAAGAGTTTCAAAGAATACTATTGAAAGGAAGAATTATCTTGACTGGGTTTTCCCCTCGAGGGGGGTTTTGCCTTGGTTGCTGGCCTACATTTGGTGTTCTTGATATATGTGTATTTTCTTTGATATTTGCTTGATGAACTCATAAGAAGAAAGATAAGAAGAACATAACAATAACTAAAGGTCACAAGTAAATAATCAAGAACAAGAGAATCCTTCTGCCTTTCTGATTCTCCAACAATCTTGTACCATGGCATGTGTCTTGGAGCCTTCCCCTGCTACCCCACTCTGTTCCTCTCTTATTTCGCATGACACCTACCATTTGACAGATTTACCATGAACCTGTCACTCCCTTGTAGGTTGAAATCACCTAATAAGGTTCTTTATTAACCTCCTTGTTGTGCCTGGGGACACCTGTACATTCTAAATCCTATTTGGAAGGGCATGCCACTTTGAAGTGTCCACTTGGGCCCTGATTTGTAAGCTTATTTACATAATTGTAATGATCAATTGTTGCACTGGAAGGTGAGGAGACATATTGGATCTTATACAATATTGCAAGTGGGCCTTCGCCTTCGGTTTGGTCTCCCTATACGAGATCCAAGCCCTCTAGAGCGTCATGAGGGCACTTGTAGGGTGAGTGTTGAGAGCCATGGGCCTCCTCCACAACAGAGCATTGATTGCCACACCATGGGATTCTTCAACACTGGATTATGCTTGCTCCTGCCCCACCTATGCAGAGACGATGATGCATTTGGACCACATTGCTCGGTCGACCACATACTTGCACTAGACACTTGACATTTGATTCAAGGCCTAGATGGGGTTTTGTCTCGTGTAGGAGACATGGGAGGGCTTGTATCATCATTCCAGCCCTCATGGATGGAGTATTGACATGTTTGATCTATGTATATAAAGTCTTTCGGTGATAATCACATCTATGTATATTTTGTCGACGTGTTTTGAACCAGCCAGTGTGTTCATCATCAGGATAAGATGAAAAATCTGATCTATGAACCAGTTTAAATAGATAAAGGGACGCTCCAACTAGTCGTCGTAAAAAATGGTTAGTTTGACTAACATAAGGAAAATAAGAAATTCAATTAATTGAAAAGCAAATTAGTTAATAGATGTGTATAATTTTAATATATTATTATTATTATTATTTATTCATTTATTTATTTTTATATTTAAAAATGAATTAATTAATATACTTAATTTTTTTATTTAATAATAAATTTTAATATGTAAAATCCTAATTTAATAGTTATTATAGTTTAAAAACAAAAAAAAATGAATCAATTAATAATTTTAATATATTATTATTATTATTTATTTATTTTATTTATCAAGAATATCTATAAATATTATAATAATAATAAAATATAAAAAATAAATAAAAAATAAAAAATAAAAAATAAAATTAAAATTGACATAATTTAATTTTAATCTAAATAAAAACATAAAGGGAGAAAGAGAGTGCAAGAAAGAAGACCCAAGGGAAGAAAACGGGGGAAGGGGTTAGGATGAGGAGTGCATACAAGAGGAAGAACAGGGCGGGAAGGAAAAAACATCAACTAAGAGTGAAGGGCAGGAATCTAGCACCTGCTAACACTCCACTCACCATTCCTGTTAAGGTTAACTGGTCTTGTTTCAATTTCTAAGGCTTCCTTCAACTTATGGTGGTGGAAATGGTCAATCCTCGCGATCACCTTAGCGTCTTCAATGCAAATGTGATGTTTTGTCTTTTCAGCATGCTCTGCTAAGGCAGAGGAGCGTGATCTACAATGCTCAAGGTCATCGACGTGTTCAAGAATTCTTTGATTAATAGATCGACTAGTTTCACCGATGTAAGACGTCCCATAGGAGCATGGAATCAAGAAAACACCCTTACCATCCTTAGGGCAAATCGGGTCCTTAACCGATCTAAGCAAACTCTGAATGGTCCGGAGGGGCTTGAATGTCGAGGAAATATAATGTCTCCTAAGGATTCTTGTGATTTTATCAGTGGTACCTTAAATAAACGGAAGGGGAACTCCAGATAACCGATCATAAGGATCTTTCTTATTCAAAGGAACTTTTTGTTGATTCCATGCTACTGTGGGGCGCTCATTGTAGATCATGCTCCTCTGCCTTCGCAGAGCACGCTGAAAAGACAAAACATCACGTTTGCATTGAAGATGCTAAGGTGATCGCGAGGATTCAACATTTCCACCATCGTAAGTTTAGGGAAGCTTTAGAAAATGAAAAGAGACCGGTTAACCTTAACAGGGATGATGGGTGGAGTGTTAGCAGGTGCTGGATTCCTTCCCTTCACTCTTAGTTGATGTTTTTTCTTCCCGCCTCGTTCTCCCTCTTGTCCGTGCTCCTCCTCTTAACCACCCACCCCCACCCCCCCGCTTTTTCTTTCCTTGGGTCTTCTTGCTTGCGTTCTCTTTCTCCCTTTATGTTTTTATTTAGATTAAAATTAAATTATGTCAATTTTTATTTTATTTTATTTATTTACTTTTTATTATAATATTTATAGATATTCTTGATAGGTTAAAAACAAAAAAAAATTAATAATAATAATAGTATATTAAAATTATTAATTAATTAATTTTTTTTTAAAACTATAATAACTATTAAATTAGGATTTTACATATTAAAATTTCTTATTAAATAAGAAAATTAAGTATATTAATTGATTCATTTTTAAATATAAAAATAAATAAATAATAATATATTAAATTATACACATCTATTAACTTATTCAATTTAAAATTAATTGAATTTCTTATTTTCCTTATGTTAGTCAAACTAGTTGTTATTTACAACGACTAGTTGGAACGTCCCTTTATCTATTTAAATTGGTTCGTAGATCAGATTTCTCATCTTGTCATGATGATGAACCACACTGGCTGGTTTGAAACGCGTCGGCAAAATATACTTAATGTGATTATCACCGAAAGACTTTATATACATTTTATGGATCAGAGAAGCAAAATTCCTAATGTTTGATCTAGTTGGAGACCCATGAGACCATTCATTGTGCCCCACAACCACTGGGAGCACCATAGATGTTTTTGCTTGGAAACCAAGGGACTAACCCCTTGGTCATTTTGGCACACGTATAGGAATTCCAATGGCCCTTGCACCATGATTTTATCATTTATGATTCATTAGGAAGGTTTGTTTTGTACTTTTGAGCTATTTGGTGGGCTTGTTAACAATTGTATTGTTATTTTGCACATTAAAGTTTTTTTAGGGGCTTATTGGGCTAATTAGACTAAATTGAACCCCTTGAGGCTTATATAAATTGAAGGGAACTCATTTGTGTTGATCATCATTTGGATTTAGTATCGTCCCTTAAAAAGGATTCAAACCTGCAATCTTGGAAGAAATTTGGAGTTTAAATGTACTTTGATGTTTTGATAAAATTTTGCACTTCTTTCTTGGAGCTTCTTTGGCATTTTCATGATGGATGGCTATGTTCTCTTTGCCTTGTAAGTGGTTTATGATGCTATTTTCTGTTATAGTAAATGTCTAATGCATGGAATATTTCTCTTTTAAACATTGGGATGCCCTAATTTATGCAAATTTGCTTGGAGCATTGAAAATTGTGTGAAAATTTGCATGTGTTACTCTTTGGCTGGGATTGAATGAATGAATTTTCTTATGGGAATAATCTTCATTTAATTCCTTGAAACTGCATCTTGTTTTTGTCTTCGAAGTATAAAGTATCTTGAGGGTGTTGTGTTTCTACCTTACGTAGGATAACAAATTCCTTCTAGGTCTCCAAGAAAAATTGAAGTTTCCCTATCAATATTATTTTGACTCCATCTTTCTCGAAGGAGTAGGCACTTTTCTAATACTAGGTGATCACCTTCACTTTTTTTCTTTTTTCACCCCTTTTTTTGGATTATGCCCTAACCCTAAAAGCTCCCTTGGTCTCCCTGCAAAATGCATTAGAGGGAGTTTCTTCTACAGAAAATTGGCAAGCAACGTTGGTGAGTGTCATAGTAGCCCTGAAATTTTGGGGCCAATCCTGTGGTTGGATTGGGAGATATACCAAGCCCTAGCTACAAGATCGGATTTGTCTAGGTTCCTTCTAGGTAGTGGTAGAATCTAGGGTCTATTGTTCTTAAAAGCTCATTGGAAGTTAATCACTCTTGGACCCTCTTCATCCTTGCTTGATCTAGGTATTTCATTTCCCTTGAAATTTGCAAACACTAGGCGTCGCTTGGATTCCCATAGGTCTCTCTAGTGATCCCAAAACCTTTGCATGTTTGTTATCTCACAAAATCCTAAGAGAGGTCCTTATCTTCCCTTAGGAAGCCTTGATCTAGGTATATCTCTTGTATTGACTATCCTTTCTATCTAGGTATAGGTCTCCTTCCCATAAGCCTTTCTTGGAGAGCCCTTATCTTGCTTTGGAAGCAAGCAAGCCATTGTCTGAGCCTCTCCTTCAAATGGGCATTGGAAATCACACCACACTTAGTCACTTACTTTATAATTCTTGTGATTTCCTTCATACTAGGACTCCTCACATCATTGAAAGTTTGTAAAGAGCAAAGGACATTGACTGAGGTGACAGTGGGTCCTTGTCCCATTGTTGTCATTGGGTCTAGTAATTTTCCCTTTGGTACCCCTCCTAGGATCCCTGCTAGATTGCGTGGCAACAGGTTCAATTGAGCTTTGACTGTAGAAGAAAATCAACAAATTAAGTGGCCCTTCTTTGAGTTGAACTGAAGTATCTCCCATTTGTCATGTTATAAAAATATATTTGAGCACAAATGTAGCTAATTCAACTTGGGTAAAAGGTTCCTTGAAGTATTATTGGAAAATTTTCTTTACAATGAATATATCCCAAGGAAATTTTAGCTTAAGATGAGTTTTCTAATTTTGCATTAAGTAATTTGACTTGGGTTAATTTTCCTCCCTCAAACTATCTTTAGTAAATTTGAATTGTATAATTTTAGGAGGTCAACTTAATGTGCTCTTTCATTGAGGAAAAAAAGGGAGTGCAAATATTTACAATACATTTTTTATTTTTATTTTTATTTCTTCTTTTTCAGACGAAAACAACAAAATTTTCATTCAAAATATGAAAAAGTTTTACGTGATATTTTTTTATTTTTATTTTATTTCAGATTAGACTACCTTATCGAGTATATTCATTGATGTCACTACTACTGCATACAAAAAAAGGTCCGAAACAAAGTTCATTTCCTCCACTAGAGAAGAGGAAGGATACAAAAGAACATAGTAGGCTTGCAAAAACAATAGCCTCGGGTAACACTGTTATGAAACCAGCTCCAAAAATAGAAGAAACGAGAGATCAACGCCTTAGAAATAAGCCACTTCGAGGGGCAACCTCCTTTACATTACATAAATGAACAATTCTTGGATGATACAAATGACAAAATCTCCTTTCTATATATAGGAGTCAATGGGGTCACAATATAATCCTAGCCGACCTAACAATAATAATGTAAGGGCACAATAATAACAATATGGGGGTTACAGGGGTACACCAATAACAATAAGGGGGCTACATTAACAACAATAAGGGACTACACTACTATTATAGGGACCTAACATGATCCTCTCCTTCAAAAAAGTGTTGTTCTCAATGCTTGAGTAGCTCAGGATGCTTTTGTATAAAATTCTCATCCTCCCATGTAGAATCTTCAGTGGGTAAGTTCTTCCACTTGATGAGATACTTTGAAATTGATTGATTTCGTAGTTGTCGAGTTTTGGTTTCCGTGACTGCTTCAAGTTCCAATATGATTTTTCCTTCCTCATCAAGTTCTGGCAATATTGTTTGAACTGGAAGTTTTTCACCTATAAGTTTCCTTAGGCATGAAACATGGAAAACTGGATGCACTCGAGAAGAAGCAGGAAGCTCCAGTTTGTATGCCATAGTACCAATCTTTTGCAACACCTTGTAAGGACCATAGTACTTTGGCGATAATTTATTATCCTTCTTATCTTGCTTGAGGGACATTTGCTTGTGTGGTTGTCGCCGTAAAAATACCCAATCTCCTACATCAAAAATTCTCTGGCTGCGATGTTGATATGCCTATTGTTTCATTCAATTTTGTGCCAAATTTAGGTTATCCTTTAAGAGTTGGAGAACTTGTTGTTGATGCTCGATGTGATCTTCCACTGTTTGAACCTTAAAATTTTCTCTTAAATATGATGTGATGGGCAGTGCATGATATTCATAAAGTGGCATAAATGGGGTCATTTTTGCTGCAGTATGGAAGGAAGTGTTATACCACCATTCAGCCAGAGGTAACCACTTGACCCATTGTGTTTGTTTATCAGATACAAAAAAACGAAGATATCCTTCCAAACACTTGTTCACTATCTCAGTTTGCCCATCAGATTGAGGATGATAAGATGAGCTATGAGCTAGTTGAGTACCCAAACAAGAAAATAATTCCGTCTAAAAAATTCCAGTAAAAGTGGGATCTCTGTCGCTTACAATAATCTTTGGGTTTCCATGTAGCTTTTGAATTGTTTCCATAAATGCAGTAGCAATTGTACTTGCTTTAAATGGATAAGATAATGCACAAAAGTATGCATACTTTGTAAGTCTATCAACTACCACCATGATGACACTCTTTCCTTCGGACTTGGGTAAACCTGTGATAGATTCCATTAAAATCTCCTCCCAACGTTGACTTGGAATGGATAAAGGTTGTAGAAGACCCGGGGTCTTAATTGTATCAACTTTATTTTGCTGGTAAACCAAACATTCCACCACAAACTTTTGAATATCAGATTTAGGGCCATTCGAAAAAATGATTTCTTCACCCTGTGGTAAGTTTTTAAAAATCCAGAGTGTCCTCCTAAGGGAGAAGTGTGCAATTCCAAAAGAATATTTTGTTTTAGTTGGGAATTCTTACAAAGATATAAGCGATCTTTGTACCATAAGGAATCATTTTTCCAACTAAATGTATCATATATACTAGGATCTTGCTGCAACTTTTGAATGAGTGTTCACACTTCTTCATCCTTCTTCCATTCATCCCTTGCTTCAGTTATCTAATTTGGTTGGATAATAGAAATGGCACAAAGCAATGCTTCCACCTCTTCATCCTTTCTTGAGAGTGCATCTACAACAACATTTAGCTTCCCTTTTTGTAGATGATTTCAAAGTCATAACCCAACATCTTTGTGACCCATTTTTGCTGCTCTTCTGAAGATAGTCTTTGTTCCAAAAAGTATTTAAGATTATCATGATCAGTTTTTAACTTGAAGTGTCTTCCCATTAGGTAAGGTCACCATTTCTTAGTGCATGTAGTATTTCCAACATTTCCTTCTCATAAATAGCTTTCTGTAAATAATTTCCTTTAAATGGATGACATTCAAAAGCAATGGGTCTTCCTTCTTGCATTAAAACAACACCAATTCCATTTCCTGAGGCATCACATTCCACAATAAAGGTTTTTGTGAAGTATGGCATAGCTTATACCGGTGCTAAGCACATTGCCTCTTTAAGATGTTCAATGGCCTTAGTTGTTTCAGGAGTCCATGAAAATGCATCTTTCTTCAATTTTGTTAGAGGTGTTGCTATTCTCCCATAATTCTTAACAAACTTGTGATAATACCCTATTAACCCGAGAAATCCTCGCAACTTCTTTATGGTTGTGAGGACTTTCCATTCCTTAATGACTTCAATTTTGTTAGGGTCTACCTTAACACCTTCGTGAGATACAATATGACCTAGATATTCCACCTCTTGTACTCCAAAGAAACATTTGGAGGTTTTTGCATATAATTGTTTCTCCTCCAATAGTTTGAGCACCTTGTCAACATGTAGAACGTGATCCTTCCAAGACGTGTTGTAGATTAGTATATCATCAAAAGATACTAACACAAATTTTCTAAGGAAGGGTTTGAAAATGGAATTCATCAACCCTTGAAATGTATAAGGCGCATTGGTAAGGCCAAAAGGCATGACCAAAAATTCATAATGAGCCTCATGAGTTCGAAATGTTGTTTTCTGAATATCTTCAGTTTTCATTCTAATTTGAAGATATCCTGAACGAAGATCCAACTTGTTAAAATAAATTGCTCCATGTAATTCATCTAATAATTCATCAATCACAGGAATGGGAAATTTATCTTTAATAGTGAGCTTATTGAGCTCCCTATAATCCGGACACATGCGCCATGATCCATCCTTCTTGTGCACCAATACTACTGTAGCAGAGAAAGAACTTTGACTAGGTTGAATTATACTAGCCTCTAACATTTCTCCAATCATACGTTCAATTTCGGTCCTTTGGACATAAGGATATCTGTAAGGCCTGATGTTTGGAGGAACACTTCCTCGAATCAAATGAATAGCATGATCATGATCACGAATAGGTGGGAGTCCTTTGGGAGTTTCAAAGACCTTGGAATGATTGTCCAAGACTTTTTGGAGATCTGGAGAAATAGATAATTTTGATGTTGGAACTTCTAATGAGCATAATTGTGCAATTACGCCTCGTTGTTCTTTCTTCGGAAGCTCTGTTATGACATTAGAGCTTATTATCTTTCCCGGCTTCTCTACGATACCCTGTAATTCAACTTCCTTTCCTTTCGAAAAAATTTCAAGAAAATTTCTTGAATATTAAAAGATTCCATCCTAAATATTGTAACCATTGTACTCCTAGTACAACATCAGCACCTCCCATTGGAATGGAAAGAATTGGAATATTAAATACATATTCCCCCATGTTTAGCTTGATATTATAGCATTTTCTAGTTCCTCCATTTGCAACCATCACTTGACATTCTGGTGCTTGGTATAGGAAGCAATTCAATTCCTTGGCTACCTTACAATGAATAAAATTATGGGTACTACCCGAATCAATCAACACTATTACTTTTTTCTTTTTGATATGTGCTTCTATCTTGAGAGTTTGAGGAGTGATAATTCCTGCCAATGCATTACACGATATGGTCAGACTCATTTCTTCTTTTTCTACAGCTGGTTCCGGGTGTATATCCTCTTCTTTTGAAGTTTCTTGTTCTTTTTCTTCCTCCTCTTCACAATCTATGTAAAATAATTTATTCTCAGCACAGTTATGACCTTTAGTGTATTTTCTATTACCACTGTAGCAAAGCCCTTTTGCTCTTTTTTTCTTCCAATTGTTGTGGTGTCAACCTTGTAGGTTGTGGAAGTCTAGGAGTAGCAGCACTTCTATCTTTATAGATGTGAGTTTAAGCTTCCTTGTCGCCATAATTTTACAATCAATTTTTCTTCCCAGCCTGAATGCCTTCTCCAATGAATTAGGTTCCCAAAGGCGAACGTCATGTTGGATGTTATCCTTTAAAGTCCCTATGAAGACATCAATCCTATGTTCCTCTAGAATATCAGTTACCCTTATATTCAATTTTTGGAAGTGCTCAATGTGTTCCACCACTGAACCCTTTTGTTTGAGATTTATCGATTGGCAAAAGAAGGTGTTTCTCTTTGTATCCTCATAATGTGTTATCATTTCCTCCGTAAAAATTCACCAAGTGACAATTTTTTTACGGGAGCAAAGCCATCGATACCATACAAATGTATTTTGTTCTAAATGTAAAGTTGCAATGCGTACGTTTTGTGTGTTTTTCACATTATTGAGATCAAAATATTGCTCCATCTGTAGGATTCATGTTACCGGATCATTGCCATCAAACTTCCTCATATCCATCTTTGGAATATGGTGGTTCTTCCATCCAACATTAGAGTTTATGAAATCATGATTAACATTTATTTTGTTCTCATCATGAGTTTCCTGTACTAACTTTTCGCCATTAGGAATTATTTCTTGTATCAACTTTATCAAACCTTCCTTCAAACCTTCCATGTCTGCTTTTAAATCATTCTTCATGTCTTCCATGTTAGCTTCCGTGTCATCCATATTAGCTTCCACGCATTTCTTCAAACCATCCATATTAGCTTCCATGCCCTTCTTCAAACCATCCATCTTAGCTTCCACTCCTTTCTTCAAAACTTCGATTTCATTTTTTTTTTCTCTTTGCGAGAGCGAAATTTGGTGCATTTTCTCTTGTAGTTTTGATATATCATGTTGCACTTCTTCGTCTTAATGAGTCATAGTAGAGTATTCTGAGGGCTTAATGGGCGTTGGATTCTTTTTAGGGGGCATTTTAGAACCCAATACTGATATCTATTCTTCAATATGCCCTTGGAAACAATTCAAACTGATTTTCAAATAAGACTTATGCAATTCGAAAAAAAATACACACCTTTTTCTTGCTTTTTGGAGCTCGATATTGAAACTGAATTATCTCTATGTTTTCGGATCTTTAATATCTGAAATTCGGTCTTGTAGTAGCCCTCTGAATCTTCTTTCGATTTCCACATGTGTGACCTGATTTGGATTCAAGGCAAAGTTATGTCCAATCTCCCAAAATGACCTAATTATAGACTGGTTCAGTATAGTGAACTTGTATGGCGTGCCACATGTCACTGTTTCCTCCTTCGGCTTTGAAATTGATACACAGGAAACAACAGTCCGTCTACGTTCGACCACTTTTTACAAAATTCCAATTCAATACTCAGAGATAGAGTTATGAAAATTTTACCACGGTCACCTCTTTGCGATGAAATTTGGGAGCCTGAAACAACCCTAACTTCCATAGATTATATCTCTGAAAATATTATGAACCAAGATCTGAAATTTTTACATGAAGTTCCTCAGGATTTCGGCTTCTCGTGGTAAAATTTTTAGCTTCTGAACCTTCGTAGAAAAAAAGTTATAGTGAAAATGCCACGATGACCTGTTTGGAGCAGTGAAACCTTAGAATCTAAAGTCTGATACCAAATGTTTTGAAACCAACTCCAAAAATAGAAGAAAAGAGAGATCAATGCCTTAGAAATAAGCCAATTTGAGGGTGCAACCTCCTTTACATTTCATAAATGAACAATTCTTGGATGATACAAATGAAAAAACCTCCTTTCTATATATAGGAGTCCATGGGGTCACAATATAATCCTATTCGACCTAACAATAATAATGTAAGGGCACAATAATAACAATATGGGCGTTACAGGGGTACAACAATAACAATAAGGGGGCTATGCTAACAACAATAAGGGACTACACTAGTTATATAGGGACCTAAAAAACACGCCAAATGAGTGGCCAAAAAACCAGTTAGCTGGATAGAAGATTTATTTTTGCAATGCACATAGGTAGCCAGAGAAGGAAATTCACACTATTTGGGGGCTCCCGGGGTAGCTAGATTTAGCCCAAAGAATTTGTGGGTTTTTGTGGGTATTTGGAGTGGCTGTGGTTAAGTTTTCATAAATTTTGAAGCAATATACAGGGAAAATTTCCAGTAGGGTGTATAGCCAACCAGAGAGCCATTTCCATTTTTTTTGGAGGGCTTTTTTATCATCTGGATTTAGCCCAAACCATTTCTGGGTTTTTGTGGGTATGGTTAATGGAGTCCGGTGTTAAATTTTCATAGCATTTCAAGCAGCCTTCGACCTTGGTATCAACATTCCAATCAGCAATTAACAACAAATTATTTCTAGGTAGTGCGTAGATCACTCCCGGGACACTTCCACATTTGTGTTCAGGCTATCTTTTCTAGGTTTTTCTCAGGTTGCATAGCAAGCCCAGATTCTATCATTTCATTTCAGCTCATTTTATGTACCTCCCTAGTATATTAATAAAATGGCTCAGAATCCTTTGTTAGTGTCTTTTGTGTTTTGATTTGGGTTGTGGTTCTTTATCTATTTAGCTATTTCTTGTACATTGTTTGGTATTACTATTAATTTTTCCATTAGGGATATTACACAAAATCAATAAATATTTTATTTCAATTTAATTTTATAATATTTTTAAATTAAAACTTAATACATACTTACATTATAACAAGATTCTTAACCATAGAGATTTACCCCCATTTTACCATGGATATTATTAACTTGTAAATATGATTTGTTACATTACCATGGACGAGTATCATGGTTTACCAATACTACTTGCTGAAAAACCATAAGTTCAAAATCAAAATATTTTATAAATATTTATACCATTTTACTATTAGTTTTGAAATTTAAGTTCTTATTACATTAAATTTTTATATTAGTTTTTAACATTATATTAATTTAAAATTATATTAAAGTATGTTTAATATATATATATATATATATTATCAATTACTTTTTGCATTGAGGCAAGTACTAAGCAACAATACTGCATATTACACTTGTATAAAATAGCCCCCCCCCTGATTTGTAACTTTTATGTATTTTGCAGCGTGGGTGTACTGCAATAGAAGCTTCAGCTGACGGTGATGTAATATACCATGCAGAACTGATTAATGAATGTAAAAAAGGTACACTAGGTCTTTTATATTTGTTAAATATTAAGTTGTACTTGTAGCATGGATTTTTAATGGCTATGTTGAGATCACTTTATAGTGTCATGATATAGTATTTAATATATGTGACACCTTTAATCCTACTTTTTTGTTAACATTTCATGTGATTCCATCTACTTGTATTGAGAAAATATAAGATAAAATAATTTTGTTAAAGTCAAACAACTCATCACAAAAGTAGGTCAATGCAACTAAGAGAGTACATCCAGAGTAGGTACGAAGTGGGAGAGTGAAAGAAAATTCCAAATCAAAAGAGTAAGTAGGAAAACATATAGAATGAAGTGTCAAGATTAATTCCATATGTCTAAGTGAGAAGATAAAAAATAATGTGCAAAAAAGATGCTAGAAAATAATGAGTCTTAGTGATGAACATTGAAGAGAATGTTAAGGCCTCCTAGAGTTAGGAACTAGCTGTCGAGGATGAGTGAGTGGACCTTGATACAAGCTCCTCATTGGAGTCACTAATAACACGTGCAAAGAAATGTGCACTGATGGCTTGAATATGACAGTGCATTGAAATAGCTTATTTAAAATTTGACTTGCTATTTTCATGAGTTGAATCTAATGTTTGATTGTTCCATTTTTGAATGGATTTAATACCATAATAAGTTAATAACTAACAAATTCTTGGGTTTTGAAGGATTTAAATCTGAATTTTGTTTGATTGAAATTTCATTGAATAAAGGTTGATTACACCATATTTACAGAGTTGTGGCATCATTTTACACTCAAAGTTGTTCTAATAATCAAAGAAATGGTAAATCTTATAACCACTCATTGAATCTAAGGTTTTAAATATGAACTCTTACCAAAGGTCCCTTCAAAGTTGGGTTTGATGAAAAATCTGGCACACATGTGATATTTTCATTGAATATACCTGCACACATCACATTTTCATAAAGTTCTAATGGGTTCACATTTAGTCCCGTTGTCGCTCAAATTGTATAGGCAAGATGTGACAACGATTGGGTTGGGGGATGTCACTCTGATCCTCGACCTCTATTCTAGTTGTCTCCCTATAACATGTTATGGGGGCTAGTCCCTATGAAATGTGAAGATGGAAGACCTGTCGGCACTCGACAAGTTCTGGAGACACAACTGAATGAACTAGCAACTTGGTTAATTTAGCAAGTTTAATGATTAGATTGGATTATCTTGGAAGACTAGTGCCTTGATGGAGTCAAATACTTGCTTTACATTAATTATATACCATGCCATCCGATGAACAATTGCTTCTTCAGGATGCTTCACTATCCTATATGAACTGCAACTCCTAAAACTAACTGAAATGCAAGATCTTTGTTAATTTTAAGTTAGATTCCTAACTAGGTGAATCATTTCCCTTAACTGTTTTGAAACTAGTCTCTAGAGTAGGTTGTGGAGAGAATTCCAGGGAAAGATAGCAATGGCTATATTAACGATACCTCCCCTAGAAATCTAACCACCTAATGCCTCCGGCGCTGCAGAGACTGTGGCTCTGATGATTGCAAGGTCACCGTCTTAACCACTAAAGAGGGTCTAGACTTCGCAAGCTAGATGAAAAAGGTGGTCTTAGATTCTTTCAACCAATCTTATGCTTGAGGTAAAGTAATTAAATGCAAGGCTAATCCTATGATGCAAATGCAAGATGACAGATTAGTTTTAGTGAGATTTGGTAAATGCATTAAGTACTTAAACGCAAATTACAATGAAATTCAATTTAGAACAATGAAGTACTTAAATCAATGTGTAATGACAATATTCACTAAAAGAGGAAATGCTCAATGAAACAAGATAGAAAGCGCCAAGGATACCAATAGACGATTGCTCATAAAACAAATTCAATGCTTCTCTCAACAATGCTAGAATGCCAATAAATAATAAAGTGCCAATGTGTCAATTTGATACACAAGATAGAGAGCTTAAACACAATTTATGAATTCCTTTAGATTACCACAAGAGTAATATTATCACGATTAAGATCATCGATTAAGTGCCTTTAAGAGTGACTTGATTAGCAAGAATATAAATTTAGATATGAAGCTCGCTTGCAATACACGATATTAGTTATGCTTGTCACAATAATTTTTTCACAAGAAATGCTTATTCAACAGGAAACAATGTAAACCATTATCCACTTATCCAATTCCACAATGTTATTTAATATTTCTTAGAGCAATTTTGCCATAATCGTCAATTCAATTAGCCTTTTAGAGTACTTAAAGGATCCACAGCAGATATGCCAATCTTGTTCTTAAAAAATGCCAAATTAACTGAAGAGCACTTGTATGCAAAGATGCCAAAATATGAATGCCAAATGTTGGTGCAAAAAAAATGACAAAACACTAATGAACCTTTGACCAAATTCTAAGCACAAATCACTTCAACAATGAATGCTCATGAATTAGATTTGTTCCTTAGTTACATTTTAGAGCCTGCAATGTAATTTATTACCGCTGCAATCTTATGTTCAGAGGTCTGCAAATTTATATACCAAGACTTAGAAGATTATGCAAGATGTCAAGAATGATCTAGAAAAGCAAATCAAGAGAGACTCCAATGGCTTCCAATTGGTTTTGTGACCTCTTATAAGCTATAGATCAAACTTTTAACATTCATATCAGGCCTTAAAAAGAGCATATATCAAACCTATATCAACTCAGAAAATCAGTGATTCAGTACTCCAAAGTGCCAGCAGCCAAACAGTTAATGGCAAATGAGTTCCAATGATTAGTTAATGAAATTAAGTGACTGTTTAATGATTTTTTTATCACTTTCAATGTTTTTATTAGTATTATGGGATTCAATAGATGGCTGTAGCAAAACAAAGAATAAAATGAGAGATAGAGAAGCAAACCAAGAGACATAAGGGCCTAGATGAGGGCTAGAAGACTTGGAGATGACTTCCAGTCCCTGCATCAACAATGTCAGCAAGAGAAACCACTATAAAACAAGATATTAGAGATGAAACATAATGTAAAACCTTACCATAGGTCTGCAATCACAAAAAAAATGTCAAATTTTGATGCCCAAACCCCACAACTATGCCAAAAATGCCCAACAATGGAAGAAAATTGCCCAATACGGCCTGCGACTAGGGTAGAAAGGACTCCTAGGCCTGCGGCCTAGGTGAAAAAACTCTCTAGAGGCGATGGCCAACCAAGGGAAGTCCATTAGGGCCTGCGGCCAGCCTCCAAGAGGCATGCCACTCCCAAAAAATGGCCCTAAGGCCTACGGCTAGGTACAAAGGATTGTTGATGGGGTTTCAAGGCCCAAAAGAGCTGCGACCAGCTAAGAAAAGGCCCTAGGGGCCTATGGCCAGGCTTGGAAGGCCTCCAAATTCTCACAACACCCTTGAAAATGAACTTGCCCCCCAGAAACACAAGATTTCACTGCAAAATCACTTCAAAAGGGCCTCAAAAGGCCAGACAACTTCCCTCTTCAGGACATTGATTTTTTTGAAGATGGGGAGACAAAATGTTACCCTTAAGGGCCTAGATCAACCTTATTTGCTTGGATGAATAGTCTAGAAAATAATTGTTTCTTCAAACCCTTGAGCTATAACCTCCACAAATGAATAAAAGAATTCAAAACCCCAAATATATATACAAAATTTCAGAAAGAACTCCAAATGCCCAAGTGCTACAAAACAAAACAAGGGTTAGTAAATAACTTACAAATTTTACAATATTACAAATTTAAATTACAATCCCTTATTAGCAAATTAATTATTTTTTAGCCCAAAATAATATTTTGAAAACATTTAAAAAAAAATTGCAATGGATGAATAATTTCGAAAGATAGATTGGCAAAAACCCTTCTGCAAAAGTATTCACCACAAAGAAACCTTAGAGCCCAAACAAGGTGTAGAAATTTGATAACCCAACCCCGGTTTTCAGTTTCTCCTTATTTCTCCCATAAAGTTAAATGCCCATTCCCATAGCCATACATTCAACAAGCTAGAAAAAATAAATATTTTCTGAAAACACAAATTCTGGAAATTTCACAGTGCTGAAATGCAGAAATAATACTCAGAAAATTAAATCAGCCACACAGAGAAAATAGACAAGCTGATTTTTGGTCAACTTGACCTGGAAAAACCCCCTACAACTCTTGGGGAAAACCAGTTCGAAAGCTTCTTCTTATTTCTGATAAATGCTTTTACAGTGAACAACAATATACAGTAAAAATTACAACAAACACTAAAAACCACTTATCTCGATTTTCATGCCACCTTCTACCTTGAAAATCGTGCCAAACAGCAAACAGAAAATTACAGGAAAAATTACAGCGATAAATGTTGTACTTTCTACCTCGAAAACGTGCCAGAAACTGCCTATACGGAACTGTATGGACAGCACAATAGTCCCTTCATTGATTTCCATGCCCAGAAAATCCGCCTTGAAAATCGTGCCCTTAACTGCTGATGCTGCTTCTAAAAAACAACACTGTTCTTTCCTCAAAATGCGTGCAAATTTCTATACGGTTTTTCTGCCTTGGTAACTGTGCCAATAAATGCTGCTATACGGATTTTCTACCTTCGGAAGTGTCCTCTTGTTGTACGGATTTGCTGTGTGTCTTTTGCTACTCTCCCTTCGCTCATAATTTTCTCATCAGCTTTCTCTCCTCCTCTCTCAATCTGCTCATGAAAGAATTAAATGACCTTTTCCTTCCTTTAACCTAACCCTAAGTGACTTTTGGGAAATCCCTAAATCTAATGGCTGAGATAGCTTTAGATCTAGGGCTGAGATTAAATGCTCATTTAAATCTCACTTTCTATTTTTTAATTCACCCCACTTTAATAAAGACCCACTTAGTCATTTATTTCCAAGGTCACTTTTCCTTTCTAATTTTACATTGACTTTATTAAAGTCACTTTAAAATTAGACTTTAGTAACTTTATCACTTAAAGTCACTTTTAAATTAGATTTGACTTTATAGCTTTATAAAGTCACTTTAGGAGAAAAATTAAATTCTTTTGGACACTTTTCCCTAGGCCAAAGATCAAAGCCTTAGGGAACCACCTGTCCTCCGGTAACCAAATTTCAACACTCCCTCTTACCAAGGAAGGTGTTCCTCACCACACCCATCTTGTCTCTGAAATAGACATGCTTGCCCCGTGGTAAGGCTTTGGTAAGAATATCTGCAACCTGCTCATCAGTGGGAATATACTCAAGCTTCACAGCTCCTTTTTGAACATAGTCTCTGATGAAATGATATTTGATCCCGATATGCTTTGACCTGTCATGAAATACTGGATTCTCCGTGAGTTTAATGCAACTTTGATTATCACAGTAAATCACTGAAGGTCTCAACGGCTGACCAAATAAGCCAAACAACATCTTGCGAAGCAGGATGGCCGCACAACTAGAGCCCAGACTGCACATATGCACTCTACCCCTGCTTAGACTCAATGCCTCTGTTGTGTTTTGGTCGGAACCACGACACCTTCTCGGAACCTAACCCAACCCTTCTGAAGTGCTCTTCCTATCAGAAGCACAACCTGCCCAATCAGAATCAGTGTAACCTGCCAATCTCACTCCATCTCCCTACCTATAATCCCGACCATAATCCACTGTCCCCTGCAAGTACCGCAAAATGTGTTTTGCAACAACCCAATGCACCCTCCTGGGCTCACACATGAACTGGCTCATCGTGTTGACTGCAAAACATATATCTGGTCTAGTGTTGACCAAATACATCAAGGAATCGATCATCTGTCTATACAATGTGGGATCCACCAACTCGGAAGCTGAAGCGTGAAGCTTCTTCCAGTTGGTGATCATCGGTGTCGACATGGGTCTACAATCCTCCATGTGGAATCTGCCAAGGATGTCCACAATATACTTCCCATGTCCTCGGAAGAAATGCCCCTCCTCCTGCCACACCTCCAAACCCAAAAAGTAATGCATCAAGCCAATGTCCTTCATCTCAAACTCCGACGCAAGATCTCTCTTGCAGTGCTCTATGAGTCTCTCTGCACCTATAATGACCAAGTCATCCACATACAGCACCAGAATGAGAGGCTCCTCACATATCACAATAAAGTAAAGGTTCGAATCTGCATCACTCTTTGTGAAACCCATCTTCTGCAAGTATGTATCTATTCTGGAGTACCAAGCTCTGAGAGCTTGCTTCAGGCCATAAAGGGCCTTCTTCAGTCTGCATACATGGGACTCCTTCCCATGCACCTCAAAGCCCTGTGGCTGCTCAATGTACACCTCCTCTTGTATGAAGCCATTGAGAAATGTTGTCTTAACATCCATCTGGTGAATCTTCCAACCCATCTTTACTACTATCGATATAATGGAGCGAATCAAAGTATATCAAGCCACGGGAGCGAAGGTCTTCTCATAATCAACTCCCTCTACCTAGGAGAACCCTCTAGCCACAAACCTTGCCTTATATTTCTCAATGCTGCCATTTGCAGCATGCTTTACCTTGTAAAGCCATCTGGAAGTAACCGCGGATTTTCCCTCAGGCCTCGGCACCACCTCCCAAACATCATTCTTCATGATAGAAGAATACTCCTCCTGCATGGCCTCTCTCCAGACCCGTTGGCTAGCTGCCTCCTCATAGCTAGAAGGCTTAGAGTCAATGATGTTGGCAACCATTGCCATATAGCTACAAAACCTATCAGGTGGTCTGCTCTCTCTGACTGGCCTCTTCGACCCAGCAATAGATGTGGTCTCTCTCAAGGTATCCTGAAGCCACTTGAGCTTCCTCTTGCCTGAGGACACTTCTCCCACCGGAGAATGAAACTCCTCCTCCTCATCATCAGGAGTCTGAACTCCTGACTGTCTGTCTGCTGTCCTCCTGTCTGAACCTGAACCTGAACCTGTAGACGCTGAAGTACTGTGTGAACTGTCCATCAGTGAACTCCCTAGTGAACTTCTCAGTGGACTGCTCTGCATGCTGCCGAAGCACCACCCCTCTGACTCTATGAGCCACTGCTCACTGATGGACCTGACACCGTAATCGATGTCCCTTCGGATCCTCCTGATCCCTGTCGACTGGATCCCTATGCCTGACTCAGTTGCTCCTGAGGGTCTGGCCGATCTAGATACTCTATTTCCCGTGACCTTCTGAAAGCCCCGTCCTCCTCGAACTTCACATCCCGCCTGACAACAACTCTCCTCTGTGCAGGAATATAAATCCGAAAGGCCTTCGAGGTCTCACTGTAGCCCACAAAGACACCCTTATCTGTGGTGGGCTTTATCTTGGTCCTCTTCTCCTTGGGTACGTAGGAGTATGCAATACACCAAAAGATATGAAAGTGACCAACATCAAGCTTTTTTCCAGAAAATGCCTCCTCCGGAGTCACATGCTCGAAGGCACGATGTGGACTCTAGTTCTGAAAGTACATAGCAGTATTGTAGGCCTCTGCCCACAAAAACAATAGTAACCATTGATCATGTAGCATGGCTTTGGCAGCCCCAACGATGGATCTGTTCTTCCTCTCTGCAACCCTGTTTTGCTAGGGGTTGTAAGGAGCTGTGAACTCCCTCCTAATGCCTGCCTCCGCACAATACTCAACAAATTCACCAAGGGTGTACTCTCCTCCATTGTTCGACCTCAGGGACTTTATCTTCCAACCTGTCTGAGTCTCCATAAGAGCTCTGAACTCCTGAAACCGCTTGAAGACCTCACTCTTGGTCTTCAAGAAATAAATCCAGGTCCTCCTAGAGTGATCATCAATGAATAAAACATAATACTCATATCCACTCAAGGAAAAATGAGACATCCGACCGCTCACATCAAAATGAATCAAATCGAGTATCCCAGTCGCTCTGCTATCACTGCTGGGAAAAGGGGATTTGGCAAACTTGCCCATAGCACATCCTCTACATGTATCAAAGTGATCAGTACTGAAATCTGGCACATCTGTAGTGATCTCCCACAATGTCCTTAAGGCTCCATGATACATGTGCCCCATCCTGTGGTGCCAAATCTCACAACCCCTTTATGAATTCCACAGCTCTGTTGCCGTACTAACAAATGCAAAATTGCATGCAAACTTGTACTCCTTTGCATGGTGTACACCTATCACTCTAGCAAAATCAGCCGGAGTGCCCCTGGGATATATCAGCACCTATCCTCTCCTAACGAATATCTCATATCCTCTATCCTCCAATGTTGAGACGGATATGAGGTTCTTCCTCATCCCTGGCACATATAGAACATCTGACACCTTCAAGAGAGGTTTGGGTTCCCTATCAAATGTCAATGTCCCCACACCGACTGCTCTAACAACGTTGTCATCTCCGAGTACTACCTCTATATCAGTGCCACTCTCTGAAAGCTCTGAGAAGTACTCACGGACTCCTGTCATATGACGTGAAGCCCCACTGTCAACATACCAGACACTTGAAGATGCTCCGCTAGTGGAGGGAAATGCACACTCCCTCTCAACCTCCATGGCAGGTGATCTTGCACTAGTGGATCCTGTGATGAGCTAAACTCTTCTCCCATATCTGGCAAGTCTTCTATGAAATTCATGCTCTGGTTCTTCCCCTTCTTCTTCTTCTCCGGACACGGGACTGCATAGTGTCCATCTTCTAACAATTCCAACACTTCACCTTGGAATAGTCCTTGCGTGTTCCCTTGTTTACCTTTACCTTTGCCTTTGCCCCCACCAACACTTGTAGGCTTGCTTCTTTCCCATACCTTTCTTGCCTCCTGCCAACATGCTACATCCACATCATCACTCAGCGGTTTGGCTACTTTTAGTGACTCTGCGTTCTATCAGCATCGATCAGACCTCCCAAAGGGGAAGGGTCTCACGTGCACAAACCCCATCAGCAAGTTTCCAGCCCATGAAGCTAGGAAAGTGCCTCCCTTGCAATCTGCACCAATTCAGTGGGTGGAATGACCTCTCCAACTGCTGCCAATGTATCTCTCACATTAGTAATCTTTGTGAGATATCCAGCTGCACTATCAGTCTTACCCATCTTAATGGTCTTCAGCTTCTCCCTTGGGACCATTTTCCTGTTCTCATTGGTACTCTGGTAGAGATTGGTCAATGCTGTCCACATCTCATGAGCATATCTCTTTTCTCTCACATGAGGAATGCAATGGTCTGTGATTCCATCCAGAATCAGTCTCTTACCCTTGTTATTCTTCTTATTAAATGTTGCCAACTGAACAGCATCAGTGGACACATTAACAGGGTGCTGTGCGGTATGCACCATGATATCCCAGACTTCTGCCTCCTCAAAGATGCTCTGCATTCTCTCCTTCCAAACACTGTAGTTACTATGCCCATCCAACCTATCCTCCACTCTCAAGCCCAAAGACATGCTTGCTGTCCTAAATAAGTTGAAAATAACACTGCTGTAGTAAAGATATTGTTTTCTGTGTGAAAAATCAGCTTGCTGTAATTTTTCTTCTTGCTATCGCAAACTGCACTTTTCAGCAAAATAACTCTGATACCATGTAGAAATTTGATAACCCAACCCCGATTTTCAGTTTCTCCTTATTTCTCCCATAAAGTTAAATGCCCATTCCCATAGCCATACGTTCAACAAGTTGGAAAAATAAATATTTTCTGAAAACACAAATTCTGGAAATTTCACAATGTTGAAATGCAGAAATAAAACTCTGGATATTAAATCGACCTACAGAAAATATTTATCTTGATGTTTAGTCCAACTTGACTGCTATGAAGAATAGGTAACAATACAGTAAAAATTACAGCAAACACTAAAAACCACTTATCTCGATTTCCATGCCACCTTCCACCTTGAAAATCGTGCCAAACAACAAACAAAAAATTATAGGAAAAATTACAACAATAAATGTTGTACTTGCTGCCTAGAAAAATGTGCCAAAAATTGCCTGTACGAAACTGTACAAACAACACAGCAGTTCCTTCCTCAATTTCCGTGCCTAGAAAATCAGCCTCGAAAACTATGACCTTAACTGCTAATTTTGCTCCTCGAAAACAGCGTTGTCCACTGCTTGAAATGTGTACATGCTTGTACAAATTTTCTGCCTCGATGCTTCGTCCCAATAAATCTTTGTATACGGATTTTCCTTAGAAGTGTGCCCTCTTCTATGCAGTTCTAAACATTGTCTTCTCTTGCTCTCTCTCACCAACCTAAATTTCTCTTGACTTGCTCTCCTTCTCTCAATCTGCTCATGAAAGAATGAATGACCTTTTCTCTCCTTTTCCTCCTTTAACCTAACCCTAAGTGACTTTTGGGGAATCCCTAAATCCAATGGCTGAAATAGATTGAGATCTAGGGCTGAGATTAAATGCTCATTTAAAGCTCACTTTCTATTTTTTAATTCACCCCACTTTAATAAAGACCCACTTAGTCATTTATTTCCAAAGTCACTTTTCCTTTCTAATTTTACATTGACTTTATTAAAGTCACTTTAAAATTAGACTTTAGTAACCTTATCACTTAAAGTCACTTTTAAATTAGATTTGACTTTATAACTTTATAAAGTCACTTTAGGAGAAAAATTAAATTCTTTTGGACACTTTTCCCTAGGCCAAAGATCAAAGCCTTAGGGAACCACCTGTCCTTCGGTAACCAAATTTCAACACAAGGTCGTCTTTTTCCCACAGTCTGTGAACTTGGAGCCCTAGGGCTAGCGTACCTGTAAATATCTATAATTTCTTAAGATAAAAATGTTAGATCATATAGTGAATCAAAAAGTAATGTTCCAAATTGAAATTTAAAGCTAATAATAGACACATGAACTAGGCTATAGCAAATAAATTTTACTACACATGCACCAGTTAATAAAACACAAGGAGTAAGGCAAAGAACTGAGTACATCAGATGATAAGAAAGATAGAACCTGGGCTTGCTATTGTTGATTTATGGTAGCATCGGATGTGCTCTTAGCCTCAAAATTTGCAGGGAGGCTAGGACATGCATTCTAGAATACCCAGAAATCATTTTGGGAAATTCCACCCGAAGAGTGTTTTATTAAAACAATTAATTATTTTTAATGGATGCCTAAGTCAAAACTTAGGAAATCAAAATAATTAAAGGGTATTAATAAAACTGGGTGTGAATCTTCTAGTAAATGTGAAAATTTATGAATATTACTTATGCAGAAACCTTATTGTTAAATCACAATTTACTTCTCCTACTTATACAAGTTATTAATCTAAAATGTTCAGTATTAACATCGAAGTAAACACTTTAACGGCCTACACAGATACATATCTAAACTGAATACATGCACATAGACAAAGTGACACACAAGATTTTCTGGAAAATTGTTTACTGAAAAACCCAATGCGGGAAAATCGGTCTTCTGGCTGCTGGAGGGTTTATATCAGTGTTGCGAACATCTCGATAACATCTCGATTTTATCTCGAAATCAAGATTTTTTGGCCTAGCCGATGTTTGTCGATTTTTACCAATATTTTGATTGTATCTTAATTTTTTCGATGTTTGCCGATTTTTACAGATATTTTCTCGATTTTTATAATTTTTTGGTTTTCCGGACCCTCGTCGATTTTATCCCGATGCCGATTTTCACAACATTGGTGTATATTATTAATTTGATTCTAAGTACAACAAATTTGGGCACCTTATTGTTTAACTCGACAGAGAAATACAAAATTTGCAACAATACCTCTGTTCTGGAGACGGTACCCAGCGTTTTTTTGTCTTCAGAAACTCCAGCGCTGCTCTGAAGCCCTCTGCGTCAGCTCTGCTAGCCTGCGTCAGCCCCTGAGCTACTCAAGAGAGGCTTGCATAACCGTAGACTGGGTTATGTTGTCCCTGCGCTACCCTAGCTGGGCCTGCATAAGCCCTAATGGCCTCCTGCTGCCTCTGCGCTTTCCTTTCTGGGCCTGCGTAGCACCTATGTAGCACTGAAGCCCTCTGCGCTACGCAGCTGCTGCTCCCTCTGTGCTGCTCTGATTTTTGCTTCTCTGCCTCTTGCTGACTCTTGGCTCTGGGATCAGATCATCTCCTTGCCAATACTACTCCTCGTTGCAGCTGAAACATTTCTGGAAATTTTTAGCAAAACACGCCCTAGAATTCCAGCTTAGTCTCAGTGCTCTACGACTGTGTGTGTGTCTTCCAACTGACCCCAAGCCTTTTCTCTATACTTTTCTCGTTGGGAAACCAACGGCCGTGATCTAATATTGAATCGACAGCTAAGATTAAAAGAAAACTTGATCCGAAGTCATTTCTGTCACATGTTCAAATTAATTACCTTTAATATTTTAATTTTCTTAAGTTAGACTTAGGGTCCTTAATTAAAATATTAATTAATTGATTTTCTCTTAAATCGGATGGAATTTCTCAAATCCCTTTCTAGGTCTTGGAGATCTCATGTACTCTAGTCCCTCCACAAAGTTTGGGAGCTAGAGCACATTCAAAGCTACTCCGACACTCAAAATCCCAACACTCCCTCTTAGCGAGGAAAGTGCTCTAGCACAACACTACTTCATCCCGAAGCTCTTCACTGATCTTTGGTGTGGGTCTCTGCGCTGATGCTTGGCCTGCTACCCTTCATCACTGCACTGCTGCTGCTCTCCCGTACTGTTTCCCATGACACTGCCACTGCCACTGTCACATCTATACTGCGACTCCCTCTCAATCTGCTGCATCGTGCTGCCAACTGCTGCACTGCAACTCAGTTGCTGAGAGAAACAACTGAAAACTTCTTCCTAATCTTTGACAGATAAGTCAGTTGGGCTGTGTCGTCGCACAGAATGTCTAAGCAGCGTGACAACGGCTCAGATCGGGGGCTATCACCTTTATCTCCAATCTCTCTATCTAAGCTGTCTCCTTGCAAGCTAAGGGAGGTAGACCCTAACTGAAATGAAGGACAAGAATTGGTTGCAAATCAACCAATCTAGGAGACACAGCTAAAATACCAAATACTTGATAAGATTAATGAGATTTCCAAGATCAATTGTATTAAAACTAGTGCCTTATGGAGTTAAAAGATCCCATTATGCAATTAAAGCCAAGTAATGGATGTATAACTGCTGCTATGAAAACATAAATGACCACATTGACATTCAGTAAAAAACACCACAACCATTCATTAAGATACTTAAGCCAATAGCAAAATTTATCATGAAACGTTCATTTAGATTAAAATGGCAAATGCTTGGAATATTTCCGAATTTATGATGTTTCAATATAACCCAATCCAGAAATTGAAAATGTTCCTGTATAGTCAACTTAGGATAGAAATTTAAAGCTCCTTTGACTATAAAAAATATTTAGAATTTTTCTATGTTTTTGTATTTTGTATTTTGTATTATTTTATTATTTTTTAATATTTTAAACAAACTACAAAAACTAGATTAAACAAAACTAAAAATTAAAATCCTAAAGTTAGATCTAAAACTAAACTATTTAAAAATTTAAAGTCTACAGCTAAAATATTAGAAGTTAACTAACAAAAATAACTAAATTTAAAAAGAAAACTCCTAAAATTTAACGTTAACCAAAACTAACATTATAAAATTACAATCTAAAACCACTAACTAAATTAAAACTACAAAAATTGAATCCTAAAATTAAAACCTAACTAAACTTACCCAAATTGAATTTAATTAAACTAAACTAGAACAAAAAAAAAAAAAAATCAAATTTAAATCCTAACTCTAACTTAACTCACGCTATCTAACATTATCAAAGTATAACCAAAAAAAATGAAACAAAACTAAGTTAAAACTTAATGCTAACAAAAAATCGAATTGAAATTTAACGCTAACAAAAATTGAATCTGCACCTAAAAAATTTAACATGTAATGTTTTTCGTTTTGTGGTTGCGGGTCGAAGGGGAACAGTGACGGCGTGAAGAAGGAAAGCGGCTTGACGACAGGAAAGAAACCGACCACGTGAGGAAGAGCTGGCTTGGACAGTGGCAGGAGGAAAGGTCGATAAGGAGAGGAGGACGAGGGCACGATGGGTAGGGAAAATGAATAGAGGTCGGACGGCGAAGAAGAAATGCAGATGGCAGGGGCAAAGGGAGCTCGGATCTGGACAGCAGAGGAGATAATTTAACGCATAGGAAAAGGTTCGGATAGGTAAGGAGATGAGAGACGGATGGCAGACAGGAAGAGGAAGGCAGGGTCGATGGTTTGCAGATTGAAAACGAAGTGCAGCAGTCAAGGAGGGACGTCGACGGTCAAGAAGAAGAATGATGCAGCGGAGAAGTATGGACGACAGTAGAGGAGATATGAGGGCAGAGATGAGAGATCGATTAATGCAGATCGATAGGCTTGCAGAAATCGATGGGAGTTGACAGTGTTTTTGGAGTGAGTAAGGACAGAGTAACCCAGTACAATTGAAATGACTAGATAAATTAAAATTTCTCCCGTCAAACTCAGATTTAAATGCTCCTTTAATCATATAACGTTCATATTTTCCCACAGAAGCGATTCTGAGGCCAGATCTGGCCCTTGGGGGTTAGATCTGGCTCAGATCTAAAAAAAAAAAATTGAGTAAAACCCTGCAACCTGCAAGACCAGTCAGATCTTGAAAATATATACAACAAAAAATTTATTAAACCCTTATAGCCCTAATAAAAATACAAATTTACAAGCTAATTTACAGATCTGAGGCCCTCATGGCCAGATTTGAACCTATTTCAGCACAATTTTTAGAAATTTGAAATTTTAAAGAGAGGCACAAGTTCTAGGAGACCCTGTAAAAAACACAAATTCGTAAGATAGATTAAGGAAATTAGAAACAATGGGCTTTTTCAGATTTACAAATCTGAGAGTCGGCTGGTCCAACTGAAGACTTCCCCAGACGCTCAAATCTTAAAAAAAATTCCCTGCACACTTAGATCTGAACTTTAGACTAATAGAGATTTTAGAAAATAACATGAGATCCTTCAGAAAAATCAAAATGTCATTTTATGAACCCAGAAAACTGCATAAGATACCTGTATGCAGATTAATCCATGAAGGCCATCAACAATAAAAATATCAAACAAAGTAGCAGAGTTTAGAAATGAATCACCACATAGATCTGGAAAAGGAACACCAAAGTTTGTAACCCCAAAGTCTTTATGCTTTATTCATCAAAAATTTACAAGAGCTTCCAAGAGAAGTGCACGATCCTAAGATCCGATGACTCAAGACTGACAAAGACCTCTAATTTATAAGACAAAATCTCCAACGGCTAGTTCGGTTGATCCATGTCAAAATAATCTTGACCGTCGATAAGATTTGATCATTTTTTAATCTGGACATTTGAGGAAAAAACGAATTTATGATTTAAATCCATTTTAATTAACTCAAAAATACTATTTTTGAGTTAATTACCCCAAAATTTTGACTTTGACTTAACCACCTAGGCCCAAGGGTCCAAAATTTCTTAAAATTCTCAATATTCCCTTGGCCTGGGGCTTTTAAAAATTCATTTTTTAAGGACCAACGAATTTTGCCTTTGAAGGATTTTAACTCACCTAGGACCTAGAATTAATTAAATTTATGGCTTAGGATTTTTTAATTAATTTGACCAGAAATTTTAATTAATTGACTGAGAGGGGATTTTAATTATTTTTCCCAACCCTCTTTACATAAGATAATACATTTAGACACATGAAGGGGGAATACCCATTCGTATAGACCCTCAAATAAATACTCAATTCTGCGACTCAAAACATGGTCTAGTAGACCAAGTAGCTTGTAATAAAATAATCTAGCCAAATAGCTAGGATTATTCCCAAACTACTTTTACAAGGACTCGATAGAAAACACTAGGACTCACTTAGCATGCTGATGACAAAATCCACCCTAGCTTTGGGGTGAGGCTGGAGGGGAAAACTCTACCGATAACTTGTGTCGAAAAACACAAGTAAATCTGTGAGACAAAAAACCTCTTAGGATATAAATCATCAACATCATACTAGGCTTACCTAGGTTGTTATTGACGATCTTACTTAGATCATTTGCATCATAACATGCAGAATGGGTTTACATCATTTATAACAAAATGTCGTCTGTCGATGAAATCTGGATGACGTGAACCTCGAACATGATAAGTCCCATTTGAAAAAATGGGGGTGTATTGCTATGGGGTCATTGACAAAGTGTGGTCAACAGGCTGCATCCTCATCATTTAATTTCCATAGGTTGCTACTTTGCGCTGTCGTCCTAAAGCCACTGCGCTGCTGCAACTCTGCTCTGTGTAAGCCAACCTGCACTGCGCTGTTGAAGTCACATCAGCCGCTCTGCACTGCACTATTATGCTTCTGCTGCATCTGCACTGCGCTGCTCCCTCTCAGCGTCCAGCTCTATCTCTGCTCCATCTGTGACTCTCTGCACTCACTGCTCCACTTGTCTCGCTACTGTCTTAAGGCTCTCGTAGCATGGATGTGATCCAAGAGTTGGGCTACTCAAGGATCCTGCCACCACTCTGTAGCTGCTCTACAGATTCATGTCGCCCCACTTTCGTGGGTCATGAGTGCTCATGGTCACGTCATCTTCGGAGCCATCGTCTTCCACAACAGCCTTGGAGCTAGAAGCTTTCTTGTCCTTCTTCTTCTGAGGACAATTGTTGGTGAAATGTCCTAGTTCGCTGCACTGGAAACACTTGATCTTTGATAGATCACGCTTCTTTCTCGCTCGCTCCCTCTTTGATGCCAAGGCTGCATCTTCCTCTTCTTCCTTCTTGAATTTGCTCGACCCGGTGATGAACTGTCTCTTGGTGATCCGATGGATTTCTTCTTGTCAGAGGATCGCCCACATATTATCCCAGTTGGGAAGGTCTGCTCTGTCCAAGAGACTTTGGAGAAAATTTTCCTAGTCCTCTGTGACAACATTTAGAGCCGTCCTCACCATAACATCGTCCTCCACATTCACCCCCATGCCAGTCATCCCGAATCGCTTGAATTCTAGACAAAAATGGCTCAATCTTTTCCCCCTTGGTCATCATGAATAACCTCAACTGGTTTTCCAGAAGCATTCTCCTCTGGACGAATCTTCCTTCATATAGGGCGGTTAAGGCTTTCCACATCTCATTAGCCGTCTTCTTTTTGGCTATGTGTGGTACTACATGATCCTTATGCCCGTCCATTATGAAGGGCTTGGCATCTGCTGCTGCTTCTTCATGATTCTTTAGGAGATCCCCATCGGTTGGTGTGGCCAGAACTTTCTATGCATGCTCCCTCAGACCGTATGCCTCCATGATTACTAGGATTCCAGCCTTCCAGATTGCAAAGTTGGACAGGCCGTCCAACCTATCCTGATCACACAGTCCTTGAGGTGCCATTTGCTCAATAAATCTGTCGGAACTAATCCTTCTCTCTATGCTAGAGATTTAGATCTAGGGTCCTTAGCGAGAAAGGAACCCTCTGCTCCCTCTGACAACTAACTTCCTCTCTTGGAAGTCTACCAAATCACAACGAATTAGCTCTCTTCGATCCTCTGATCAAACTTCAGATTTCTTTGGCTAGAAATCCGTTGAGAAGTTGTTCTCCTCTCGCTCTTTGTTAACAAGTGCTCAGGCTAATTTCTTCATCTTTAAAAATTTAACCCCACCAACAACTACTGAAGCTCTGCAGCACTGCTCTGGCACTCTGAATCAGCAACAACTTCAGGACTGCGTCACTCTGGTTGGCCTCTCCGTGAGCAGACAGTCGCATCACAGCCTCAGCGCTGCCTCTGTGTAGTAAGTATGTCGGCTTGCGTGGAGACTGCGTCACTCTGGCCTTTGCGTGGCTTTGCTCCCCTCTGCTGCTACGTTGTCCTTTTGGGTCCGACTTTCGGCGGTTGCTACTGCTTTCTTTGTTGCTTTCTGCAGCAAGGATTCTTCAGTCTTCTTGTTGGTGATCCAGCTAGATCTGTAATCGCTCTGATACCATGTGAAAGTTTCTGAATATTACTTATGTAGGAACACCTCTGTTAAATCACGATTTACTTCTCCTACTTATACAAGTTATTAATCTAAAATGTTCAGTATTAACATCGAAGTAAACACTTTAACAGGCTACACAGATATAGATCTAGATTCTAAATTGAATACATGCACATAGACGAAGTGACACACAAGATTTTCTGGACAATTGTCCCCGGAAAAACCCAATACGGGAAAACCAAACTTCTGGCCATTGGAGGGTTTATATTATTAAGTAGATTCTAAGTACAACAAATCTGGGCACCTTACTGGTTAACCCGACAGAGAAATACAAAATCTACAGCAATACCTCTGTTATGGAGACGGAGAAACTGACTGATTCACACCCTCTGTGTTAGCTTTGCTAGCCTGCCTGTGCCCTTGCGCTGCCCAGGAGAGGCCTGCGTAACCCCAGACTAGGTTACGTTGTCCCTACGCTGGGCCTGCGTAAGCCCTGATGGCCTCCTGTTGCCTTTGTGCTGCCCTTTCTGGGCCTGTGTAGCACTGAGCCCTCTGCGTTGTGTACCTGTTGCTACCTCTACGCTGCTCTGACTACTTCTTCTCTGCCTCTTGCTAACTCTTGGCTTTGGGATTAGATCATCCCCTTAGCTAATACTAACCCTCGCTGCAACTGAAACACTTCTGGAAATTCTTAGCAAACCACACCCTAGAATGCTAGCTTAGTCTTAGTACTCTGCGACTGTGTGTGTCCTCCTAATGACCCCAAGCCTTTCCTTTATACTTTCAGTTCATTTTTTGTTTCTCTTTGCGAGAGCGAAATTTGGTGCACTTGCTCTTGTAATTTTGATATATCATGTTGCACTTCTCTATCTTCATCAGTCATAGCAGAGTATTCTGAGGGTTTAATGGGTGTTGAATTCTTTTTAGGGGGCATTTTAGAACCCAATACGGATATCTATGCTTCAATATACCCTTGGAATCACTTCAAACTGATTTTTCAAACAAGACTTACGCAATTTGAAAAACAAAAGTACACACATTTTTCTTGCTTTTGAGGAGCTCTATTTTGAAACTGAATTATCTTTGTGATTTCGGATCTTCAATATTTTAAATTTGGTCCTGTAGTAGCCCTATGAATCTTCTTTCAAATGCCATAGGTCTAACCTAATTTGGATGCTTCAAGGCAAAGTTATGCCCACTCTCCCACAATGACCTAATTATGGACTGGTTCAGCAGAGCGAACTTGTACGGCATGCCACGTGTCACTGTTTCCTCCTTTGGCTCTCAAATTGATACACAGGAAACTACAGTCCATGTACTTTCGGCCACTTCTTACAGAATTCTAATCCGATGCTCAGAGAGAGAGTTATGACGATTTTCCCAAGATCGCCTCTTTTAGATGATATTCGGGAGCCTGAAAAAAACCTAACTTCCATAGATCATATCTCCAAAAATATTGTGAACCAAGACTTGAAACTTTTACACAAAGTTCCTCAGGATTTCGGCGTCTTGTGATAAAAATTTCAGCTTCTGAACCTTTATAGAAAAAACATTATAACGAAAATGCCACGATGACCTTTTTGGAGTAGGGAAACCCTAGAATCCAAAGCTCTGATACGAAATGTTATGAAACTAGCTCCAAAAATAGAAGAAAAGAGAGATCAACGCCTTAGAAATAAGTCACTTTGAGGGGGCAACCTCCTATACATTACATAAGTGAACAATTCTTGGATGATACAAATGAAAAAACCTCCTTCTATATATAGGAGTCCATGGGGTCACAATATAATCCTAGCCGACCTAACAATAATAATGTAAGGGCACAATAATAACAATATGGGGGTTACAGGGGTACAACAATAACAAAAAGGGGGCTACACTAACAACAATAAGGGACTACACTAGTAATATAGGGACCTAACAAGCAATATGCTTGCTGCATACTGCTTAAACCCTAAAGCATTCTCTGCACTGTTGATGCTTGACTGCTGTTGCCCCTCATCTGTTGCATTGCTGCCTTTTGTGTTGCTGCCCATGACACTGCCACTGTGTCATCTGTACCGCAGCTCCCTCGAAGTTCTGAATTAGTCCATTTTTTCTATTGAAATGGATTATTGATCATCCCCATCTTTTCTCTGAAGTAGACAAACTTTGTCTTTCCTAGAGCCTTTGTAAGCTTGTCTGCCACCTGCTCTCCTATCGGAGTGTACTGTAATTGTACATCTCCCCGCTGGACACAGTCTCTGATGAAATGATACCAGATGTCAGTGTGCTTCGACTGATCATGGAACATAGGCTTTTCAGAGAGCTAGATGCAAATCTGATTATCACATAGAATGTTGGTTGCTTCTGTCTTTCCCTTGAGTAAGTTCACAAGTGTGAAAATCTCTAAATATAACATTACAAAAATCCTACTGTAGTATCTTGATTTACTTCTCCTACTTGTGATTTAATTATACAAGTTATTTTGAGAAAATATTTAGAAAATACCGAAATAAACACAACTAGCAACCTACACACATACAAATCATTTACTTAATGTTACTCTCATTCAACAAAGTGACACACATATTTTTCGGAGAAATGTTCCCAGAAAAACCCAATGCGGGAAAACCATTGCAACAGATATGAGGGTTTATTATTATTAAGTAGAATCTGAGTGAAACAAATTTGGGCACCTTGTTGGTTAACTTGACAGAGATAAAAAAATATGCAGTAATACTTTTGTTTTGGAGACAGAAAACTGGATTGATTCACACCCTCAAACGGGATTTATAGAAACCAGCCCCGTTCTGCCTCTAGGAAACCCAACGATGCTCTGAAGCTGCCTGCGTCAACCTTGCTAGCCTCTGCGTGCCCTTGCGCTGCTCAGAAGAGGACTACGTAACCCCAAACTGGGTGACGCAGTTCTTACGCTTCCCTGGATGGCCTCTGCGTAGCCCTGATGTCCTCCTGCCTCAGCACTGCCCTTTCTAGGCTTACTTAGCACTTGCGTAGTGGTTGAAACCCTCTTCGCTGCGCAGCTGCTGCGTAGCCTCTACTTCCTTTGCGCTGCTCCTAGTTGTTGCTTCTCTGCCTCTTGTTGACTCTTAGCTCCGGGATCAAATCATCCCCTTAGCCAATACTACCCCTCGCTACAGCTGAAACACTTTTGGAAATTCGTAGCAAAACTACCCTAGAGTTCCAGCACTACCTCAGTGCTTTGCCTCCATGTGTGTGTCTCCAACGGACCCCAAGCCTTTCTCTTATACTTTTCTCGTTGACATATCAACGGTCTTGATTTAATCTCTTATCGACGGCTTAGATTAAAACACTTCTTGATCCGCGTCACTTAGAACATTTCATCTCATGTGTTTAATTAATTCACTTTAATTTTTCTAATTCCCTAAGTTAGATTTAGGGTCCTCATTAAAAAAATTAATTATTTTAATATCTCAAACATCAGATGAAATTTCTCCAAACGCTTTCTGGGTTTTGGAGGTCTTGTGCGTCTTAGCCCCTCCACAAAATTTCACGGCTAGAGCACACTCGATGCTACTTGAAAATCTCAACACTCCCTCTTAGCACAGAGTGTGCTCTAGTAATACATCCACACCATGTATCGCAAGATCTTGGCATCGGTCTCTGTGCTGCTGATGCTTGGCTTGCTGCCCTCCATCTACTGTGCTGCTGCTTTTTGTACTACTGCCCACGTCATTGCCACTGACACTGCCACATCTGTATTGTAGCGCCCTCTCAAATTTGTTGCATCATGCTACCCATAGCATGGCACTGCTAATTGCTACACTGCGACTTAGTTGCTGAGAAGTAAGCAACTCAAAGACCCTTGCCCAATCATTGACAGACAAGTCGGGCTGCATCTCATCACTGAAGCTTCCTTGGCTATTGATCTGCACTGTCCTCCTGAAGATGCTGCGTTGCTACAGCTCTGCACTGCCTCTCTGCGTTGCTGAAGTCCCATCAGCCTATGCATTGCTGCCTTTGCACTACTTGGCTTGCTTCCCTCCATCTACTGTGCTGCTGCTTTTTGTACTACTGCCCACGTCACTGCCACTGACACTGCCACATCTGTATTGCAGCTCCCTCTCAAATTTGTTGCATCATGCTGCCCATAGCATGCCACTGCTAATTGCTACACTGCAACTTAGTTGCTGAGAAGTAAGCAACTGAAAAACCCTTGCCCAATTGACAAACAAGTCGGGCTGCATCTCATCACTGAAGCTTCCTTGGTTGTTGATCTGCGATGTCCTCCTAAAGATGTTGCGCTGCTACAGCTCTGCACTGCCTCTCTACGCTGCTAAAGTCCCATCAGCCTATGCATTGCTGCCTCTGCACTGCGCGGCTCCCTCTACAGCATCTCATCACTGCCCTTTGCTTCACTGTGATTTTCTGCAACCATCTCTCTACTTGCCTCGCTACCGTCTTAAGGCTCCCGTAGCTCGTATGTGATCCAAGAGTTGGGCTTACTCAAGGATCTTACCTCCACTATGTAGCTGCTCTACAGATCCATAACGTTTGACTTACATGGCTCATGAGCACTCATAGCTACGTCATCATCACTCCCATCGTCCTTTGCTGTTGCTGCCTTGGATTCAAAAGATCCTTTGTCCTTCTTAGGACAAGTGCTGGCGAAGTGTCCAAGTTCGCCACTCAAAGCACTCGACCTTGGATAGGTCCCTCTTCTTCTTCCCTTGATGCCTTCATTTATTTGATGCAAGGGCTGCATCATCTTCTTCTTGTTTCTTCACCTAGACAGTTCTGCTGCTACTGTTTTGCCTCTTGGTGAATCCCCTGATTTCCTCCTGATGGAGGATTTCTCACATGTTTGCCTAGGATGGTAACGCTGCCCTACCCAATATGCTTTGGACAAACGTTTCCCATTCCTCGGTGAGTGCATTCAGGGCAATCCTTACCAGGGGCCCTTCATTCAGAGTCTCACCCATGGCAATCAGTTGATCCCGGATAGTCTGAAGTTGGAAAAGGAAGGGAACTATCTCCTCGCTCCTCTACATCTGGAAGAATCGCATCTGATTCTCTAGAATCATTTTCCTTTGAACGAAGCTTCCCTGATACATTTTCTCGAAAGTAGTCCACATCTCATTTACCGTGTTCTTCCCGACAATATGTGTTGATTTTTGTAGCATTAGAAAGTGTTCCAAGTCTCAAACTTTGCAAGGAGGTTTGGACAACAGTATTCCAAACCCAGAAACCGTTTTTGGAAATTCCACTCGGTTCATGACCTATTAAAATAATTAATTATTTTAATGGAGACCGTAAGTCTAAACTTAGGGAAATGAAATAATTAAAGGGTATTAATAAGTCAGAGTGTGAATCTTCTAGAAAACAAAGATCAAGTCAAGTTTTAATCTTAGCCATTGATTAAACTTCTAATCTGGGCCATTGATTCACCAACGAGAAGATTATAATAGAAGGCTTGAGGGTCATTTGGAAAGCAAGCCGGGCATACACTCAGTACCCGAAGGAGATCAATTCTGAAGTAAGAGATTTCGATCTCAGTGGGAGAGTTGCAGGGCGGAGATTTGCAGAAGCTGAAGGAGGGAGTCAACAAGTCACTGAGGTTAGGGACAGAGGGACGCAGTGGGTCACAGGAGGCAGCTCTGGGCTGCAGTGCAGTGAACCCATGCAAACCCTACGCAGACTTATGCAATCTGGCACTGGGACTGCATAGAGAAACACGCAGATAGGCATAGGAGATAGCAAAGGCTGACTAGGGTGTCAAAGATTTGTCAGGAGGCGCCGAGAATTTTGTCTCAGGTGTTTTAGATTTTATCTGCCAGTATTTTTCCTTGTAAAGAAATCATTTGCTGAAGAATTTAATAGAACCCTCATCTGCTGCACCGGTTTTCCTGCATTGGGTTTTTTCGGGGACAATTGTCCAAAAATAATTGTGTACCTGTGATTGATTCTTGTGTTTATTTCCTTTACTGTTTACTTCTTTGCATATGTATTTGTGAATGTTGCAGTAGTATTTATTTCGATATTTTCCAGAAGATTTCTGAAAATAACTTATTGAAATAATAGGGAGGAATAAATCTATCACTGCAACTCTATAGTTTTAAGATTGAAAATTTCACATGGTATCAGAGCCAGAAATGAGTAACAGGAACGAAGAATCGACTAGTGGACATAAGTCCACCATTGCAGCAGCAGCACAAAAGGGTTCACGCCAAGGTTGCAGGGGAGCGCCTCCCCCCTATCAAACCCGCTCCCAGAGTGTGCTCCCTCGAACCTGCTCCCGAAGTGAATGCTTAGAGGGTGATATTAATGACAAAGATCCCTATACGAATCTAGAGGTAATGATAAAGGTACCTTTTGTTCAATCTATGTTTTTATGTTTTTTTATGTCTAATTCATCATTCTAATTGATTTTGTTGACATATATGCATCAAAATATAAAATATATATATTATAAAAAAGCGCTCCCCGAAACACTCCCAAATCGGGAGCTTCTGAAAATGGCGCTCCCACTCCCGCTCTCGCTCTCGCTCCCGCTCCCGCTCTCCGTTTTCGCTCTTGCTCCCAAGTAACCTTCGTTCACGCAGTTCTCTAGGGAGGGAAAGAAACATGATAGAACATATGGATCACGATGTCTCTGTTCTGGCATCCAAACTTAAAGAAGAATTTGCTTGCGTATCAAGCACTCCTTCTTCTGATGTCTGGTATATTGACAGTGGAGCTTCTGCTCACATCACTATAGTACGAGAACGTTTTTCCGACTACCGAGAGGAGCAGATGAGTTTTAAAATAACCATGGGTAATAAAGAAAAATGTACTCCTATTGGGAGAGGTACCATAGTTTTTCAGACCGAGGCCTGGAATAAGATTCGGGCCACTAATGTACTACATGTGCCTAGGTTGGGGATGAACTTGCTCTCAGTGTTTCAGCGTCAAAATCGAGGTTATGATGTCTACTTTATTGGCATTAGGGTGTACGTCAAACACCCCAGTTGGAAGAAGAAGGCATAGATTGGGGTAAGAAGCAACAAACTTTATAAGTTACAGCTTGAATCCCCAATGACACTGGTTGGCAGTACAGATGAAACAAACCTGAATGAGCTATAGCACAGAAGAATGGGACATTTGCATCATGGGGCGTTAAAAATTATCCAAAATACTCTCACAGGAGTTCCAAAGCTGAGCACAAAATGATATGATATTCGCAAAGGATACGTATTGGAAAAGTATGCCAAGGTAGCGTATCATAGAAGCAAAAATAGGGCCAAGGGTGTATTGGACTTGATACACTCGGATATCTGTGAACCAATGTCAACTATAGCTCTAAGTGGTGTCGAGTACTTCGTCACCTTCATTGATGACCATTACAGGAAAACTTGGATCTACTTTTTGAAGACCAAGGATGAAGTCTTCAGTCGGTTTAAAGATTTTATGGCTTTGGTAGAGAATCTGAAAGGAAAGAGGATCAAGGTGTTGCGATCAGACAATGGTGGTGAATATATAGATAAGGAATTCACTGGGTTCTACGCAAGGGAAGGTATCAAAAGAGCATACAATCTTGAGCAGAATGGTGTTGCAGAAAGGAAAAATAGGAATATTGTCGTAGCAACAAGGGCAATGTTGTATGACCAAGACATGCCCAAATTTCAATGGGCCGAAGCTTGTAATACAGTTGTCTATGTTTTGAACAGGACTCCTCACGCTACATTGGGAAAGATCATGCCAGGAAGTGTCTTCACTGGCAGTAAGCCTGAAGTGAGTCACTTTAGGATCTTCGACAGTAAAACTTACTGTCATGTGCCCAGTGAGAAGAGGAAGAAGTTGGAAATGACTGCAGAAAAAGGGTATCTGGTAGGATACGACGAGAATGCAAAGGCATATCGCATCTACATTCTTGAGAGTAGGAAAGTCGTTGTGCAGATGGATGTGAAATTCATGGAGGAGAAGGCCTTCAAAGGATCCCGCGAGTTGCCTTCTGCTATGCAGTTTGAGGAGGAGCCTCTAGCTCAGCCCCAACAACAGGCATTAGAAAATTCAGTTGCCTCTCCAAGGCATGGGGATCCAAGAGACGTATCTCTTGAGGATTTGCAAGAGGGAGAGCCAGTAAATCCGCCCACCACCAGTGGAAGAACGAGCAGGGTGTGAAAATTCTTTGCAGTATCATGGTTTACTTCTCCTACTTGATTTAAATTATACAAGTTATCTTCAAAAATTAGATTCAGAAAATACCAAAGTAAACACAACTAGCAACCTACACATGCAGATCATTTACTGAATATTACGCTCATTCAAACAAAGTAAAACTGATTTTTGGACATAAGTCCCCGGAAAAACCCAAAGCGGGAAAACCAATGCAGAAGATATGAGGGCTTATTTTATTAAGTAGAATTTGAGTACAACAAACCTGGGTATCAGATCTAGAAAACTCGACAGAGAATAAAAGAGATCTGCAGCTAACTTGTTGTTCCAAGACCAAAATTCTGACTGATCCACACCCTCAAACAGGATTTACAAGAGTCAGCCCGGATGTGGCCCTAGAAACCCCAGCACTGCCCCTGAAGCCCCAACGTTAGCCCTGCTAGGCTCTGCGTGCCTCTGTGCTGCTCAAAGAGGGTTTGTGTAACCCCAGAGTGGGTTACACAGCCCTTACGCTGCCTCTGGAGGACTCTGCATAACTCTGAAGCCGTCGGAAGCTGCACTGTTGCCCCTTCCTGGGCCTGCGTAGCCTCTGCACTGCGTAGCTGGTGTTGCTGCCCTTGCTCCTCTGTGATGTCCCTGAAAGCTGCTCCTCTGCCTCTTGTTGTCTCTTGGTTCCTGGATCAGATCATCTCGTCAACCAATACTACCCCTCGCTGCAGAAAACTCCTCCTGAAATTCTTAGCAAACTCTGCCCTAGAATTCCAGATCAGTCTCTCAGCTTTGCATCTGTGTGTGTGTCTCCAACTAACCCTCAAGCCTTTCTCTTATACTTTTTCGTTGAACTCATCAACGACCGAGATTAAAACCCTCATCAACAACTGAGATTAAAAGACTGCTTGATCTACGTCATTTAGAACATTTCAGCACATGTGTTAATTAATTCACTTTATTTAATTTTCCTAAGTTTAGACTTAGGAAATACATTAAAATAATTAATTATTTGAATAACTTGAACACCAGTTGAAATTTCTCCAAATGCTTTATAGGTTTTGGAGTTCAAGTGTGTCTTATCCCCTCCACAAAATTTTAGGGCTAGAGCACTCCCGATGCTACCCCAACTACACAAAATCTCAACACTTCTTAGCACGGAGTGTGCTTTAGCAATACATCCACACCATATATTGCAATATCTTGATGTTGGTTTCTGTGCTGTTGATGCTTGGCTTGTTGCCCTCCATCTACTGCACTGCTGCTCTCTGTACTGCTGCCCATGTCACTGCCGCTGACACTACCACATCTATACTTCAACTCACTCTCAACTTGCTGCATCATGCTGCTCATAGCACTGCCACTGCTAACTTCTAGACTACAACTTAGTTGCTGAGAAGTAAGCAACTGAAGGACTCCTGCCCAAACATTGGCAGATAAGTCAGGCTGCCTTCCATCACTAAAGCTCCCTTGGTTGCTAATTTATGTTGTCCTCGTGAAGCCATTGCGCTGCTACAACTCTGCACTACATGAGCATAACCTCTCTACGTTGTTGAAGTCCCATCAACCTTTGCGCTGCTGCCTCCACGCTACTGCTGCCTCTGCATTACGCTGCACCCTCTTTATCTCTTCAACTCTCCCTTTTGCTTCAATGTGACCTTTTGCAACCATCTCTCGACTCATCTCGCTACCGTCTTAAGGCTCCCGTAGCTCGTATGTGATCCAGGCATAGGGCTGACTCAAGGATCCTGCCACCTGATCTGTAACTGCTCTACAGATCCATGTCACCTCACTTACATGTCTCATGAGCACTCATGGCTATGTCATCATCAGTAACATCGTCCGTTGTTGTTGCAGCCTTGGAGTCAGAAGCTCTTTGGTCCTTCTTCTTAGGAAAAGTGTTGGCAAGTGTCCAAGTTCACCACAGTTAAAGAACCGGACCTTGGAAAGGTCCCTCTTCTTCTTCCCTTTCTGTTTTCATTTCTTTGATACAAGGGATGCATCATCTTCGTTTTCTTTCTTCATTCTGACTGTCCCACCACCGATATTCTGCTTCTTGGTGATCCTCCTGATCTCCTCTTGGCGGAGGATTGCCCACATTTCTGCCCAGGATGGTAACGCTGCTCTGCCCAGTATACTCTGGACAAATGTTTCCCATTCCTCGGTGACTGCATTCAAGGCAGTCCTTACTAAGATTCCTTCGTCTGGAGTTGCACCCATGCTAATCAGTTGGTCTCAGATGGTCTGAAGCCGGAAAAGGAAGGGATCTATCTCCTCACCCTTCTGCATTTGGAATAGCCTCATTTGATTCTCTAGAAGCAATTTTCGTTGGACAGAGCTTCCTTGATACGTCGCCTCTAGTGTGATCCACATGTCGTTTGTCGTGTTCTTACCGGCAATATGTGGCACTATGTGATCCTTCACTCCGTCAATGATTAAATGCTTAGTCCATGCTTGATTCTCATTAAATTTATTCAGAGGGACAGAGGGACGCAGTGGGTCACATGAGGCAGCACTGGGCTGCAACGTAGTGAAACCATGCAGACCCTATGCAGACTTACGCAGTCCAGCGTTGGGACTGCATAGAGAAACACGCAAACAAGCACAGGGGATAGAAAAGGTTGATCAAGGTGTTAGAGATTTGTCAGGAGGAGCTAAGAATTCTGTCTCAGGTGTTTCAGATTTTATCTGCCAATATTTTTCCTTGTAAAGAAATCATTTGCTGAAGAATTTAATAAAGCCCTCATTTGCTGCACCAGTTTTCTCGCATTGGGTTTTTTCGGGGACAATTGTCCAAAAATAACTGTGTGCATGTGATTGATTCTTGTGCTTATGTCCTTTATTGTTTACTTCTCTACATATATACTTGTGCATGTTGCAGTAGTATTTATTTCAATATTTGCCAGAAGATTTTTGAAAATAACTTATTGAAATAATGAGGAGGAATAAATCTAACACTGCAACTGTATAGTTTTAAGATTGAAAATTTCACAATATGTGGCACGACGTGATCTTTAACTCCATCCATGATAAAACGCTTAGCCCACGCTTGATTTTCATTGAATTTCTTCAGAGGCTCTGGATCGGTAGGCACATCTAGGATATTCATTGCATGGTTCTTGATGTCGTACTCATTCAGGACTATTAGTATCTTGATTATCTAGATGACGAAGTTGGACACACCATCCAATTTGTCCTGATCTCTCAGTCCATGACAAGCCATCTAGCTCAAATCTGTCAGAACATATACTCTTCTCCCTCTTTCTGCTGAAATACTCAACAAAAATGCTAGACCTGGGTTTCTTGGCGATTAGAAACCCTCTATAGTAGCTGCTCCCTCCGACAATTGATTTCCCACCTGGAAATCTTCAGCGAAAAACAACTGAACAGTTCTTTACGATCACCCTCCTGATCGAATCTTAGATCTGTTTGGCGCAGATCTGCTGAGTAATTGTCTTCCTCCCGCTCTTTGTCAACTTAGCGAGGAACAATTCTGCACTGGTAGAATCTCCACCACACCAGCGACTGCTGAAGATCTGAAGCACTACTTCCGGACCACGGGAACACTGCACAGCAACCCAAAAATTGGACAGTGTCCCTTTGTCTGGCTTCTGCGTGAGCAGACTAGCTCAACGTAACATCTGCGCAGCGCAGTCTGCTCCTGCGTCCCGCTGGAAGGTACTGCGCTGTCTTTGCGTCACCCAGCTGGGACTGCGTTAGCCCCTACATGAACTCTGTTGGGACAACGTCATCCTGGTGCTGCGTTGCCTTCTCCGGATGCTTTGATGCTTCAGCTGCTACCCTGCAACAAATATGTCTTCAACTGATTTGCTGGAGATTCAGCTTGATCTCTAATCGCTCCGATACCATGTGAAAATTTCTGAATACAGCATTACAGAAATCCTACTGTAGTATTTTGATTTACTTCTCCTACTTGTGATTTAATTATACAAGTTATTTTCAGAAAAATATTCAGAAAATACCAAAGTAAAAACAACTAGCAACCTACACACATATAGATCATTTACTGAATATTAAGCTCATTCAACAAACTGACACATAGATTTTTTGGACAAATATCCCCGAAAAAACCCAATGCGGGAAAACCGGCGTAGCTTATATGAGGGTTAATTATTATTAAGTAGAATCTGAGTACATCAAATCTGGGCACCTTGCTGGTTAACCCGACAGAGAAATACAAAAAATCTGCCGTAATACCTCTGTTCTGGAGATGGAAAACTGCACTGATTCACACCCTCAAACGGGATCTACAGAACTCAGCCCCTTTCTGCCTCTAGAAAACCCAACGTTGCTCTGAAGCTGCTTGCGTCAGCCCTCCTAGCCTCTGCGTACCCCTGCGCTGCTCAAAAAAGGATTGCGTAACCCCAGACTGGGTGACGCAGTCCTTACGCTACACTGGATGGCCTCTGTGTATCCCTGATGGCCTCCTACTACCTCACGTTGCCCTTTCTGGGCCTGCGTAGCACCAGTGTAGCGGCTGAAACCCTCCCCGCTGCGCAATTGCTGCATAGCCTCTACTTCCTCTGCCCTGCTCCTGGTTGCTGCTTGTCTGCCTCTTGCTGACTGTTGTCTTCGGGATCAGATCATCCCCTTAACCAATACTACCTCTTGCTCCAGTTGAAACACTTTTGGAAATTATTAGCAAACCCGCCCTAGAATTCCAGCTCTGCGTCAGTGCTCTGCCTCCGTGTGTGTGTCTCCAACTGACCCCAAGCCTTTCTCTTATACTTTTCTCGTTGACATATCAACGACCGCGATTTAATCTCTTATCAACAACTTAGATTAAAAGACTGCTTGATCTGCGTCACTTAGAACAATTCATCACATGTATTTAATTAATTCACTTTACTTTTTCTAATTCCTTAAGTTAGACTTAGGGTCCTCATTAAAAAAAAATTATTTTAATATCTCACACATTGGATGAAATTTCTCCAAATGCCTTTTGGGTTTTGGAGGTCTTGTGTGTCTTAGCCCCTCCACAAATTTTCAGGGCTAGAGCACACCCGATGTTACCTCAAAATCTCAGCAACAAGCAGCTTCCTAAGCCATATGGCCTTGCACGAAGCGGTGCTTGCTGCCATATATTCTGCCTCAGTTGAGCTCAGAGCCATGAACTTTAGTTTCCTATTGCACCAGGAGGTCATTCCTGATCCGTCATTGAAACAATACCCACAGGTACTTTTTCGATTTGCTGGGCTCCAAGCCCAATTTGAGTCAGTGAACCCAGTCAATCTAATGTCGTCGCTTTGGGTGTATCTTAATCCAGGTTCGATTGTTCCCTGCAAATATCTGATAACATGCTTGGCTGCTGCCCAATATGCACTCCTTAGTTCTACCATGAACTGATTGAGGGTGTTGACAGCATAACAGATGTTTGGCCTAGTGTTGACCAGATACATCAGAGATCCTATAAGCTGCCTATACAAGGTAGGATCAACCTCATCATGTTTGGACATATCAATTTTCTTCCAGTTAGTAATCCTTGTAGTAGCCATGGGTCTACAGTCCTTCATCTGAAACCTTTTCAGAATTTTTGTAGTATATCTTCCTTGACCAAGGAAGATCTCACCCTTCTGCTACCAAACTTCCAACCCCAAAAATTAATGCATCAGCCCTAGATCCTTCATGTCGAATTCTACAGGTAAATTCTCCTTGCAGTCCTTGATGAGCCTAGATGATCCTATCAGAAATAGATCATCTATGTACAACACCAATATCAGAGGCTCATCCCCTACTCTCGGATAGTAAAGATTGGGTTTTGCGTCACTCTTGACAAATCCCATCTTCTGCAAGTAGTTGTCAATTCGACCATACCAAGCTCTAGGAGCTTGCTTCAGTCCATACAAGGCCTTCTTGAGCCTGCACACATGAGTTTTCTACTCATCCGTCTCAAAGCCTTGTTTAATATATACTTCTTTTTCTATCACCCCATTCAAGATTGCAGTCTTGACCTCCATCTGGTGAATCTCCCATCCCATCTGCGCAGCAAGGGATATCACGGATATGATAGAAGTTTATTGGGCTACTGGGGCGAAGGTCTCTTCATAGTCTATCCTTTCCTTCTAAGCGTACCCCTTAGCCACAAACCTGGTTTTAAATTTCTCGATGTTGCCATCTGTAGCATATTTGATCTTGTAGATCCATCTCGAACCCACAATTGATCTGTCCTGAGGCTTAGGAACAATTGATGGTTTGCATCTACCCACACCTGATGCTGAACTGCCTCTTGAAAACTAGAGGGTTCCCCAACCTGGATTCCAAAGGCTTTGTACCTGTCAGGTTGCCTGTGCTGCCTCTTGTCATTTGTGGGGGCTCTGAAAATTCCTATGTGTCCCTCAGAATTTGTCGTAATTCCCTGCTTGTCCTAGCACTGGTAGTGGGTGGATTTACTTGCTCTCCTTCCTGCAACTCCTCAGGAGATGTATCCCTTGGATCCTCGTGCCTTGGAGAAGCACTCATGTTACCCTCCACAGGTCGTTGTGGTTGGAAAAGCGGATCCTCCTTAGATGAAAGAATCTCTCAAGATTTCCTGAAGGCCCTTTCCTCCATGAACTTCACATCCTTCCATACTACAATATTCATGCTCTCAAGAATGTAGATGTGGTAAGCCTTTGAATTCTCGCTATATCCCACCAGATATCCATTTTTCGCAGTCTTATCCAGTTTCTTCCTCTTCTTTTTGGGTACATGGCAATATGCTGCACTGCCAAAGATCCTAAAGTGGCTCACGTCTGGCTTCCTACCAGTGAAGACACTTTCTGGAGTGATCTTACCCAATGCACTTTGAGGAATCCTATTCTGTACATAGACAACTGTATTACAAGCTTTAGCCCAGAGGAATTTGGGCATGTCTTGGTCATACAACGTTGCCCTTGTAGCCTCGATAATAGTTCTATTATTTCTCTCTATAATTCCATTCTGCTCCAAATTATATGGAGCGGTCCACTCTCTTTTGATGCCTTCCCTTGCGCAAATCTCTGTGAAGTCTTTATCAATGTATTCTCCACCATTGTCTGATTGCAGTGTCTTTATCCTCTTTCCTGTCAGATTCTCCACTAGAGCTTTAAACTCCTTGAATCGATCAAAGCCTTCGTCCTTGGTCTTCAGAAATTAGATGCAAGTCTTCCTAGAATGGTCATCAATAAAGGTGACGAAATATTCGGCACCCCTAAGATCTCTATTGGACATTGGTCCGTAGATATTCGAGTGTATTAATCCCAACATACTCTTAGCCCCATTGTTTCTTCTATGGTACGTTGCCTTGGCATACTTCCCCAGTACACACCCTCTGTAGACATCGTCTCACTTGGTGCTCAGTTCTGGAACTTCCGTGACAGTCTTCTTGGGAATTCTTAACGCCCCATGGTGTAGGTGCCTGTTGATGGGAAAATATGTCCGGCCAACAGTAGGGGATCTCCCCGGTAGAAAGTCCCAATTAGACTTTGAACCGTTTGGAGTAGGGATCCCGTCCGGGGTGTGGGTCCGGCTACCACTTAAACGGCTATCTCTTCGGTTTCGAGCAACCTGATTGGAACTGTAAACATACACTTATTGACACGATATAGAATACATGACTGATGAATAAAACCGATATATGACACTGTGCAGCGACCCCAAGGTCGCTAGGTCACAAGGTCGCAGATTGTTGAAATTGCTCATAATTGCAGTGACCTTGCGGCGACCCAGTGGTCGCGTAGTCGACAGGTCGTCTCGGGCCGTCGAATGGCGACGAGCGTACCGCTTCTTAGAATTTTTTACTTGGTTCTTTCCTTTTTTAGTTTTAAGGGGGCTCCAAAAATTTTGTTATGATTTCATGTATTTTTTGAGAAAGTTGTAGAGCTGCTGGGCCATGTTTCTCATTCTCCTCGTTATGCCAAATGTCTGTCTGGAATCATTTGCTATCAAGGTCGCCACCACCAACCATTGGGATTTGAGCTGTAACTTGTAGAGTTTATTGCTCCTGACTCCAATTTGTGCCTTCTTCTTCCAACTCGGGTGTTTGACATATATTCTTTTGCCAATGAATTAAACGTTATAACTTTTGTTTTGAAGCTGCGACACAGAGAGTAATTTCATCCCCAAACTAGATACATGCAGCACATTGGTGGTCCGAAGCTTATTACCAACTTCTATTTGAAACACTATGGTACCTCTTCCAACAGGGGTACATTTCTCCTTATTGCCCATGGTAATTTTAAAATTCATCTACTCTTCTTGGTAGCTTGAGAAACATTCTCGTACTCCCATCATATGAGCAGAAGCTCCACTGTCAATATACCAGATCTCTGGAGAAGCAGAGCTTGACACATAACAAAATTCTTCCTCCAATCTGGATGCCAGAACAGAAACATTGTGATCCATCTTCTCTTTCATGCTTTCCCTCTTCTCTGGAGAACTACGTGAACCCCTTCGAGTTGTTTTGCAGCAATGTCTAATATTTGTTCCATTGCAGAGTCTCCACTCCTGTTACTCAATCTGATACCACGTGAAAAATTCAATCTTGAAAAACTACTGCAGTGATAGATTTACTTCTCCTACTTAAGTTATTTACAGAATTATTCAGTAAATTTTGAAATAAACACTATTGCAAGAATCACTTATTAAATGCAGAGAACAAAACAATAGAAAATAAATGCATAAGAATCAATCACATAGACATAGTTAATTTTGGGCAATTGTCCCCAGAAAAACTCAATGTGGGAAAACCGGTGCAGTAGATGAGGGTTTATATTATTCTTCAGCAGTGAAATCTTTACAAGGAAAGTCTAACAAAAGCAATTGAGAAGAATTCTTGAGATACACTTGAGATAATTCTTCTTAGGTATCGAGAAGAATTTCTGACACCTGAGGGAGTCACTAGCCCTCCCTAGGTCACTCTGCTTCTCTCCTACGTGGCCTTCTGCGTAGAGCTAGCATAGCCTGCCTCACCACAACATGAGGCTACTGCGCTGCTTCGGTGTGCTGCTTCTCTGATATTTTGCTGCCTCCTTCCCTCGAACCCCGTTGTTGCTACAACCCTCTGCTTCATTCACCCTGCAAAGTTCCCTCTGAAATGGAATTCTATTCCTTCAGAATTGACTTCCCTCGGGTTACTGAATGTTTGCGCGGCTTCCTTTTCAAATGACCCTCAAGCCTTCTTTTATAATCTTCTCATTGATGAATCAACAACCCAGGTTAGAAGTCTAATCAATGGCTAAGATTAAAACTTTACTTGATCTTCGTTCTCTAGAAGATTCACAGTATGCTTTATTAATACCCATTAATTATTTAATTTCCATAAGTTTAGACTTAGGGTCTCCATTAAAATTATTATTTATTTTAATAAAATATGAACCAAGTGGAATTTCCACAAACGGTTTTTGGGTTCTTTTGAATACTGGTCTCTAAGCCTCCTCACCAATTTTGAGACTTAGATCACTTTCCAATGCTACAAAAATCAACATCACCCTTCTTCATCCTAGTAGTCTGCGACTTCTCCTCCAGATGCATCTTTTGCTGCTCGGAAGATCCTTGATACAGCTTCTCTAAGGCCTGCCACATTTCTCTAGTTGTCGCTTTGCTAACTATGTGACACACGACATGATCCCTTACTCCGTTGCGGATCAGGTGCTTTGCCTTAGCCATATTCTTCTTGTATTCTTTCAGAGGATCTGCATCTACTGGTACAACCACCACACCTTCAATGAAGTCTTTGAGATCATGGTCATCCAACAGGCATTTGATCCTAGCCTTCCAGATCACGTACTTGGAGGCTCCCTTCAACTGATCTTGGTCTCTCAACCCACTTGCTGCCATCTTTGCCGACTGAAAAAAAGATGTCGAACTATCTCCCTCTGTCTCCTTTGCGCAACGTTGGCCTGGCCTACGCACTCCTTGCTGGAGATGGTAGATCTGCCACCCAATATTGTTGCTCAGCTCTCGAAAATCAGAATTCCCTGGCTAGAAATTCACTGAGGAAGAAAATTCCCTCAAAGTGTCTCCAGATCTCTCTTCTCACGCTTTTTGCACTAGCAATCACGGCTACATAGAAAACTACATCCCTCCACCTACTGATCTGCGCAGATTTGTTGTGCTGCTGTAATATTCTGAATAGGAAATAGACAATAATATTAAGAAACATAGACAAGTAACTACAACAAATAGAGAGACATCATAAAAATACTGAAAGATAACAATAGGTACAAAGGTGATCATAATGATGGCACCTTGGCTTGCTCAAGGCAAGCTGGAAATACTCTGAGAATGGTTGCTCTCATGGACTGCGTAACTCCAAAAACTGCTGCTGCTACTGACGGAACTGCTACTACTACTGGAATGGAGTTGCTCCTTGGGGCTATTCCCCTTCTCAGAAAAATATGAAACTCAGGATACAAGCTCTCCTCCAATAACCCAGAAAAACCTAGGAAAGAATCCCAGAATGGCCAAGCCCGGAAATTGACCTCCCTTGGAAAATCACGCACTCCAGGTGACTACGCTGGTCCTGAACTAATAGACTGCAACTGATGGGCTCCTCCTCCTACAGAAGATGATTTGTGAAGGGTTGATCCCTTCACAACTCTCCCGGATTGAAATCTCCGACTTCCCTTCTCTCTCGGTGCTGCGTCCTCTCAAGACTGCGTAATCTCTTAGAGGTATTGTGTTGTCTAAGTGACTGCGTGCTCCTGGCTAAAGGATGATGAATGTTAAGCCTTGAAAGACAATGGTGGATCTCCTCACCTGAGCGGGCACTCGAAGTTCCCCGAGGCTAAGGTTGGGATCTCACTTGGAGACACCTGTGTGCTAAACAACACTTGCAGAATTTTCTCAACAACAAAAGCGTGCTCAATGTCAAAATACAGAAAATCAGAAGATGCATAATAGAATGACTGAATGGTGAGCCTCCTCTCCCTTTTATGCTTGAGAGCCTAGCTCCCCCTTGGGCCCCACTCATCTGCGCGAATGACTGAATGGTGAGCCTCCTCTCCCTTTTATGCTTGAGAGCCTAGCTCCCCCTTGGGCCCCACTCATTTGCGCTGTCCCTCCTTGGCCACGTTGTTCCTGCCACTGCGCTGTCCTGGCCCACACTGCCACTGCGCTGCCTGGCCCATGCTGCCTTCACGCTCCACTTTCCCTGCGTTGTCACTTGGCCCTCCTGGATCCCACGCCGCCAATTAATATTTTCCTAAGTGACTATAGGGAATTATTATTTCCTAAGTGTGGGTTATGGGTCCCATCACCCCCTTTGTTGACTGACTAACCTTAGAATGGAAAAATTGAACAAAATTAATATTGCCAATTAGCTGCTGCTAATTGGGAATATTATAGTCCTCCCCGCCAAAATATTGCTTGTCCTTAAGCAACTGCAAAGGCAGATGGTGCAAAATCTTCTCACTCTCACAAGTGGCATCCTCATCTGGCAAATTCCTTCACCTCACCAAGTACTCCCTAACTGTCTTGCTCCTTAGCTGTCTCTCCCTGGTGGCAATGATGGCTTCTGGTTGTAACACCAAATGCCTCTCATCATCTGTAAGCGGAAGCTCCTCTGTTGCAGTCACCTGTTGCCCTAATGCCTTTTTCAGACATGATACATGGAAGATGTTGTGGATCCTGCTACTTATGGGAAGCTCTAACACATCTGCAACCTCCCCTATCCTGCAGACCACCCTGTAAGGCCCATATAAGTGGGGCTTGAGCTTCTCGTCCCCCTTCTGTTTCAGGGTGGACTGCCGGTATGGATGAAGTCGTAAGTAGACCAAGTCCCCTACCTCAAACTGCCTCTCTACCCGTCCTCTGTCGACATACAACTTTTCTGGTTCTGTGCTGTGGCTAAGTTATCCTTAAGGGATTGGAGTATATCTTGACTCTCTTGGATCCAATCCTTAGCCCTGGGGGCCTTGCTAGCTCCAAACATGACATCAGAAAAAGTCAGAGCATGATAACCATACAAAGCATAAAACAGAGACATACCGATAGACATGTGGAAAGTAGTGTTGTAGCAGTATTCTCCCAAATCCAGCCAACATAGCCATGCCTTCTGCTGCCCTGTGACATAGTTTCACAAGTTGCCTTCAAGCCAGTTGTTCACTATCTCTGTCTGCCCATCCGTTTGAGGGTGATAGCTGGTACTCAGAGTCAACTCTGTGCCCACCAAACGAAAGAGCTCTTGCGAAAACCCGCCCATGAAACCGTTGTCCCTGTCACTGACTATGGTCTTCGGGAGACCATGCAATCTGAAAACATCCCTGAAGAACAGATCTGCCACCTGTGTTGCTGTGTATCGTGCGGATATGGCGAAAAAATGAGCGTACTTTGTTAGTCGATCACTGACTACAAAGATGCAGTCCTTGCCCTGCACCATGGGCAACTGAGTGATGAAGTCCATCGAAATGCTTTCCCACTTTCTTTCCAGAATGGGAAGCGGCTGTAGTAGTCCAGCTAGGTGACTCATCTCCCCCTTGTTCCTCTGACATACCTCGCACTCCTTGACATGCCAGAGTATGTCCTCCTTGAGGCCTCTCCACGAGAACCTCTCCCTGATGGCCCTATAAGTCTTCGTGAATCCTTGATGACCCGACAATGGTGAGTCATGGGAGGCACGCAGTATCTTCTCCTTGAGTTGAGAATATCCAATCAAGAAGATCCTGTCCCTGAAGTAAATGACCTCGTCTATCACCCTGTACCTGTCATTTGTGATCTAGCCATCCAACACCTCATAGGAAAAATGGTCCTTGGAGTACTCTACCAACAACTGAGCCCTCCAGTCTATGTCTATACTCATCAAAGACAACGTTGCCGGTCCGTGGGATGGAGCATCAGCCACCACATTGTTCTTCCCTTTGACATACTCAATGTCAGTCATATGCCTGGATCTTACTGACCCACTTTTGCAGCCTCTCTTGCAATTGCTTTTGCTCTAGGAAAAATCAGAGGTTGTTGTCGTATATAGGATACAACCTCTCATGCGGCAACAACTTTTTTCTCTCGAAAGCTATGGGGTGTCCTCCCTGCATCAAAACTACGCCCACTCCCTCTCCTGAAGCATCACACTCCAAGATGAAGGGATGCGTGAAATCTGGCAAAGCTAATATCGGGCAACTGCTCATCACCTCCTTGAGCTTTTCAAAGGCCCTTTGCATTGTGTCCGTCCAACTGAATGCCCCCTTTTTGGTAAGGTCTGCGAGGGCTGCAGAAGGTTGGGAAAACCCCTTGAAAACTTTCTAGTAGTAGGTGCAAATGCCTGCAAACCCCTGGAGTTCTATCACATTCCTCGGCTCTGGCCATTCCCGAATGGCCCGGATCTTCTCCTCGTGGACCGTCACTCTGTCCACACCAAGGATATGCCCCAAATAGAGCATCTCTGTCAAGCCAAACTCGCACTTGGAGAGCTTAGCGTAGAAATGATGCTCTTCCAAGATACGCAGTACAGCCTGAATGTGCTACAAGTGATCCTCCCAAGTGCGTCTGTATATGAGGATATCATTGAAAAATACCAGCACGAACTTCCTCAACTGACCACAGAAGATGTGGTTCATGCAGGACTGGAAGGTGGCCAGTGCATTGGTTAGCCGGAAGGGCATCACCAAAAACTCAAAGTGGTCGTAATGACATCTGAAGGATGTCTTGGGGACATCCTGGTCCCTCACTCGGATCTGATGGTAGCCCGTGTTGTAACATTATCTAGTTTTGATAAGTTAGCATAATTAGTCAAATAATTTTGAAAATTTTAAGGTAGAATATGGATGCCAAAGAATGAAAAAGTTAGAAATGCTAGGAAATTTTATTTTTTATAGGCATCCATATCAATAAAATGATAGGTGTTAGCTGCCCTAAATAAAGAAGGCAAATCAAAATAAAATGTTAGGGAAGCAATAAGAAAAGGAAAGCTTCATTTATGTTTTAAAAATTTGATTTGGCTGCTAGTCTAAATGCGCCCATAAATGGAGAGATTTATATGGTTTAAATATCATCCCAAGCATTATTAAACCATATCCTAATTTTTAAACCATATTGATATACCCCCTCCATTCTTCCCATTTCATTTCATTTCCCTAAAACATATCCCTTCATATTATCCCCGACGCTTTATTAAATAAAACCCGATCCCACCATTCAACATCATCGCATCTACCGTCCTCGCATATTCCCACACATTTGACGATTCTCCTTCCATCCGTCGACATCCAACGACTCTCACAGCCTTTCGACCCCCCTTCACGAACCGAACCTTATCACCAGGGGGGGTCCGAACTCGGCAGTAGTTGAAAACAGTTCGTTGATACGTGGCATCACCTTAGGCTTTCGGACCCCCTAGGCGTGAAACCATAAACCGCTTATCCGCCCTCCGAAAGCTGATTTCTAATACCATTCATCTGACCGTTGGCCCCCCGCGCCATTCCGCTGCCACCACCTCATCTGCCATCTCATTCGCTCGTTGAACTGTCATATCTCCATTATCAGTTCGTTAAGCTTTTAATTAACTTAACCATTAACCCGTGCCACCAAGGGGAAGCCAACATTGCTATATAAATCGCCTTTTATCTGTTTGCAGGTTACATAGTTCTTCATTTGTGGGTCATTCGCCAGAAACCAGACATATCAAGCTTCTAGTGCTTGCTCATTCCAACTATCCTCTCTGTTCCCTGTTTATTACCATTTCTCTGTTCATTGTTTGTATTCCTATCAGATTACACTCCCAGCCTTAGCCATCATGCCTCCCAAAGATAAAGGACAGGAGGAAAATATCAATCCTCTGATTTTCCCTCCTATAGACCCTCATCATGTCGCTATGGCTGATAGAGATTACAGGATTTATGAAACACATTCTGATATTGATATTTTCAAGATGTATTGTTAGCTGGAAGATAAATGGATTGAGAAATCGGATGAAATTCAACTCTGGGAGTCAAACCTACCTCGTTATATCTTTCCTCCTACCCACAGCACTCTTGATTTCATTAGGAAATGCCATGCCTCATACTTGCCAAGCCGGAGAGCCGTAACCAATTCTAATGGACAAGTTCTGTTTACCATAACCCCTCAGGCTATTGACCAAATGATGCTAGCACCCACAGTCAACAATGGTACACCATTTTCTCATGAAGCTCTGGTTGAAATATATCGGAGATTAAACCTTGGTAAGAGAACCCAAACTCTAGAATTATTCCTAGCACAAGATGCTTCATTTCCTAAGAGAAATCCTCCTTATCCTTCATCCCTATTCCCTGAGAGAACCAAGCAGATAACAACTACTCTATCTTACCTTCTTGGATACTACTTTGATCAATATGTAGATAAGGCCATTATAGGATTTCTATCAATCTTTTCCAATGATGCCAAGCCTTCAATTGTGTTCAATTTCAGTCATTTCCTTGCAAAGTTATTCATTGCTCAATTTCAACACAGAAGAGGTATTTAAATATACCTCTGTCTTAATCTACATGTTCATATACTTTCAAGGGGATAACATGAAATTGCCATTGCAGAAATTAAATGAGAAAGGAGACCAGCAGTCGTTCATTTTCTGGACCACCATGGTTATGAAATATTATAATGAGTTTACATATAAACAGTTCATTGAAATGTTTTTCCACCTAGCTATTAGTCTTCTAAGCAGCAAAGATGAACCAAGAATCAGTGAAGAAATTCAAAAGATTTTGTAGCTGTCAGAACAGGTACAAACAGGAGATTGGTACTTATATGAAAACTACACGAAGATAAGAGTTTTTGGATGTGAGCTACAACCATATAAGTTGCCAAAATTCCTCCCAATGAGGATTTTTTCCTGAAAATTCATCAGGCAGATGATGAACATGGATCAGGTCCATTTTATTGCTGCTAAGAAAAAGTCTCAGTTTAAACTAAAAACACAGGTTGGCCCATTCATATGTAACAGTAGGATAGCAGGAGCAGAGGCAGACCAACTGTTGAAGAAAATGTAGTTTGATCTAAGCTTCACTTGGTCATATGATTCATTAGGGATAGTTTCCAAATTAAGGGTAGAAACCAAATCTACTCCTTATTTTCACACACCAAGGCCAGAAATAGAGAAGTATAAGAACCAGTCAGAGTGGATAGAGAATACATTACATGAGGCAGAAGAACAACCAGCCTCTTCATCAACAGTGCAGACTCCTAAAAATCAGGAAAAGACAACCAAAAGGAACAGAGAAGAAGGATCCCCTTCAGAGACATATATCTTCAGCAAGGGATTTAAAATCATGTACAGAAAGAAGGCTAAGCTTAGTTCCAGATTAAGCCTTAGCAAAGATTCAGAACAACAGACTCCTATCAACACTAATGAGCCTATTATATCCTCATTAATAGGTGAGTAGTCCACACAGTCTCCTACCACTTCCATGACTACATCAGAGAAACAACAGATCATGCACACAGGGACATCAACTTCAAGCGAGCCAGAGAAAAGCACCATGGATATCTTCAAGGAAATAAAACTAAAAAATGAAGCCATGAAGATAAACACATACAATCAATTCTGGAAACAAACTTCAAGTGCCCAAAGCATGCTATTGTCAGCCTTCGACTTAGAGAGAGGAAGAATGCTAATGACATTTCTTCAAGCACAAGTTCCTCAGCCTAAAGGAGAATTAGATTATAAGAAGACCTCTCTTGAGTTTGATGTCAGGGACATACATCCCATTGATCAAATGGAGATGCATAAACAAACTGGGGAGATGATTTTCTCCACTGTAACTAACACTGCTATGTCTTTATCTAAATTGTCGGTCACATTAGCAAATGTCCGGTCACAACTCAACATGGAAAAAGTTTCAGCTTTTGTCAAGGATACCAGGATTAAAACCTTGGAATATTTGGTAATCAAATTGGGTTATGATCCTGCAAATGTTAATGCTGCAAAGGAGTTGATTAAGAAAAATAATGCAGATATTGCAGCATTAAGGAAGCAGTTAAAACTACCAGCAACAGAAGATCCTTTAGCTAAGGAGATTGAAGAGACAGAGACAGAAAAGGTAGACATGATGAAGCTCATTTTAGAACAGAGTACACAGTTGAAGCAAATGGAAACAGAGATGGAGAAGTGGATTAAAGAAAGCAAGAAACCAGCCAAGCAAGTTGCTCCTTTAGAAGCACTTCCTATGACAACGATTCCTACTGCTATATCTACTACCACTAGTAAAGGGGATGTTGTAGACCATTTAGCCTCTACACTCCAAAATATCACCTTGCAGACTGAAGAAATAAAGAAGTTACGGGACAAAGTGAAACTTCTAAAGCATCAACGAAAGAAGTCTGACACTTTCCATGCATCAGAGCTTTAGAGAGCTCAGAACCAAGTAGAAATATGGAAGAAGTCAGCCATTGAAGCATCTATTGGCTACACTCTTGGTAATATCAAAGAAATTATTTGGAATAACATCATTGAGGAAATTAATGAAATCTAGCCATGTATCAAAATCTTCTTTGAGAAAAAGGAGTTAGTGGAAAAAGCAGACCAGGCAATTTCTGAAATAAATACTCAACTGGGAGAAATGCCTAATACAACCAACAACATTATAAATTTTCTAAACTCTAAGGACAACGAAGAAATGGATGAACTAGGGGTAGATGATAGGACTGAGACTATCCTTGAAGTAAAGAAAGTTCTGATAAAAAAGAACTTAGTAGTGCAGTTGACAGAGAAATGTCACACTCTTGATGTTGCAATCAACAAGTTTCTCTCAAGGATTGATGCATTGATAAAAAAGGGTTTGCCCTCACTATTTGTTATAAATGATAAATTAATGCCCAAGGAGGATTATATGAAGGAGCTCAAAGAAACAGTAAGGTCTGCATCCATGTCTTCTATTCAAGGTTCTATGACAGGCAAAGCATTTTACAAAGCTGTTGAAAATATCAGTTTTATTCATCATGAGATAAAACACATTTACACAGTAAAACCCACTTTTTCAAAATATACTGAGGTAGATGAAATCTACCGCAGGGTTATTAAAGTTTCAATTCCAGATCAGGAGCGGTGGGAGAAGCTTTGTGAATATCAAGATTATAGGACAAGTCATCTTGCCAGCGCAACAACAGAATAGTGGCCACTTAGCAACAATTTTCCTTTAAAGCAAGGCCGAACACACAGATTCATTTTTTTGGATCGAATTCCTTTTTCTTTCTTTTAAATTTCAGAAAATATAGTTTGCCTGCCTTGTCACTCAGGCATTTATTGTAATTTTATATTTTGTTTAAATACTTCATCCATTTGAGTATTCGAGGTTACAGCCTTGAGCTAGTTATCAAACAGATTTGTAATAGCTGGAGCATTTTTTATTGAATAAAGGATTTTGGATTTTACTTCATATGGCTTGTGTTCCTGTGAGTTATTTCTATTCTGTTTTTCATTATGTATTCCTCATATAATTTTATTCATTAACAGTTATCCAATTGGAAATTTAATTGAATCTCAGTTTCATTTTCGGTTCATTGTGAAGTTGTAGTTGGATTAAGAGATTAATTTACAAAGCTATATGTTATTGTAAATTCCTCTTGAAATTTAATTACATGTAGGTTCCTGTTATGACTTGATTATATTTTGTTGATTATGAAAACATAGTTTTCATAATTTCTGCTTATAAATGATAAAATACTCTATCTGAATATTAAATCATTTATACTTCTACATTCTTCTATCCATCCCACTTAAAAATCAAATTTACCATATGTAATTAAAGAACAACCTTTTATTTTATCAAGGATCTTTCTAAGTTAAATTATTTGTTTCAGAAAATTGTTCATTGGTCATCCAACTATTCAAAAAACAACAAATATTTTAGATGCTTTGGCATAACTTATCGACCTTAGGTTATCTCAAAGGACAACATCAGATTGGTGTCGTTATCGAGGAGATGAAGAATTGAAAGCTAAATTTTCCCCGGGGCAACGATTTTCCCCTTTCCTTTAAGGTGAATAAAGGAATAGGATACAGGTCAAAATCTTTCACCTGGCAATTCCACTAGTTCAAGTTGGCTCCCTTTAAGCACATTAGATCACATTCTGAATCTAAGATTGTTAACCCTTTACCAGATCCAGAAAAAATTATTAGGGAAGCCTCGTTAAGAAGGAAACATAACATTTCTGCTTCTTCCTCTTCAACTTTACACCCTGAAGAGCTTTCATTTGTAGATCCTTTTTTAGTAATATCATCCCATCTTGATTCGACTCAAGTACTTCCTAGAGTTTCTGAACTTTATTCAAACGGAGTAGATCTTCGGTAAGATTTGTTGGCAGAATCACTTGATTCATATCAAGTTCCATCTTTCCCTTTATATTCACCTACATCTGAGACCGAATTGGGCTTAAATTTACATGAATTTAAGCCTATAGATTTTGTCACTCCTGTTTATTATTCCATTCCATCAACCTCTACTAAACAAGAAGAGACATTTTCTGTCTATTCTAATCCGTTGTTTGAATATACAGAGGAAGATCTAACACTATCAGCTCAAAAGTTGATTGTTAGAATCCCTTTGAAATCCTCACTTCCTCCTCCTCCTTCACACTCTCCACCATCCTCTAATACTCAGTCACCTACATAGTCATCATCATCTGAAATGGATTTTCAACCCATTATACAAGCAAGGTATGCTACTCTTATTCTTCCTAACATCTTGGGAAATTTTCCTAATGGATATCTTAAACATTTACCAAGATTTAATGGCGAAACAGCTCCCTCAGCAGAGGATCATATAGCAGCGTTCTTAGATTTCGTTGATAATATGAACATCGGGCATGAAGATGTTTATATGAGATTATTTGTACAGTCTTTAGAAGGTAACATTAGGATCTGGTTTAGGCAACTTAGAGCTGATTCTATTCGATCATGGAATGAACTTATAACTTTCGTTAAAAACCAATGGTGGGTAAAGAAAGATGCTGTTTATTTTCTCACTGAATTTGAAGAATTAAAAAGAAATCCTGGTGAACTAGTTGCTGAATTTATTAAGAGATTTAACAAACTCTACCACAAAATGCCTGCTAATTGTAATCCTCCAGTAGCCGCTGCAAAGGTCAGATTTTCTAAAGCATTTGATGATGACTTTGCAGTTATGCTAAGGGAGAGAGTTTCTAACAAATTACAAGACATGCAGACTAATGCTATTGAGGTAGAAGCCAATAGGTCAGCTTTTGGTAAAATTAAAGCTAAAGAAGAGAAAGAACAAAGAAAATTAAAAGCTAAGCTTGATGAATCATCCTCTTCCAAATCTAAACTTGAAGATCAGAAAATTGATGAAATCACATCTTTACTTAGAAACCTTTCCAATAGAATCTCTAAGATTGAAACGCAACCTAGATCTTCTGAACAAATTGTTGTTAGACCTCAAAATCAAAATCAAGATCAATCTAGGAGAGATCCTCAACTTCAGATTCTTCAGAGACCAGATCAAAACATTCAACCTCCTTTGTTGATTGATGACCAACAACCACATGATACTGGCCCTGTAATCACAGAAGATATCAATAATTTTGATTCTTTAGTAGAGCAAATGGCCATAGTCCCTTCATCTTCATCACAGTCTTTGGAACAAGGACAAGAAGATACTCAACTTTCAAAATACCAAGATTTTTTCTGAATTTTTCATTGCAGAGTGAAGTAAAAGGTATGATCTTAGACCAAGATCAGGCCCAGGTAGACCTCCAAAATCTACCACAATCATTGAAACTGCAATAAAATCCATTCAAACACAATCTCCAACACCTCAGACTACAGAGTCATCCACTGAAACTGTTTCATCTGATAAAATCATTTACACAAATTTTAATATTGAAAAGGAATTGGAAAGGGTTAAGATTCCTTGTAATATCCCAAATGGGATATTTTAACTAAAATTGCAGAAATAAACTTGAGTAGAAAAATAAATGGAAATATACACACAACCACAAATAGAACACAATGGATGCCAATAAAATCATTGAGCCATTTTATTAATCCATGGTAAAAATTACATCAACATAAAGGAATAGCGGAACCTGAACTTGCCAAGCAAGCGGAGCAAAACCCAAAAAGATCTTTGGCCCAACTGATGAATGACGTTGGCAATGATGTAGATGGCTCGGCAAGAAGACTGTTGCAAATCGGCTACGACAAAACTGACCTCTCCAAACTCCAGTGAAGCATTGTGAGATCTCTGAGTGAAACCTCCTCGAGAGTATTGGGTTTCTGTCCAACACTCACAAATCACCCGAGGGTTTCCGTCCTGGGGTTGCGACTGAAGTAGAGAACCACGTTCTCAAACCTCTCATACACAAGAAAATGATCTATTCCAAAGATATCTCTCAATGGCCTCCTTCCTTTCTTTTATAGATCTCTTGGAACCTTCTAGAGCCTTATTTTAATATTATTTTATTCATGGGGCACTTTTCCCTCTTATTAAAATATTCCTCTTTAATGCAGAAAAGGGTAAATTGGCTACCATGCCTCCTCCGGTCACTGAAACTCGTGTCCAACCATCCCATCATGTAGGTATCCTCGTCCTGGTTCCAATGAGCTATTACACTGAGGTGTTCCATCATGTATTCTTCCCAGAATGGCACCTTGAGTGTAATCAGTTAAGCCCACAAATAACTCAAATTTTTGAAAGTTGTCGGAATACACCAGAACGAAAGCCAAACTGCTCGAATGATGGAATATATCAAGAAAATGCCACCAGACCTCATAGAAGCCCCTCAATACTCCTCCAAAAATCCCCTGAGCCCGTTGATGACACCAACTTGTACCAGTGACCTATCTCCTCCTAACTCTGGAAGTCCAACCTAACCTTGTCATAGGTGACACCAAAAAAGGGAATATTACAGACCTTCTGCCCCAATATTTCTTGCCGTCAAGCAATCCAAATATGTGGGCCACTTTTTTGGCCCGATGCAAGTGAGGCCCAATGCCCGCATCCCATACAAACCCCCTGGTGCTACTATGTGCCTGTGTCAAGCCACTCGGAATAGACCCTTCAATGTCGGGATCCCAAACTAATCTCTCACTGTACTTGTCATCAAACAATCCTCTTGGATTTGAATGCCACCATGGCCAATCATTTCCCAAGTCCCATGGCTCGGACTGCACACTACCTCTGGCTATAATTGATGCTCTAAGAGGTGAAGACCACGAATCCTGTTGTGCTGTATCTAGGACTGTGTAAGTTGCCCCACCAACTGTGTACCAACTCATCACCTCTCTCCAATCCAACCCCTGACTAAATCCAATGCTGATCCTACTCTCTTGAAACCGAGATGGGATGCTGAAGAAATTTCGATCTGTGCCCCACTGCCAACTGGAATATGTATCATCTGTCATGTCTAAGGGCCCATGCTCCGCTGTACTCCCTACGAAGAATACTGTACCATCAAGAGGGTACCAACTCATGATCTCCCGCCAATCTATCCTGGAAGAAGAATCCAATGTAGCAACAACTGCATATGGAACACGCCTAGAGTGTTGTCGCCAGCCCGTAATCAACTCACCCTGTTCTGTCCTGTTTGCCAATGAAAGTTTCTTGTAGAAGAAAACCCCTCTCTCTATAATGGGCCAAAGTGGGCAAGATATGCTGCAAGCCCCATCGATGTACTCCTAGAGAGTGCTACTCACTGAAAGTACTGCGGCTCTGTCGACTGCATGTACATCTATTGGCACCTCATCAATGTGTCGGCCCAAAGATGGATGCTCCACCATCTCCAACAGCTCATCCTTCTCCTGATTGAGAATGTAATGCTCCTACTGTCCACTAACCCTTGCAGAACTATCCCATCAACCTCCAACATCTCCAGAAGATATGGATCTGCAACTGCTGTCATTGTACTCGGTGTCTATGCATCTGACTGCTCCTCCTCAATGGCTAACCCCAAGGTTAGCTGCATATCCATCACAGACTCAATGTGAGCCTCCATTTGGCTCTCCCCCAAGGGACTATCATGCATGATGTGCATAGTATCCTCCTCTGCTGACTCAAGCTCTATCATATGCTGCTCTGGCTGAATCGTCACATGTGACTCATCACCCAGAGTATCTCCCGTAGAGTCCCCTGACTACTCACCGTGCACACTGGAATATAGCTCCGGCCTACTGTCATCATCTCTACATGACTGCTTTCGCTCCCCAGAAGCATTCGCATCTGATCCCATGGACTCACCTAAAGAAGAGCCCTCATCCTGGCATATAGAAGGAATGCCCTTCTGTTCTGCCTCCATCGCATCATCTGCATCACTCAAGGATGAGTGATCAGGCCCCCAAGGTTCTTTGCAGATGAAGCAAAGTCCCTTCCTTCTTAGCTCATTTCTGCTGCCAGATCCACCAATCTGGAGCAGCTCCTCCCTGGTCAACTGTTCCTGAATAGCCCAATATTCTGTTCAACTAGCCCTTGGGCTAGCTCATAAGCAGCAGGTGAGACCAACTGCTCTCTCCTCCAAATACTCAACAACCTGGTCTGCAACTCTTGTCCAATGGTCTCACGGTCTCTCATACATGACGACATGATGGACTGCATATGTGCTATGACGGTGTCAGGATGATGTCTCCTAATGCTGAAGAAGCATTGGAACATCTGCAGAATCAAGTCATCACACTCAAGGTCAAACATGATGACATACGTCTCGAATGTGGCCATACTCCAGAAAATCTCAAGCTTCTTCCCAAAGGTAGAGCCTCCACTATTGTCCAAATCCTTAAAAGTCTCTACTATCAGTCTCATAATCCTCCTCATAACATCATCACTGTATGGAGCTATAGGTGCGGTCAACTTCATGATGTTACTGAGGCATAATGCAGCTGGAAGTCTAACCCCTTCACACGGTTCCTCCAAGAATTTGGGTTGTATAAGATCAAGCATAGCTAGTTTTAGAGCCCAAATCAGTTTTTGCCCATCTTCTTGGCTTATTTTGGACAGAAGTTCATTAAGCTCATCTAGTTTAGACATAACTCTCCATGTCATCTTCATGTGTTTCAAATCTGTCCCAAGTGCAAAAATTCTATGACCGATCCCCAATTCTTCCTACAAATTTTGAAGGATGGTATAAATTCCTCTTGAAAAGTGTCTGCTGTTTGGTTTTGTTTTTTGGTCTTCTGCTGCATGGTGGTTCAAGGAATCAACTTATATTCTTCTCAACCTATTTAGGAATCCCTTCATGGTTCAACCAATGATATGATTACTGTTTTTTTGAGTTTTAAGTGTATGTCACTCACAGAAATTTTGTCAAATACTTGACATTCCTTATTGTTGTAGGTGAGGTTTGGCTTGAATCTTTAAGTCATGGACCAATAACGTAAACTGATTTGAGTGTTGTGAGTGCCTTGAATTTACATCCAACCTTCATATATCGCAGCAAGGATGGCTTTCCTAGAATATTGTAGAAATTTCTGTTTCCCACCTCGGTTTTCAGTTTCACCTTATTTCTCCATATAGTTAAATTCCCATTCCCATAGCCTTACATTCAACAAGCTGAAAAAATAAATATTTTCTGAAAACACAAATTCTGGAAATTTTCACAATGCTGGAAATGCAGAAATAAAACTCACGAAAATAAATTAGCCACAGAAAAATAGACACGCTGATTTTTGGTCAATGTGACCCTGGAAAAACCCCATACAACTCTTGGGGAAAACCAGTTCGAAAGCTCCTTCTTATTTCTGGAAAATGCTTGTACAGAGATGAAATATACAGGAAAAATTCCAGCAAGTAAATTACAGAGTTATCTTGTTTTTCGTGCTTGCCTCTGCCTTGGAAAATGTGCCAGAACAACAAAAAATTCAAACCATAAATTTATCACAGCAAATGACAGTCTTGGAAATCGTGCCCAGAACTTAGTTGTATAGTTGTACGAACTGTACGGATATTTACAACAGAGCTGCCTCCTCGAAATCTGTGCTGGCTGCCTCGAAAATCATGTCAAGCGACCTACGAATCCGTACCTTTAGCTGCTGTACCTTTCCTCGAAAATCGTGTTTTCCTTCTCCTCGAAAATCATCACACAAAACTGTTGTACGGATTGTTGCCTCGAAATCTATGCTGCTGTATGGCCTTGCGGCCTCAAAATTTGTGCAGCCTCTTGCTGCCTCGAAAAGCGTGCTATTCCTTGCTATTGTACAGACTTGCTGAATCTGCCTCTCCTTCACCTTCTCAAGCTCAATCCCTGAAAATGACTCCAACTCTCTTCCTCCTCATCTCTCAATCTGCTCATGAAAGAATGAATGACTTTTTCCCTCCTTTTCCTCCTTTAACCTAACCCTAAGTGACTTTTGGGGAATCCCTAAATCCAATCGCTGAGATAGCTTTAGATCTAGGGCTGAGATTAAATGCTCATTTAAATCTCACTTTCTATTTTTTAATTCACTTCAGTTTAATAAAGACCCACTTTGTCATTTATTTCCAAAGTCACTTTTCCTTTCTAATTTCACATTGACTTTATTAAAGTCACTTTAAAATTAGACTTTAGTAACTTTATCACTTAAAGTCACTTTTAAATTAGATTTTAATTTATAACTTTATAAAGTCACCTTAGGAGAAAAATTAAATTCTTTTGGACACTTTTCCCTAGGCCAAAGATCAAAGCCTTAGGGAACCACTTGTCCTTCGGTAACCAAATTTCAACACTCCCTCTTATCGAGGAAGGTGTTCCTCACCACACCCATCTTGTCTTTGAAGTAGACATGCTTGCCCCGTGGTAAGGCTTTGGTAAGTATATCTGCAACTTGCTCATCAAGGGGAATATACTCAAGCTTCACAGCTCCCTTCTGAACATAGTCTCTGATGAAATGATATTTGATCCCGATATGCTTTGACCTGTCATGAAATACTGGATTCTCCGTGAGTTTAATGCAACTCTGATTATCACAGTAAATCACTGAAGGTCTCAACAGCTGACCAAATAAGCCAAACAACATCTTGCAAAGCCAGATGGCCTCACAACTAGCTAGACTGGCTGCCATGTACTCTGCTTCTGCTGAACTCAATGCTATTGACTGCTGCTTCCGGCTGGACCACAACACCACTGCCGAACCCAACCCAAAACAACACCCTAAAGTGCTCTTCTTATCAGAAGCACACCCTGCCCAATCAGAATCAGTGTAACCTGCCAATCTCACTCCATGCACCTACTTATAATCTAGACCATAATCCACTATCCCCTGCAAGTACCGCAAAATGTGTTTTGCAGCAACCCAGTGCACCCTCCTGGGCTCACACATGAACTGGCTCATCGTGTTGACTGCAAAACATATATCTGGTCTTGTGTTGACCAAATACATCAGGGAACCAATCAGCTGTCTATACAAAATGGGATCCACCAACTTGGAATCTGAAGCGTGAAGCTTCTTCTAGTTGGTGATCATCAGTGTCTACATGGGTCTACAATCCTCCATGTGGAATCTGCCAAGGATGTCCACAATATACTTCCCCTGCCCCAGGAAGAAATGCCCCTCCTCCTGCCACACCTCCAAAAACCAAAAAGTAATGCATCAAGCCAATGTCCTTCATCTCAAACTCCGATGCAAGATCTCTCTTACAGTGCTCTATGAGTCTCTCTGCACCCGTAATGACCAAGTCATCCACATACAACACTAGAATGAGAGGCTCCTCACCTATCACAATATAGTAAAGGTTCGGATCTGCCTCACTCTTTGTGAAACCCATCTCCTGTAAGTATGTATCTATCCTGGAGTACCAAGCTCTAGGAGCTTGCTTCAGGCCATAAAGGGCCTTCTTTAGTCTGCACACATGGGAATCCTTCCCATGCACCTCAAAGCCCTGTGGCTACTCAATGTACACCTCCTCCTGTATGAAGCCATTGAGAAATGTGGTCTTCACATCCATCTGGTGGATCTTCCAACCCATCTCTGCTGCTATCGATATGATGGAGCGAATCGAAGTATATCGAGCCACGGGAGCAAAGGTCTCCTCATAATCAACTCCCTCTACCTGGGAGAACCCTCTAGCCACAAACCTTGCTTTGAATTTCTCAATGCTGCCATCTGTAGCATGCTTTACTTTGTAAAGCCATCTGGAAGTAACCACAGATTTTCCCTTAGGCCTCGGCACCACCTCCCAAACACCATTCTTCATGATAGAAGAATACTCCTCCTGCATGGCCTCTCTCCAGACCTGCTGGCTAGTTTCCTCCTCATAGCTAGAAGGCTCAGAGTCAAGGATGTTGGCAACCATTGCCATATAGCTACAGAACCTATCGAGTGGTCTACTCTCTCTGACCGGCCTCTTAGGCTCAGCAACAGATGTGGCCTCTCTCAAGGTATCCTGAAGCCACTTGGGCTTCCTCTTCCCTGAGCACACTTCTCCCACTGGAGAATGAAACTCCTCCTCATCATCAGGAGCCTGAACTCTTGACTGTCTGTCTGCTGTTCTCCTGCCTGAACCTAAACCTGTAGACGCTAAAGTACCGTGTGAACTGTCCATCATTGGACTCCCTAGTGAACTGCTCTGCGGAGTGCTCTGTATGCTGCCCGAAGCACCACCCCTCTGACTCTATGAGCCACTGCTCACTTACGGACCTAACACCGTAATCGATGTACCTCTGGATCCTCCTGATCCCTACCCACTGGATCCTTGCGACTGACTCAGCTGCTCTTGAGGGTCTGGTTGATCTAGATACTCTTACTCCCATGACCTCCTGAAAGCCCTGTCCTCCTCGAACTTCACGTCCCGCCTGACAACAACTCTCCTCTGTGCAGGAATATAAATCTGAAAGGCCTTCGAGGTCTCACTGTAGCCCACAAAGATACCCTTCTCTGTGGTGGGCTCTAGTTTGGTCCTCTTCTCCTTGGGTACATAGGAGTATGCAATACACCCAAAGATACGAAGATGACCAATATCAGGCTTCTTCCCAGAAAAAGCCTCCTCTAGAGTCACATGCCCCAAGGCACGATGCAGACTCCTGTTCTGCAAATATATAGCAGTGTTGCAGGCCTCTGCCCACAAAAACAATGGTAACCCCTGATCATGTACATGGCTTTGGCAGCCTCTTCGATGGATCTGTTCTTCCTCTCCGCAACCCCGTTCTGCTGGGGGTTGTAAGGAACAATGAACTCCCTCCTAATGCCTGCCTCCACACAATAATCAACAAACTCTCCAAGGGTGTACTCACCTCCATTGTCTGACCTCAGGGACTTGATCTTCCGACCTGTTTGAGTTTCCACAAGAGCTCTGAACTCCTGAATCCGCTTGAAGACCTCACTCTTGGTCTTCAAAAAATAAATCCAGGTCCTCCAGGAGTGATCATCATTGAATAAAACATAATACTCATATCCACTCAAGGAAACATGAGACATCCAACTGCTCACATCGGAATGAATCAAATGAAGTATCCCAGTCGCTCTGCTGTCATTGCTGGGAAAAGGGGATTTGGAAAACTTTCCCATAGCACATCCTCTACATGTATCAAAGTGATCAGTACTGAAATCTGGCACACCTATAGTGATATCCTGCAATGTCCTCAAGGCTCCATGATACATGTGCCCCATCCTGCGGTGCCAAATCTCACACAGCTCTGAAATGTTAGCTCTGCTGCTGGTACTACTGCTTAATGCCAAAAGGGGTTGAAATGCAAACTTGTACACCTTTGCATGGCGTACACCTATCACTCTAGCTGAATCGGTTGGAGCGCCCCTGGGATATATCAGCACCTGTCCTCTCCTGAACAATATCTCATACCCTCTGTACTCCAATGTTGAGACAGATATGAGGTTCTTCCTCATCCCTAGCACATATAGAACATATGAAACCTTCAAGGGAGGTTTGGGTTCCCTATCAAATGTCAGTATCCCCACACCGACTGCTCTAACAGTGTTGTCATCTCCGAGTACTACCTCTATATCAGTGCCACTCTCTGAAAGCTCTGAGAAGTACTCACGGACTCCTGTCATATGACGTGAAGCCCCACTGTCAACATACCAGACACTTGAAGATGCTCTGCTAGTGGAGGGAAATGCGCACTCCCTCTCAACCTCCATGGCAGGTGATCCTGCACTAGTGGACTCACAAGAAATGAACCCAAACTCTCGGTCAAAACGATCCGTAAAGTCCTCTACCTCTGCTGATGCTGCCATATTCTGGTTCTTCCGCTTCTTCTTCTTCTCCGGACACACAATTGGATAGTGTCCCATCTTTTGACAATTCCAACACTGCACCTTAGATTAGTCCTTCTGTGTGTTCCCTTGTCTACCTTTACCTTTGCCTTTGTCCCCACCACTACTTGTGGAAGCTTGCTTCTTTCCCTTGCCTTTCTTGCCTCTTGCCAACAGTGCTACATCCTCATCCTGCTCAACTGGTTTGGCTGCCCTAAGCTGGCTCTTCCTGATTTCTGTCTGTATGCAATCATCCCAGAACCTTTCCCAAGTGGGAAGGGTCTCACGTACAGAAACCCTATCAGCAAAGTTCAGCCATGAACTGGGGAGGCCATTCACTGCAATCCGCACCAACTCAGTGGGTGGAATGACCTCTCTAACTACTGCCAACTCATCTCTCACATTAGTAATCTTTGTGAGATATCCAGCTGCAGTATCAATGTTTCCCATCTTAATGGTCTTCAACTTCTCCCTTAGGACCATTTTTCTATTCTCATTGATACTCTGGTAGAGATTGATCAATGCTGTCCACATCTCATGAGCATTTCTCTTTCCTCTCACATGAGGAATGCAATGGTCTTTAATTCCGTCTAGAATCAGTCTCTTACCCTTGTTATTCTTTTTATTATAAGCTGCCTACAATCTCTTACCCTTGTTATTTTTTTTATTATAAGCTGCCAACTAAACAACATCAGTAGGCATATTAATAGGGTGGTGTGCGGTATGCACCATGACATCCCAGAGTTCTGCTTTCTCGAAGATACTCTGCATTCTCTCCTTCCAAACACTGTAGTTACTATGCCCATCCAACCTATCCTCCACCCTCAAGCCCAAAGACATGTTTGCTGTCCTAAATACACTGAAAATAACACTGCTGTAGTAAAGATAAAATTTTCTGTGTGAAAAATACATTCAACAAGGTGAAAAAATAAATATTTTCTAAAAACACAAATTCTGGAAATTTTCACAATGCTGGAAATGCAGAAATAAAACTCAGCAAAATAAATCAGCCACACAAAAAAATAGAGACGCTGATTTTTGGTCAATGTGACCTTGGAAAAACCCCCTACAACTCTTGGGGAAAACCAGTTCGAAAGCTCCTTCTTATTTTTGGAAAATGTTTTTATAGAGGTGAAATATACAGGAAAAATTCCAACAAATAAGTTATAGACTTATCTTGTTTTCCGTGCTTGCCTCCGCCTTGGAAAACATGCCAGAATAGAAAAAAACTCAAACCAGAAATTTATTACAGCAAATGACAGTCTTGGAAATCGTGCCCAAAACTTAGCTGTACGGTTGTACGAACTGTACGGACTGTACGAAAATTTATAGCAGAGCTGCCTCCTTGAAATCCGTGCAGGCTGTCTCAAAAACCGTGCCCAGCCACCTAGGAATCCGTACCTTTAGTTGTTGTACCTTTCCTAAAAAATCGTGCTTTCCTTCTCCTCGAAAACCATGCCACAAAACTGTTGTACGGACTGTTGCCTCGAAATCTATGCTGTTGTACGACCTTGCTGCCTCGAAATTCGTGTAGCCTCTTGTTGCCTCGAAAAGCGTGCCACTCCTTGCTACTGTACGGACCTGCTGAATCTGCCTCTCCTTCACATTCTCAAGCTCAATCCTTGAAAATGACTCCAGCTCTCTTCCTCCTCTCTCAATCTGCTCATGAAAGACTGAATAACCTTTTCCCTCCTTTTCCTCCTTTAAACTAACCCTAAGTGACTTTCGGGGAATCTCTAAATCCAATGGCTGAGATAACTTTAGATCTAGGGCTGAAATTAAATGCTCATTTAAATCTCATTTTCTATTTTTTAATTCACCCCACTTTAATAAAGACCCACTTAGTCATTTAATTCCAAAGTCACTTTTCCTTTTTAATTTCACATTGACTTTATTAAAGTCACTTTAAAATTAGACTTTAGTAACTTTATCACTTAAAGTCACTTTTAAATTAGATTTTACTTTATAACTTTATAAAGTCACTTTAGGAGAAAAATTAAATTCTTTTGGACACTTTTCCCTAGGCCAAAGATCAAAGCCTTAGAGAACCACCTGTCTTCCAGCAACCAAATTTCAACCAATATCCCCTTCATTCCCCTGCTTCCTACTTTATGATAGGATGACAGCATCCTCACTAATAGAGCAGGTCCAACGATAATAAGAGAAATACAATGATAAATACCAATCAGTTTGTTGATCAATGTATACGGTTGTAGGTGGCTGTTACACCCTAGATAACGCCAGCAATACAGTATACTCTTCAACAGTAGAAACAACACATGTTCAGCCCCAAGTCTGGTACATATAACTCAAAATACTGATACCCTTGTATAGTGTTTGATCAGCTGAGTCCCACTTCAACAAAATAATATCAGTCCAATTTCCCAATCTGCCATTGTGAAGCATACACTAGAATCCGCCCACGTGCACCTTCGTACCAATACAATTGAAGACGTTGCTACATACATTACACCATTGATTTTTCATCAAAGAGTTCCCCTATGATTACACACTTGATGTTCAGCCTTAAGTAAAATCGGATGACTTTGGTGCCCGACTATCAATGAGTGTTGCGTGCATATTGAAATCAGACTCAGACAGGAGAGATAAGGGGATTGTGTCTCAAATTTATATTTCCCGCGAGCAACTGCCTCAAGGATGGCACACCACCTGGTGATAGAGCTACAACCGCGTGAAGATATTCAAATGTGATTTCGTGCTCCTCAGCGTTATTTACAGAATAAATGGGAACTTGTCTTCAATTTCTGCAATGCAATGCACTGACATACACTCAGTCTCAACACCATTTTCGTGTAGTTTTCAATACAAATATCCATCTCTACAACACTCTGTGTTGACCTTTAGAAACACGCATGTCATACCCATGCGCTCGTAATCGAACCGTAGCACCAATAGTAATATTCAATTAACAATGACAGACATACTTTGAATATAGTGCTCTATCAAACTAACTCTGTTCACAAGTAATTCTTGAGAAAATCATTCTAATGCTCAGAACATAGCTTCTTCACGTGGTCCAGTTTACCCAATTCTTATGACGTTTCTTGGCTCTATCAACCGTCGCACTTTGCTAAAGTCTCCCGTAGGCACGATTAGTCCAAAATTCACTATTTTTAAATTACGTGGTCGACCCCTCCATGTGGACGTACTACCATAGCAAGAGCGGGTTTGAGCACAACCTTATCACTGTCCAAAGCACATTTAGCTTCGGGCGTATCTCAGCATCCATATGAACACCGCCATGATCTGCCTCGTTTTCCCCCATGTGACTCGTCAAGCAACGATTCAGCCCTTATGTGGCCTTCGTAGCCGTGCTCGAATTCCCTTTGCGAATGAGCAGACTTCAGCGCCGGTACCAAACTTGCTCGAAAAGGAAAAATTAAGACAACCACTCTTCGTCAGGATTACAAACCACTTAATGATAAGCGGTCCTTCCAACATGTCCGACTACCTTCAGTTGCTCGACCCTCCGTTAGACGGCTATTCGAACCAATAAATTCAGCCGCTAACAAAAATATCTCGGCCCTAAAAGATGCAGTTTGAATGTTGGGGTTTGGTCATGATTTTGGCCCAGTCAATGTAGTTTGACCTTCGATACATCGTCGGCCCTTGAAAATCTTTTAAGGCAATGAGTTTTTTTTTTTCTATTTAATTATTTAAATTTAGCGTTGGACTGCTCCCTCAATAATCAGTCCTTCGATAAAAATAACTTTTCCTTCTTAAGATCATAGCATTGGCCCTTTTGACTAAAACATCCTTGGTCCCTTTTTGAATAATAAAACAAAGATGTCTTCAACGAGTTTGGCATATAAATTCTTGAACCCACGAATTGATCTGCAATCAAGCTTTCGAACTTGGCTTTTTAAGATAACCCACGGCCGAGCCAAGATCAAGGCTCCGATACCACAGTACTATCCCAATGGGATATTTTAACTAAAATTGCAGAAATAAACTTGAGCAGCAAAATAAATGGAAATATACACACAGCCACAAATAGAACACAATGGATGCCGATAAAATCACTGAGCCATTTTATTAATCCATGGTAAAAAGTGCATCAACATAAAGGAACAACGGAACTTGAGCTTGCCAAGCAAGCAGAGCAAAACCCAGAAAGATCTTTGGCCCAACTGATGTATGACGCTGGCAATGATGTAGATGGCTCGGAAAGAACACTGCTGCAAATCGGCTACGGCAAAACTGATCTCTCCAAACTCCAGTGAAGCACTGTGAGATCTCTAAGTGAAACCTCCTCAAGAGTATTGGGTTTCCGTCCAACACTCACAAATCACCTGAGGGTTCCCATCCTAGGGCTACGGCTGAAGTAGAGAACCACGTTCTCAAACCTCTCATACACAAGAAAATGATCTATTCCGAAGATATCTCTCAATGGTCTCCTCCCTTTCTTTTATAGATATCTTGGAGCCTTCTAGAGCCTTATTTTAATATTATTTTATTCATGGGGCACTTTTCCCTCTTATTAAAATATTCCTCTTTAATGCATAAAAGGGAAAATCAGCTACCACGCCTCCTCCGGTCACTGAAACTCGTGTCCAAGCATCCCATCATGTAGGTATCCTTGTCTAGGTTCCAATAAGCTATTATACTGAGGTGTTCCATCATGTATTCTTCCTGGAATGCCACCTTGAGCGTAATCAGCTGAGTTAAGCCCACAAATAACTCAAATTTCCGAAAGTTGTCGGAATACATCGGAACGAAAGCCAAATTGCTCGGATGATGGAATATATCAAGCGAATGCTACCGGACCTCATAGAAGCTCCTCAATACTCCTCCAAAAAGCCCCTAAGCCCGCTGATGACACCAACATGTACATGTGACCTGTCTCCTCCTAACTCTGGAAGTCCAACCTAACCCTGTCGTAGGTGACACCAGAAAAGGGAATATTACATTTCTATACCTTTAGCAGAACTTTCCAAAAATCCTGGTTATAAAAATCAAGTGTCTAAATGGATACACTCTTCTAGTGTAGATGCTGAGGGAGATATTATCAGTTTTCAAGATGAAAAGCCCTCAGTAGTCTTTGGCCCTAGTTCTGATATGATCGCTGAGATTTTCCCACCATTTTAGGTGACCTTTAAGACTCATGAATTTTTATTGTATAACTGTATGCTTGATTCTGGTGCTTCACACAACCTTATGCCAAAAGTAATCATGGGCCAGCTTCAGTTACAAGTTACTCGTTCCTATCATGATCTTTACACCTTCCATTCAAAGAAAGTACCATGTCTAGGATTGATCAAAGATCTAGTTGTGACATTAGCCCAAATCCATGTCAAGAGTATAGTATTAGACATTGTTGTTACTGATATTCCACCCAAATTTGGCATGCTTCTATCTAGATCATGTTGTGCTAAACTTGGGGGATCACTTCAGATGGACATGTCTTTTGCTACTATCCCAGTCTATGGAGGTGAGCATTTAAGGTTATATAGATAAGTTAGATTCCTTCACACTGTTTCCAGAGCTGATCAAGCAAAAAACCACCCTATCTATGCAGTAGATCAGGATTTCAGTTGCTTTCAGTTATCTTCTCAAAAACTATCAAACACTCAACTTGCCATTGAAAATATAGTTTCTAAACCAAAGACTGTAGAATCAGATATTTGGAAACTTTATTTTGATGGGTATTGCTCAAAGGAAGGAGCAGGAGCAGGAATGGTTTTAATTTCACCAGTAAAGAAAACATTACTCAGTCATGTAAACTTGAATTTGAGGTTACCAATAACGTGGCTAAGTATGAGGCCTTTCTTCTTGGTCTTGAGCTGGAAAAAAGTTTAAAGGTTAAAAACTTGAGTGTTTTCTTTGATTCTGAGCTTATAGTCAAGCAAGTTAGAAACCAGTGTCAAACTAAACACTCAAGGCTTAGATCCTATAGAAATGAAGTTTGGGATACAGTTGAAAACTCTTTCCTTGGATTTAGCATAACTACTATTCCCAGAGATGAAAATATGCATGCTGATTCACTTCTTGTTTCATCAAGCTCTTTCAAAATTCCTCAGCCAATATCATTAGAGTACCAATTTCACGTTAAATACAGACCATCAATCCGTGATAACTTTAAAAATTGGCAGATTTTTGAAGGTGATGAACAATTAAAGTCTTTCCTTCAAGTCATAGATGAATTCTCAAATATGCAAATTGAAGAAGACCAAAGAGATATTCAAGAATTAAATCATCAAAATCTAGAATATTCATTTAATTCTAAAATTCTTGATCATGATATCATTCAATTATCTAATAATTTTATTTCTAAAGGATTAACTCCATTGGAAAAATTATTTGATGATAACGATGTCTCTAAAAACCCTATCTAAATCACTTGAAGAAGAAATTGAAGAATGCAATATTGGAACTTCAGATGATGTAAGGAATGTTAAGTTATCCTCAACTTTGCCTTTGGATGTTAAACTCAAATACTTGAATTTTTTTAAAAATTACAAAGATGTGTTTGCTTGGTCTTATAATGAATTAAAAACTTATGATATAACTTTAATAGAGCATAAAATTCCTTTAAAACCACAGGCAAAACCTTTCCAACAGAAATTAAGAAGAATTGATCCCATACTACTTCCAACCATCGAAAAGGAACTCGAAAAGCTACTTGATGCTCATATAATTTTACCTTTAAGGTATTCTAATTGGGTAGCTAACCTAGTTCTTGTCACGAAGAAGAATGGAGAGATTAGGCTATGTGTAGACTTTCGAAACCTGAACAAAGCATCCTTAAAAGATAATTATCCATTGCCTAAAATGGATTATTTACTTCAGAAAGTTTTAGGATCAAGTAGGATTTCTATGCTAGATGGATTTTCAGGTTACAACCAGATCATGGTAAGTCAAGCTGATCAAGAGAAAACTGCTTTCACCACTCCTTGGGGTACATTTATGTACGCCAGGATGCCATTTGGGTTAACTAATGCAGGAACCACTTTTTAGAGAGCAATGGATCTTGCGTTTGTAGGTAAAACTGCTAAATTTACTGTTATTTATTTGGATGATTTAACTATTTTCTCTGACTCTGATGAAAATCTTCTAAAACACTTGAGTAAGGTTTTTAACAGGTGTAGGAAATTTGGCATATCCATCAATCCAAAGAAATCTACATTTGCTGTAAAGGAAGGGAAATTACTATGGCATATAATCTCTAAGAATGGAGTTATAATTGACCTAAAGAGAGTATCAGCCATTCAAACTCTATCTCTACCAAGGAATTAGAAATAAATTCAAACCTTTTTTGGAAAGATCAATTTTCTGAGAAGGTTTATCCCCAATTATGCAGAGATAGTAAAGGACATAATTGATATGCTAAAGAAAAACAATGAAGTCAAATGGACAGTTCCAACTAGGTATGCTTTCGATCAAATCAAAAAGGAAATATTTGAAGCCCCTACTTTAGCTAGTGCTGATTATTCTTTACCACTTAACATATTCTATTTTGCATCCAAGACAACCCTAGTTGTTGTACTTTTACAAAAGAACTCCATTGGTGATGACCAACCTATAGCCTTCTTTTCCAAAGTTATGAGGGATGTTGAACTTAGGTATGATATTATGGAAAATCAAGCTTATGTCTTAATTCAAGCCCTCAAAGCCTTTAGAACCTATGTCATGCATTCACACATTACTGCTTATGTTACCAATCATGCTGTCAAAACTGTTTTAACCCAGCCTAATACTGATGGAAAGAGAGGAAGATGGATTGCTAAAATCCTTGAATTTGATCTTGAGATTAAAACCACAAAGCTAGTAAAAGGCCAAGGCCTTGCAAAATTATTAGATGAATCCAATTGCAAAGTATTAGGGATAAATCTGGTTGCTGAAATGTCAATAAGGGTGAATCCACAAGAACCTCCTTCAACATCAAGGGAGAATCCACAAGAACCTTCCTTAATATCAAAGGAGAATCCACAAGAACCTCCTTCTCTTATGGAAGGAGAGAACCCAGAAGAACCTCTTCCTTCAGATCAATTGATTCTTGTTCACATAGATTAGAAGTATCTACTCTCTGACTGGTATTCTGATATTGTGCAGTTTCTCAGAGATTTTCAATGTCCAGTTGATCTTAATTTGAAGCAGTGCAAAGCTCTAAAGCTCAAATCAATAAAATACTGCATTGTCAATGCTAATCTATACTGGAAAGACCCTCTAAATATTCTTCTTCTTTTTTTAATGAAAATGAAACAGAGGGAATTATAGATCAATTCCATGCAGGATTTTGTGGTGGAAACTATGCTTGGAGAGTGTTAAATTGGACAGCTAGGTCCAAACTCCATGTTGTGATGCTCAAATGAAGATACCGATATTTTTATTGGATTCCTCTTTCCGAGAGGTGTAAAATCGATCTAAAGATCATCTTGATCCGATGAGCAGAACATTTATTTTGAATTATTTTCTAATATATTCAAATATGTGCAGGTCGACTTTAAGGTTTTGTACCCCAGCAAATGTGTCACACACCCACAGTGATGGATATAAATAAAGTCAATGTTGGAGGACATTTCACTCATCTCTTCATCACACATATTTCTCTCTCCACTTCTGATTGGTTCGAGCTACTTGGAGGCAGATCTGCGGTTCACACGTGGGAAAAGGATGAAGACAGTTTCTACTGCAGCTAGGGTTTCCACCACAGGTTTGACCAGCGTTGACTTTGGTCAATGCATGGTCAAAAGGAGCTGAATTTTGGCATAGACTTCGATTTCTGTAGTCCGTACATTTTGGCACAAGAATCGAGGTCAAAGGTTGACCGTAGACTGTGTTGCATTGAATTTTACTTGCTACTATTTTCCATTGACTTTTAAGTTGACCGTTTGGCTGATCTGAGGGTTGTGTGGCATTGCTGGTTGAAGCATCCTGTTGACCACCGTAACGCACCAACACATTTATCTGTTTCTGGTTTGTCTTTTGTTGATCTACTGGTATGTTCTATCAGCATTTCACTTGATTATTTATGTGATCGCTGTAGTGAAAGTAAAGTTGCATCAAGCATAGAACATCTACATAAATTTACATGGTATCAGAGTTGAGGTGAAGACAAGCCCTAATTTGTAGCAATCACCGAAGAAGAAAATGGGTTCCACAAACTATGGCTTCAAGGAGGATGACAAATTGACTAGGAAGGATGACTTCCATGCTTGGAAGATGATATTGGATTTTAAATTGGAAGACCAAGATGTCATGGACTATGTACTGGGTAAAATCCAAGAACCTCCATTCACTGCTACTGCTGCTGCCAAAACAAAGTACAAGAAGGGGGAGATCAAAGCAAAGTTGATGATCAGGGAATCAATTCATAAGAGACTGGTGGCCTACATATTTGAGCAAGGCACATCCAAAGAGATGTATGATAAGTTGGTCCACATGTTCAAGGCCAACAATGAAAATCAAGTACTATTCTTCAAGAATCAATTGAAGAATCGAAGAAAGGCAGGGATGAGTCTTTTCAATCACACTTTCTGAAGCTGACCGAGATCAAGAACAATCTACTGGCTATTGTGGAGACAATAGCTGATTGAGAGATGGTACTCACCGCACTTGGAGGGCAGCCTCCGGCGAAAATGGTCAACCTTTCAAAAGGTCAAGAAACTCCAGGTATGAGGAATCAAATGTTGTTGATAAAATAAATGAATACATTCTTGTAACTGCCCTCTCTACTGCATCTCCACTCGACACTATGGATGTCTGGTTGATAGATAGTGGTGCCTCAAGGCACATCACTAGGTTCAAGGAAGCACTCTCTGATATTGTTAAAAGGATACCAATTGTAGTGAATAAATAATATAAATAATGATTAATTAGTTAATTAGTAATTAGGTTGAAAGGCCATGTTTGATAAGACATGACATTTCGTGAAGAGGCACCTGCGTAGGTATATAAGTAGGACTGATTTGTAACATTCAATCATAGTTCTCATTCATCATACTATCTAATATAATATTTGTATCCTCATGGATATCTTTATATTCCAAGTCTTTTGGAGCATTTAACTTGAGAAGGAACTTTGTTCGCTTCATTTGGTATGAGCAGTTCAATCTTCTGGCCGCTCATCGCTGCACAGAGCTATGCTTCTCGGTCCAGGCCTTTGGCCATCAAAAATTCGTCAACATTGTTGTCATCGAAGTGTTTCGCTACCAGTCTTGGATTTTCTTCATTTTCACCAGTAGGCCTTCGGCCAAAATTAAAAATTTGAAGAAATTTCACTAGTAGGCCTTTGGCCAGAATTAAAAATTTGAAAAAATTTCACCAGAAGGCCTTTGGCCAAAATAAAAAATTTGAAGAAAAAAAGGGAAATTTTTGAAAAAAAAGAAGTAAAATCAATATATATATGGTCATATATATATATATATATATATATATATATATATATATATATAAGTAAAAAAGAAAAAAGAAAAAAAGAGATATATATAAAGTAGTACATATACGTAAATCCAAGACAGTTTAAAAATAAAAAGGAAAAAGAAATAAGGAAGAGTAGATAAGGTTATTTTGATTATTCTTTAAGTAGTTTACAAGCTCGTGGTTTTAGAAGCCCCCGATAATTTCCCATGGTATTTGCAAGGTAAAATAAGAACAAAAGGAATAAAAAATCTCTGTGTGAATGGTAAGTTTACTTCTACGTGGAGAACATTAACCGAGTCAAAAACGCATAAGTGGACATATATTTTATAGGTGAATATGTGAATAGCCACATTTCACTAAGGTTGTAACCTTTCAACAAAAAAAGAGTTAAAAAAATCAATTGTTAAAAATATATATATATATATATTATGAAAGTCAAACATCTTCTTAGTAATTATAGAAGATTTCATAAAAAGAAATCAAGGAAGTAATTTTCAAAAAAATTTGTAGGAAAAATATTATTAATGAATCATTATTAAAGCTCGAAGGTATATAAAACAAAAAAGAGGTTATCAAAGGTTTAAGTATTGGAAAAGTGGAAAAGGAGATAAATCATTATATTCTAAAGATTTTATTTAAAAAGGGAATATATACATATATAAAAGAATTTGAGCCTCTTTTAAAAGAGAATATTAGTGAAGGATTCATTACCAAATATTGAAGGAATAATAGTAAAGGATATTGGAAAGAATAATTAAGCTTGAGGGTTTATTAAAGGGAAATAATAATATTTTATTATGAATATTAGGAAGGGTCACTCTTAAAAACCCCGAAGTTATCTGACAAAATGGCATCCAAAACAGAACTAAAAGAGGGAATATTTCCTAAAAATTATAGTATGTGTGTCGATGCGCTAATTGAAATCAAAGGGTCACTTGCGAGAAAAAAGGTTCTCATATCTATCGATTTTACTCGAAAGAATAATTATGTTAGTACCGAATGTGCTAACCAATTAGTGATTCCTGAATCAAATATAACTGAAGCAAATTCATTTAGTATGTGTGTCGATGCGCTAATTGAAATCAAAGGGTCACTTGCGGGAAAAGAGGTTCCCATATCTATCGATTTTACTCGAAAGAATAATTATGTTAGTACCAAATGCGCTAACCAATTAGTGATACCTGAATCAAATATAACTGAAGCAAATTCATTTAACGCAAATGACAAACAATACAACATAGAGAATTTACACCTAACTATCGGGGAGTATTCCCTTGTCTCACAATTCATCGCTAAAACCCTATTTTCCAATAATAGTGATATAGTTCTGGGTTCGCTCTGGATGGAATCACTAGGGACATTCATCCTTAATACGAAAAAGAATTTTTTGACATTTTCTTACAAAAAGAAAAACATAACGTTACAAGATGTCACGGTGAAGTCGAATTCACTAACACCGGAAGACATGTTAGATATCACAAGAGTAGTTCTTCCAGAAAGTAAAAAAGCAATACAATATTTGCAAAGAGAAGTTGACAAAATCACCACTAACAAGAATGAAGACGTTGCTTGCCTCAAGGACCACAACGAAAAGTTACTAACGCAAATTAAGAAGTTGAAGAAGGACAAGAAGTCATTTGACAACAAAGTGCAACAACTTGTCGAAAGGAATCATCGAAACCTTCAAATGTAAAAGTTCAAGTTGAAGAAAAAACGAACATTGATCCAATAAATGTCACAACTCAAGAAGACAACCAAGTTGCAGAAGATGCAAACTTAGATGTTGCAGTTCAGACAAGGAACATCCTAAGTGAAGGTTCTGTAACCAACTCAATAACATCCTTGCCAGAGGAAAATCAAAGAATTCAAACCAAAAAAGTTCCCTATCGACATCCAAATCACGGGAGAAGACAGCTCGATCAAGCTACGTATTCAGAACAGAAACAACAAGCTGATGTTTCGAAGAATACTAATGTCAGTGGGATCCACTCATGTGATAACAAGTCGTCACAAGTTGCCAGTGATCGTAAGATTCCACAGAAGATTGATTTAGGATGGTCCGATCCATTCTCAGTGCGACAATTTTGTTTGTCACTTAGAATATCATATCAACTTGTATCGACAAGGATGACTACCCTGAGATGAGAAGATGTTCGTAACAGGAAAAGAAATCGAAGTCTTTCATCAACAATCTTTGAGAACAAAGCTTTTTGAGGAGGAAGGCAATGTAGTGAATAAATAATATAAATAATGATTAATTACTTAATTAGTAATTAGGTTGAAAGGCCATGTCTGATAAGACATGACTTTTTGTGAAGAGGCACTTGCGTAGGTATATAAGCAGGACTCATTTGTAACATTCAATCATCAATCTCATTCATCATACTATTTAAGATAATATTTTTATCCTCATGGATATCTTATATTCCAAGTCTTTTGGAGCATTTAACTTGAGAAAGAACTTTGTTTGCTTCACCAATTTGGAAAGTATCCTTGGAGATAATGCCACATATCCCGTGAAAGGGACAGGGACTGTGACCCTCCACTTGTCTCAAGGACAAGTCCTCCGCTTACAGGATGTACCCTATGTACCAAATTTGAAAAAGAACCTTGTGTCTATATCGGCCATGGAAGACAAAGGTTTCAATGTGGCATTCATTGATGGAAAGGTGCGCATGTGGAAGAAGAGCTTCAAGGAAGCTATCACGATTGGATTTAGAATTGATACACTCTACTAGGTTGGAGGAAGTCCTCTAGGTGCAATGACATGTGATACTATCTGACAAACTGAACTATGGCACCGGAGGTTTGGACACCTTCACTACAAGGCCCTTCCCGAAGCAAGGAAGGTGGTGACAGGGATGCCCGAGTTTTCAAACAATCATGAAGATGTAAAGGTTGTGCCGAAGGAAAGCATACAAGGGGGCCTTTCCCCTCAAGTGTTACAAAGACATCTGATGTCTTGCAATTGATCCATTCTGATCTATCTGGTATGCTGCCCGTGAAATCCTTGGGAGGATGTTCTTATTATATGACGTTCATAGATGATTTCTCTCGCAAAACCTGGATATACTTCTTAAAGAAAAAGGATGAGGCTTTCATGTGGTTCCGTACCTTCAAAGCCTTGGTAGAAAATATGATAGGGATGAAGATCATGATTTCGAGGACCGATAACGGCACTGAATATGAGACAAATGAGTTCAAGTAATTTTGCAGAGAAGTTGGCATCAAGAGGGAGACCACAACTATCTACACTCCTGAGAAGAATGGAGTTGCTGAACGAAAGAACAGGACCATTGTGGACGCTGCCCGTGCCATGCTATGTGACTAGGGTCTATCGAAGTTTCTATGGGGAGAAGCTGCTAACACTGTCGTGTACATACAAAAACGATGCTCGCATTCCGCTCTGGACTCCAAAACTCACGAAGAGGTTTTCACTGGTAAGAAACCTGACGTCTCACATTTTAAAGTTTTTGGATGTCCTGTTTATTTTCATGTGCCAAAAGAGAAGAGGAGCAAGCTGGATGCTTCTGGAAAGAAATGAATGTTTGTGGGCTACAACAAAACTTCAAAGGCCTATAGAGTCTATGTGCCTGGTCAAAGGGAAGTGGAGATATGCCACGATGTCACTTTTGATGAAGATGCTTCCCTGAAGAAAGTAGTCAATCTTCCGAGATCCAAGGAAGATCATGAAGCAAGGCTTGGAAATCAAGAAGAACCGAAGGATGAGACAATGCCTGATGTTGAAGGATCGATGGACTCGATTGATCCACCTCCTTCACTGGGGAAGAGACCATCATGGCTCAGGGACACTCTCGAGGATGCTGAGGGACATATGGCTCCAAGGGGGACATTCCGTGAAAGAAAGAAGTCGAGTATCTAGCAGCCATGAGTACTATTGTACAATCCAAGCCTGGATATTTTGAGGAAGCCATAAAGCATCAAGTCTGGAAGGATGCTATGCACGAAGATTATGAGTCCATAATGAAGAATGATGTCTGGTATGTGGTTCCAAGACCGGAGGACAAAACAGTTGTCACCTCGAAATGGCTCTACAAGATCAAGCATGGATTTGATGGAAGTGCTGAAAAGTTCAAGGCAAGATTCGTTGCCTGTGGCTTATCTCAAAAGGAAGGCATAGACTATGATGACATATTTGCACTTGTGGCACGATATACCACCATTCGATCTATCATAGCCCTTGCTGCAACGCAAGGATGGAGTCTTCATCAGATGGATGTAAAGACCGCATTTTTGCATGGTGCAACCTCTGGGGTTCGAAGTTTAGGATCGGGACAACCATGTCTGCAGGTTGAAGAAAGCCCTTTATGGGCTGAAGCAAGCACCCAAAGGTTGGTACGAGAGGATAGATAGCTACCTGATGAAGCTGGGCTTCACTCGTAGTAATGCTGATCCGAACCTTTACTTCAAGGTTGATAGAGAGAAGCCTCTCATTCTGGTGCTATATGTATACGACCTTTTTCTGACAGGTGCTGACCCTCTCATTCATCAGTGCAAGAGGGAGCTTGCTGCTGAGTTCGAGATGAAGGACCTAGGACTGATGCACTAATTCCTAGGCTTGGAGCTCCGGCAGAGATGCAGCGAGACTTTCCTTTCTCAAGGAAAGTACATTGTGAAGCTTCTAGAAAGATTTAGTATGGTGGACTGCAAGTTCGTGTCGACACCAATGGAGCTCAACTTCAAGAAGTTGAGTGGTAGCGCTGCTGGGCCCGTGTTAGCAAATCCTATTGAGTATCGCCAACTCGTAGGGGCCCTGATGTTCTTAGTGAACACTCGTCCAGATATATGTTTTGCAGTGAACACTTTGAATCAACAGATGGTTGAGCCTCATCACTTTCACTGGATTGGTGCCAAGAATCTTTTGAGATATCTTCGGGGCACGATAAACCATAGGCCGAGATACATTGTCGAGAGCGTGACACTCCATGGATTTACTGATGCTGATTAGGCTGGCAGTGTGGTGGATCGTAAAAGCACATCGAGATGTTGCTTCATACTTGGATCTGCTTCGATATCATGGATGAGCAGGAAGCAAAAGTCGGTGGATTTGAGCACTGCAGAGGCCGAATACATTGCAGCGAGTATGGCCTGTTGTGAAGCATTTTGGTTGCGAAAGCTCTTCAGTGAGCTATTCGGGCATGTGCTAGATACCACGGTGATACTCTGTGATAGCCAGAGTGGGATTTGCTTGTCCGAGAATTCGGTGTTCCACGATCGATCCAAGCATATCGATATCATGTACCACTTTATCCGGGATATCGTACAGCGAGGCACCGTAAGGCTCGATCATATAGGAACTGATGAACAGGTCGCAGATATTCTCACAAAGCCCCTGGGGAAGGTCAAGTTCCTAACATTCCGTGAGAGTCTTCATATCGTGGAACGACCCTATGATGAGGGTCCTGCTGGACGATGAGCTCTGGGAGCTCTGGGGGGCTTTGAGGGATAAGTAATTCCTTCTAATAAATTCTCTTAGAAATCTCACATCTTTAACTCAGTTTTCCTTTAGGGACCACCCCCCTTAGCTAACCTAGGAGATAGCTTAAACGGAGAGAGTTGGGAATAGGTGACAGCCCCTTCTCTGAGTTTCTTGCCACCAACCACACCTTGTGGGGTTAAAGGCTTTTCCCGCTAACTGTAGGTAGGTGTAGGCGGCAAGCGATAACAAATCCTACTACATCATTCTACACCATATTATCCTTGTTGAAATTTAGTTACCGGAGGACAGGTGGTTCCCTAAAGCTTTGATCTTTGCCCTAGGGAAAAGTGTCCAAAAGAATTTAATTTTTCTCTTAAAGTGACTTTATAAAGTTATAAAGTCAAATCTAATTTAAAAGTGACTTTAAGTGATAAAGTTACTAAAGTCTAATTTTAAAGTGACTTTAATAAAGTCAATGTAAAATTAGAAAGGAAAAGTGACTTTGGAAATAAATGACTAAGTAGGTCTTTATTAAAGTGGGGTGAATTAAAAAATAGAAAGTGATATTTAAATGAGCATTTAATCTCAGCCCTAGATCTAAAGCTTTTTCAGCCATTGGATTTAGGGATTCCCCAAAAGTCACTTAGGGTTAGGGTAAAGGAGGAAAAGGTCATTTCATTCCTTCATGAGTAGATTGGGAGAAGGAGAGAAGGAGAGCTGGAGATTTTTCTTAGCAGTGAAAAGGAGGACGGCAGCAGCACTAACATTCAACAAATCCGTACAACAAGGGAAGAGCACGAAGTTTGAGGCAAGAGGGCACGAATTTAGAAGGAGGAAAGACAACATTTATTGCTGCACGTTTTTCGAGGACCGTATAGTGGTTTGGAGGCACGAAATTTGAGGTCCGTACAACAGGAGAGAGAGGGTTGTTTTCTGAAATCCGTACAGCAAAAAATCAGCACTGAAATCGAGGCTGTACAGCATAATTAAGGCAGTCGTACAACACGGTTTTCGAGGCAGCCGCACAGCAGCTTCCAGTAGGCCGTACAGCACGTTTTTCGAGGAGGCTGTACAGCTGTACAACACAGATTTCAATGTTGTCCGTACAACATTTAATACTGGACTATTTTCTGTAATTTCTATTTTTGTGGGCACGGAAACCGAGGTGGAGTTTGGCATGGTTTTCGAGATAAGTACTGTTATGAAGTTGCTATAATTTTTTCGCTGTTTAAATTTCTGTCTCACTATAAAGGCAATATTCAGAAAATAAGAAGGAGCTTTCAAACTGGTTTTCCCCAAGAGTTGTAGGGGGTTTTTCTAGGGTCACCTTGACCAAAAATCACTATGTTAAAATGTGTTGAATGGCTGTTTGTATCTACTGATTTTTATTTTTGCGTTTTCCAGCATCGTGAAAAATTTCCAAAATTTGTGTTTTTCAGCAAATATTTATTGGGAAAACATAAAACACTTAGGAAATCCTGCGTTGTTGGGATAAACTGCTTCAGAAGTTGTGGGGAGGAGCGTGGCCATTGGATGAGGGCATCCAACAGTGGAGATCTGCGCATAGTGGTCAAAAGGAGAGCGGTGGGAAGAAATAAGTCAGATCCGTCGATCTGCAGAGATCGACGGTCAGGATTAATTGGGAGGAAACATAATGCAAATGGTCACATTATGGAAATTCGGAAGAGAAACAAAGGAAATAGGAGAAATTTTCTTTGGCGAAGGTAAAATGCATAAGAACTGAAAATGTGGTTTCGGGATGATCGTGGGCCGTCAGATGAGATCGGCCCGCGAGATCAACGGTGGAGAACGCACGTTGAAAACCCATGGAAAATGGCGGAGGGCGATAATGTATGGCCAGATTAGATCTGCGTCGTTGATCTGCAGAGATCAACGGTGGGAGTCGTGCGCGATAAATCAAAATAGAAATGGAGAAAGGTGGTTTTGAAGTGAAAACCACGGGTTTCGCGCTGAAAAAAGGCGGATGGGTGGTTTTACCAAAAAAAACGCGACACACTCCGCTGCCCGACACGTGTCGTCAAGAAAACCGCCCATTTCGCATAATTTTTTAGCATTAAACCTCTGTCGCATAAAAAATGCGAAACAGCATGCTGACCATTGGATTGAGGGGCGCAGATCCAACGGTGTGGATCGCACGCACTGGTGGGGAAGATGCACGAATGGGAAGAATAGGGGCGGTTTCAATCTGAGCCGTTAGATGTACAGGATCGACGGTCGGGATTTGATCCGGGGATAAGTGGAAAAATACAAAGGCGGAGAAAGGGTTAATGAGGGCCATTGATCTACAAAGATCAACGGCTGAGATTTGGTCAAAAACATTATGAAGCGGGCCACATGATTTAAACCAAGCTTGGGAAATGCAATCTGGACCGTCCGATATGGACACGTGGATGGCCCAGATGCAATCTGAGCTATCGGCATCGACGGGGCAAAGAACATGGAGGCGCCGGAGCGATTGATTACGGGTCGTCGATCTGTAGATCAGATCGACGACAGAGAATGGATTAGGGGATGTCAATTGGAGGTGGTGAAATTTTTAACGCGCCTGATGAAAAAATGTCGATGCGATACTGCGCGGGCCGTTCGATCGGCTCAAGATCAACGGCGGAGATCATCTCTAATATGCAACCGGCGGAAAACCTTAATACTTTATAAAAACCCAAAGTTTATGAGATGCAAAGGTTTATGACTTGGGGTGGGTTTATATATATGAAGTGGCTAGGCACTCGTCTGTGGGGCCGTTGGGTTCTATGAAAGGGATCAAAGGAACGGAGTGTTATATACAAAGGGCCAATCGACATCGGACTTTCAAATAACAAAAGACTTGCGTTTGATGGAAAATCCCGATTGCGATAAGCGCTTTTTAAGTCTAGCGCCTGGTTCTAGGGTGCAGGCACATGCGGGGAAGTGGTTTAGGATTTAGCCCAAAGGGGCTTAAACCCTTAGTACAAAAAAGTGTATTTTTATGATTTTTTCAGAGTTTTCTAATGGATTTGGGGGTTTCGGCAGAGTTAAAAAAAGGAGTTTTAAACTCTGTAATGCAGATTTTATGAAGGGGAAATGGAAAAAATGGAAAACAGAGGAAGTTTATGAGGAAAAGAGGAGGCAAAATGAAGGTTAGTTTTGAGGTGGAGGGAAAGGAAAATGGTGTTTTGCAGCAGTCTTTCTTCTATGGAATCAACAGAACTTCTGAGTTTAAAAATGGGAATAGTAGTGAAGATTTGGACAAAGGGCATGATGTCTCCATGAGTCTTCAAGAGATAACACTTTTTAGCAATTAAACCTGTTTCTTCAAGGCTCCAAAATGTTTTAGCCACCTTTTTGGTCCAAAAAATTTTATAGGTGGCTAACAGGTCCATTCATCATTGCAGAAGTCAAAGGGAACAATACAATTGTCCTTCAGAATTTGGAAGGAGAGTATTCCTCATTGCCAGTCAATGGGAAGTACTTGAAACATTATATTCAGTATTGATTCTCCATTCATTCAAAATCTGTAAATATTCAGAGAGTTTATTTTTATTTTTTGAAAATTGCAAGTGAGTATCTATTTCAGCAAAGACTTCATAGCCCAAGGAGAAGGCTTTTGGATCTGCTTGTTCTCTACATCCCATAGGGGGACGTAGTCCCTAGATGGAGCTGATGTTGTAACATTATCTAGTTTTGATAAGTTAGCATAATTAGTCAAATAATTTTGAAAAATGTTAAGGTAGGATATGGATGCAAAAGAATGAAAAAATTAAAATTGTTAGGAAATTTATTTTTTATAAGCATCCATATTAATAAAATGATAGGTGTTAGTTGCCCTAAAATAAGAAGGAAAATCAAAATAAAATGTTAGGGAAGCAAAAAGAAAAGGAAAGTTTCATTTATGTTTTAAAAATTTGGTCTGGTTGCTAGTCTAAATGCGCTGCCTATAAAAGGAGAGATTTATATGGTTTAAATATCATCCCAAGCATTATTAAACCATATCCTATGTTTTAAACCATATTAATATACCCCCGCCATTCTTCCCATTTCATTTCATTTCCCTAAAACATATCCCTTCATATTATCCCCGACGCTTTATTAAATAAAACTCGACCCCACCATTCCACATCATCGCATCTACTGTCCTCGCATATTCCCACACATCTGACGATTCTCCTTACATTCGTCAACATCCAACTACTCTCACAGCCTTTCGGCCCCCCTTCACGAACTAAACCTTATTACCAGGGGGGGTGGAGGTCCGAACTCAGTAGTAATTGAAAACAACCTGCTGATATGTGGCATCATCTCAGGCTTTCAGACCCCCCAAGCGTGAAACCATAAACAACTTACCCCCCCTCCAAAAGCTGATTTCTAATACCATTCATCAGACCGTTGACCGCTTGCGCCATTCCGCTGCCGCCACCTCATCTGCCATCTCATTCGCCCATTGAACTTCCATATCTCCATTATCAGTCCATTAAGCTTTTAATTAACCTAATCGTTAACCCGCGCCACCAACGGGATGCCAACATTGCTATATAAATCGCCTTTTATCCGTTTGCAGGTTAAACTGTTGTTCATTTGCGGGTCATTTGCCAAAAACCAGACATATCAAGCTTCCAGCCCTTGCTCATTCCAACTATCCTCTCTGTTCGCTGTTTATAACCATTTCTCTGTGCATTTTCTGTATTCCTATCAGATTACACTCCTAACCTTAGCCATCATGCCTCCCAAAGATAAAGGACCCGAGGAAAATATCAATCCTCTGATTTTCCCTGCTATAGACCTTCATCATGTCCCTATCGCTGATAGAGATTACAGGATTTATGAAGCACATTTTGATATTGATATTCTCAAGATGTATTGCTAGCTCAAAGATAAATGGATTGAGAAATCGAATGAAATCCATCTCTGGGAGTCAAACCTACCTAATTATATCTTTCCTCCTACCCACAACGCTCCTGATTTCATTGGGAAATGCCATGCCTCATACTTGCCAAGCCAGAGAGCCATAACCAATTATAATGGACAAGTTTTGTTTACCATAACCCCTCAGGCTATTGAAAAAATGATGCTAGACCCCACAGTCAACAATGGTATCCCATTTTCTCATGAAGCTCTGGTTGAAATATATCAGAGATTAGACCTTGGTAAGAGAACCCAAACTCTAGAATTATTCCTAGCACAAGATGCTTCATTTCCTAAGAGAAATCCTCCTTATCCTTCATCCCTATTCCCTGGGAGAACCAAGCAGATAACCATTGTTCTATCTTATCTTCTTGGATACTACTCCCATCAATATGTAGATGAGGCCATTATAGGATTTCTATCCATCTTTTCCAATGATGCCAAACCTTCAATTGTGTTCAATTTCACTCATTTCCTTGCAGAGTCTATTCATCAGCAGTTGCTCGATTTCAACACAGAGGAGGTATTTAAATATACATCTGTCTTAATCTACATGTTCATATACTTTCAAGGGGACAACATGAAATTGCCATTGTAGAAATTAAATGAGAAAGGAGACCAGCAGTCGGGCATTTTTTTGAACCACCCTGGTTATGAAAGATCAGAATGTGTTTACATATAAACAGTTCATTGAAATGCTTGTCCACCCAGCTATTAGTCTTCTAAGCAGCAAAGATGAACCAAGAATCAGTGAATAAATCCAAAATATTTTGCAGCTGTCAGAACAGGTATAAACAGGAGATTGGTACTTATATGAAAACTACATGGAGATAAGAGTTTTTGGATGTGAGCTGCAACCATATAAGTTGCCAAAATGTAGGGTCAGCAGCAACACAGATGCAACAAATCGAGAGTTACGTAGTAGTTGATGGGAAGCAACAACCAGACATCAACAACGCAGCTGGGATGTTGCAGAAGTCAGAGCAGTGCTTCAGTTGGATGCATTGCTGGAGCACATTCCTCGTTAAGAGGGAGTGTTGATTTCTGGTAGCATCGAATATGGTCTAGTCTCAAGACTTTGTAGGGAGGCTAGTACAGATGTATTCCAAAATACCCAGAAATTGTTTTGGAAAATTCCACCCGGAGGAGATTTAATTAAAAGTATTAATTATTTTTAATGGATGTTTAAGTTTAAACTTACGGAATTAAAATAATTAAAATGAATTAATTAGACTGGGTGTGAATCTTCTATAAAAAGGCGAGGATCATGTCAAGTTAATATTAGCCCTTGGTTATGTTTTAATCTCGTCTGTTGATTCATCAACAAGAAGATTATAAGGACTTCGATGGGCATTTGGAAAACACATCAGTGAGGGGCAGGGATAGTTTTCCGGTTGGAATTTCCTGATCCGGGGATACATTTCAGAGAAGGCAGTGATCAGTTGCGCAGAGCTACGCTGAGGCAGCGCAGAGCTACGTTGAGGTAGCGCAGAGCCTCTGAGGAGATTCGTAGATCTGCTGAGGAGCAGTTTAGATCTAGAGCAGGGAGCCGGGGTGTGAGATCAGAGGGCCCAACATATAAGATCTTAGTTGGTAGATCGATCAACTGATAGAGTGACGTGTTCCCTGGGAGCTATGACGCAAGGCTTGCGTAGAGGCATCGTGGGGCAAGCCATTCAGTGGCTGGATCGGTGTCGGATCTCCAGTAACAGTGTGAGGTTTTTCTCATTATTTTTCTACCAGTTAGATACTCTGTAGTGGATTTCCATTTTTGGGCATCCCAGTTTGTATTCAAAAACTACTGCTTAATATATAAACCCTGAGCTGCTGCACCAGTTTTCCTGCATTGGGTTTTTCTGGGGACATTGTCCAAAAACGATGGTGTCACTTGTGTGTGTTTATTTCTTCTTTCTTAGTTTTTTCTTCCGCATATAATTTATTTAGTGAAGGTTGCAGTCATATTTAGTTCGATCCTTAGTTAAACTAAGAGGGGGGGGGGGGGGTGAATCAGTTTAACACATACATCAGCTTTTTAAATTTTTCATCAACTTATTTACAGCTTAATTTTATAACCAACTTTAAAATGTGAACAATCTTAATATGTTGCAGCAAGTATTAAATTAATGAGACACCAAATTTGTTTTTTTTTATGAGAGCAACAAACATTAAGCAGGTTGAGCAGATCATATCAACACATAGGCAACACACATAGAGACAGCAGATATAAGTGGAAACCCATAACGGGAGAAAACCACATCTTATTATTGTTGTGATGCAAAGGCAAGCTCCAACTCCCTCTCACCATTTTTTTTCTGCAGGCACCAACCTACAGGAGGCTCCAACCTCAGTGAGCTACAACTGACAACTATCAAGCTTCAACTTGATAGGGAAGCTCCAACTTCCTCAATTTATCAAAAGAAAAGTTCGTTGATTTACCTCAGATATCAGCTCTATTCTGTAGCATCTCTTTCTTCTCCTCTCTTCCTTATTTTCTTTGCCTCAATTTTCCATACTCTGCATTCTCTATGCTCACTCTCTCTAACCTCCCTATGCATATCAAGTTGATATTATATATAGAGTTCATCACATGACTGTTTGTATTCCACAAGGAATTTGGAGTGAACAGCCATGACTCTTTGGCTTCTGCCTTCTCATTCCTGTGTCCAACTCATTTAAAAAAATATAACAATATGTACAAATTTCAATGTTACAGTGGGATTTTTCTTTTCCTTTGGATACTTGCCTTTGCATCACAAACAATATAAAACAATTAAAACATTTACATTTTCAGTTACAATATATAAACTTCACTCAGCCCTTGGCTTGCTGGTTTTGTCCTTTCTGTTGCTGTCATGCAACTGTCCTGCATCCCTCTGTTTACTGCAACTTTGAGCACCTGTGCATGTACACCTATTCACTGCAATTTTGAATCCCTTCGCTGCATACCTCTTCAATTTTGCAATCTCTGTTTACCTCTGTACATATTCTCCAAGCTCACTGTGGTTGTGTATCTGCTGTATATATACCTATTTTATGATACAGGGTAAAACCCCCAGTCCCTGAATTTTTCTCTCTGTGCATATAAAAATGCACCTCCTATTTTCTATCCAACACAATTTCCTTATCTGGGCAATTTCGATACTCTGTTTATTGAACTGGTAATTTAATTACGTGGAATCTCCTCTTACAAATTCCTACTATGAAGACTTCTTCACCGTTAATAAATGGTTATGAACCCATAGCAACAGCACTCACGCATATAATATGCTCTCATATACAAAGAATTCGATCAACCCAGCTTTCAGCTCTTCTATATGCGCCTATTTCAAATCTGTGGTAAAAGCCCATTTCATGGATGCAGTGATTTTACATACGAAAGCTGTCTAATTAAACTTATGGTGAAAACCATAGCCAAAACCCCTCTTATCATTTTTCGAATCAACCATTGCCAAATAGTAGGTCCTACCAATGATGAGTATTACGACAACCCATCATATAATCGTATTTTATATTCGGGCTACATTTCACTTATGTGGAAAATTCTCAGTCTAAACTTCGAACTTGGTTAATGTAACACCAAGCCATACAACTGTTGTGCATTTAACATCAAGAAATGTATCCTCACGGGATTATATTAAAGTACCAGCGCCAATTATGAAATAACATTGGAATAGTCTTACCACAGACCCACTATTCAATATTTAACTCAATACATTCAAAAGCCCTAAGGTTATAATGTTAATGCCAATGCATATGAATATCCGACAGACCTTGATAGAGTACTAACGCTGGCCTATAATATTATTCGGCCCACACATTTCAATGTTTAAACATACGTAGCCCAAACTTAGGCTAAACTCAATGATGACATAAATTAACGACTGGGCCCACAACCTCATTCAACTCGAATTAACTAATCCGACGGTCCATTATTTATCGCATTCCAATCCCAAATCCGACGACAGTCGCGCAATGTCGTGCAAATTAGATGCACTAGCGTTAATCGTTCCAAATCACACGATGAGCCAGACCCACTCGTTAACTTGCCCCTCGCATCCAACAGTCACTGTCTTATCGCATCAACTTTTGTGATCCGACGGTGTATAATGAATTTCACATTTTTTTATTGTCCGAACTTTAAAGCTCAGAAAAAACGCGAAACTTGCGGTTTTGAAATACTGCCCAAATACACGTGTCATGCTTCGACGTGTATCGCGTTTTTATTTCAAAATCCGCTTACCACCTACGAGGCAACGCGATACTGCTGGTTTTGAATTCTGAAACCGCCTTCCTTGTGGGCCCCACTCCAACTCAACTCCCGATCTAACGGTTGTCGTTGATCACGATCTGTCGGTTATGATTCAATCGCTCGATCGCCATCGCATTTTTCGGCGATGTGATATGGAATATACAAAAGGGCCGATGCGATTGGTTTCTTCGGACCCGATAGCAATATAACTTCGTCTTATAACCGCCTGAAGTCCGGATCTCTGTTTAAACACGATTTCAACCTGATTTTTAGTATATTTTGGGCGTTTTTGCCTGTAGAACCAGAATGATATAGTACGCCCCCAATTTGCCTTTTAACACAACAATTTCCTTTAACAAAATGAAATCTGCAGGTCATCGTCAAGGAATCAAGAAAAAACAAATCATTCGAGGCCTCCATGGGCTGTTCAAGGGATGATACATGTGATCTGTTTCAAAAAACAGTACAGAGTCTCTCTGAGCAATCGCTCCACTCCTCTGTCTATCTGTCTTAATCATATTCGTTGCTCTTACTAGTCCAACTATTGTGTTTTACTGCTTCATTCCTTTGTGCTTCCATTTACTGGTTCTGCCTCTGTTGCTTGATCATTTTATTTCAATAGTTGTCATCTATGCTGTCTCCTTTGCGTTGTCTTTGTAAATAGACTCTCCCTTTGTTCTTCTCATGCTCCCCGTAAAGACCTGCTATCTTCCCCTTTGCCTCTGCTGCTGTCCTTTTGTAATATTCCTAATTAGCACTGCTAATTGGAATATTTCATTTTTGTATAGTTTTTCCACCTTTAGTTAAATTAATAAATAAAGTGAGAAATAGGGGGTCAACTCACTTAATAAAAATAAAGTGCTTCCTAGTTGATGAACGTTGTAACTTAAAGGGAAGGCCTTGGGGGTCCAGATGCACATGAGGGGAGGCCTCACGAAGGCACCTAAGGTAACTGCGCAGGTCAAGGAGGGAGTCAAGGATGCAGTTAGGGTTTTTGAGGGAGCTAGCACTATAAGAGGTGGGGTTTTCACTCCATTTGGCATTATTGATATGTTATTGATATTGAGAGCTAGACACGTCTGCCCGACACGTCGGTTGTTTAGTACGTCTGCCCGACAGCGTTTGAGTACGGCGAGTCTCCGGTCGGAGATCTCACCCTTGGCTCCGGGGGACTTCGAGTGCCTGCTCGAGCAAGGTATTTCCTTCAGTTTCTATAGGTGGTTTGCGGTGGATTTTCGGGTGGACGTTGCAGAGGAGTTGGTCTCTTGGAGTGACTGCGCAGTCCAGGAGAGAGGACGCAGTTTCAGCAGGGAGGACGCAGTCTTTGTTGAGCAGCGTTGTTGTGTGGTGATTTGGCAGTGGTTTCAGCGTTTTTCAGCCTTGAGGAGATTGCTATTTCAGCCGGAGGTTTTGCAGGAGGATTCAGGCCCTTTTCTCAGCGTGTTTCTTGAGCTTCTGCGCTGTTCCTGGGGGAGACAGCGTTTTCACTGAGGAGGGTTTATTTGGTGGATTTTCGGAGGTGGAGCACTTGCTTCACGGTTTCTGGGTTTTGTCCGGAGGGTTGAGTACAGCTAGCCTTCCGATTTTCAGCTCATTCCGGTGTGGGGATCAGCCCCTAGTTCCAGTACATTGCAGCAGCAGTTCTCTACGGCAGTTTTCTCCAGCAGCTAGGACGCAGTCTCTGTTGTTGCCATTCCTTATTCTGAGAGGGTCTCCACTTGCCTAGAGCAAGGATAGGTGCACTCATTCTGATTATCTCTTGTACCCATATACATGTATTCTCAGATTAATAAAATGGCTTAGCGTTCTGGTATTTTATGTGTATTTGTTCCATATTCTAGTTCCGACATTTTGTTCTATATAGCTGCTTGTTGTTTTGCTGTGTATTACTGTTTATTTCCCGTTGGGGATATTACAGTGGTATCAGAGCATAGTTCTGGCTCAGCCTGTGGTGCTAGCAGTCTATGACGCCCAGGGATAACCCCTATTTTGATCAGAGGGGATACAGAGACGTTGAGAGTAGGTGGGAGTTTCCCTTCGGAGGGAGGGATTCTGATCAGGAGCCACCTGAGACAGATTCAGAGCAGGAGCAGCCTGCAAGGGACACAGAGCAGCGGAACCCGATGGCAGACGATGAGGGTTCGAGGAGATGGGATACGCTCCTCCATCACATACAGGAGATGACACAGAGACTCACAGCCATAGAGGTCAGACAGAGGGAACCTCCCAGGGTTTTCCAGATCGGTGAGGGATCGGGTATGTCCCACCACGTGCCAGTGCATGATGCTATCCCCATTGTGGCATCTCATGCACCCACGCGATCCACTATGCCCACATTCTTGCCAGAGGACGCAGGGGCAGGAGTACAGGGAGGTGCACAGAGGGATATTCCAGCACCCACGCGACCTACCATGCCTACCTTCCTGGCAGAGGACGCAGGGACAGCAGTACAGAGGGAGATAGATCCGGCTCGGATGGCTGACCTTTTTGCAGAGTACCAGGCTTACGAACCGGCGTTCATGGATTCTATCACCTTCAGAGACTATATCCAGGTCCAGTATGGCATTAGACCCCGTGATCATCACCAAGGGCACAGGCACCACCGTGATGACCACCGCGCAGCTAGTAGATTTCATTTGCCCACGTTTGATGGCTCATCAAACAGTTCGGCAAAGTCTTGGGTGGAGAAGCTGGACATCTATTTCCAGCTTAACCCGATGTCGCAGTCAGAGGCCATTAAGGTGGCAACATTACATCTAGACGGTGAGGCCCAGGACTGGTGGTTCCATGGGATGACGACACTCGGACATTCTGTAGTGACGACATATGCCGAGTTTACCCGGAGGGTGATAGAGCGCTTTGACAGGAGGGATCCGGAGTAGCATTTTGTTGAGCTGACGAAGCTCAAACAGTCTGGGAGTGCGAAGACATACATTTCAGACTTCTTGAGGATTTCGGTGATGGTCCCTGATTTGTCGGCGGCTCGGATGGTCTACATGTTTGTGGAGGGATTGTCAGAGCCACTTCGTGGCCTAGTCCGGTCGACCAGACCAGCTACCCTTCAGGATGCCATCAGCAGGACTCGGGACTTACAGGATGTCTTACCCAGGACTCGGACACCCTATCCCCAGAGACAGGCTTTCCAGCCTAAGGGGAAGGACATGAGGGTTCCGCCTCCCAAGGCGAATCCTGGACGGGGGCAGTTTGATGACGAGGCTAGGAGAGAGCTGAGGAGGAAGCGGTTGTGCTTCACTTGCCAGGAGCCTTGGGCACCGGGACATAGGTGTGCTGCAGGGAAAGCACACTTCATTGAGGTCTTCTCCGAGAGCAGTGGAGAAGAGGATGAGGGGGACGACGTGGAGGCAGGAGATTGTTATGCAGCGCAGAGTACCTTACCACCTCCACCACCCGCAGCAGGTGGGGCATCATTTGCACCCACTGGGGGAGCTCTAGCCGCATTGCGGGGAGTTCCCAAGTACTTGACGCTGCGCGTACGAGGGACAGTGCGCGAGCAGCGGGTTTCAGTCTTAGTTGACAGTGGGGCCACCCACAACTTTATTGATGCCCAGATGGTTGAGCGGAGAGGCATACAGACAGAGGGCTTTGATGGGTTTTCCGTCTTGGTCCCAGGAGATCAGACCATGGCATGTGCTCGTTATGTTCCGGAGCTATCAGTGACAATGGGCACTTATACATTGACAGATCACTTCTTTGTGGTGGACATTCCGGACACCAACCTGATATTGGGTGTTCAGTGGCTTATTACTCTGGGGAAAGTCACAACAGACTGGAAGGCCCTAGAGATGGAATGGGATGATCCCAAGACAGGGAGACATGAGAAGATACAGGGGCAGCACACATACCCACCTCAGACAGTGTCGGCACACAGGATGGAGGCGAACTTCCGCAAGGGAGATATAGAGTGGGCGGTAGAGTTGCGGGCTTCAGAGGCAGTGGATACAGGGCAGGTAGTGCATCCGGAGCTACAGTCTATTCTCGACAGGTATGCAGTGGTTTTCGGGGACATTCCACCAGGGCAGCCACCGGATCGGGGGTTTTAGCACACGATCGAGCTTGAGCAGGGGATACAGGCTGTGATTACCACACCATATAGGCATCCCAAGGCCTATCGGGATGAGATAGAGCGGGCTATTCAGGAGTTGCTGGCCCTTGGTCACATTCGGCCCAGCACGAGTCCTTTCGCTTCTTCTGTAGTGCTGGTGAAGAAGAAGGACGGCACATTGCGCATGTGCATTGACTACAGGGTTCTGAATAAGAAGACACTGAAGAACAGGTACCCCATCCCCAGGATCGATGAGCTGATGGATGAGTTGAGAGGAGCACGGTTCTTCTCGAAGATTTACTTGAGATCCGGGTACCATCAGATACGCGTGAGGGAACAGGACATTCCCAAGACCGCTTTCAGGTGTCACTATGGGCACTTTGAGTTTCTGGTCATGCCATTCGGGCTGACCAATGCACCGGCTACCTTCCAGTCGTGCATGAACCACATTTTCAGGGGTCATCTGAGGAAGTTTGTACTGGTCTTCTTTGATGACATACTTATATATAGTAGGACTTGGGAGGAGCACCTCCAGCATATTGAGACATTTTTGCACATCTTGGAGGAGCAGCAGTTCTATGCCAAGCTCTCCAAGTGTGAGTTAGGGTTGACAGAGATGCTATATCTGGGGCATATTATAGGAGTGGACGGGGTGAGGGTCCACGAGGAGACGATCAGGGCCATCAGGGATTGGCCAGAGCCACATAATGTGACGGAGCTTCGGGGATTTATTGGCATTTGCACATATTACAGGAAGTTCGTCAAGGGCTTCTCTCAGCTTGCTGCACCCCTCACAGATTTGACGAGAAAGGGGGCATTCAGTTGGTCGGACACAGCACAGCGAGCTTTTGACAAGCTCAAGGAGATGATGAGCAGTTGTCCTGTGTTGGCATTGCCAGATTTTACACAGCCCTTTGTCCTAGAGTGTGATGCATCAGGAGAGGGGATTGGTGCAGTTTTGATGCAGGGCGGTCACCCGATTGCTTTTGAGAGCCGGAAGCTCCTTCCACATGAGAGGTTGTATCCCATATACGACAAGGAGATGTTGGCCATCATGCATGCGTTGGCCAAGTACCGACAATACCTGGTGGGCAGCAAATTCAGGGTGAGGACAGATCATAACAGCCTGAGGTACTTTCTGGAGCAGAAGCAGTTGCAGGAGAGGCAGCAGAAGTGGATCAGCAAGATCCAAGCCTACGACTTTGACATCGAGTATGTCAAGGGCAAGAATAACGTGGTAGCTGATGCCATTTCTCGTAGGCCGGCCACGTTATCGCTTATGAGCTTGGACGCTGATTGGAGGGCTCGACTGCTGGTTGAGTACTCCAAGGACAGGTTTGCATGTGAGGTCCTGGACGAGCAGGTAGCAGATGACAGGTACAGGGTGGTCGATGAGATCATCTATTACAGGGACAGGATCTTCTTGACTGAGGGATCTCAGCTCAAGAAGAAGATACTCCAGGCTTCACACGATTCTCCATTGGCGGGCCATCAGGGGTTCACCAAGACCTACCGGGCTATTCGGGAGAGGTTCTCGTGGAAGGGCCTCAAGGAGGACGTACTCCAGCATGTCAGGGAGTGCGATGTTTGCCAGCGAAACAAGGGAGAGATGAGCCATCCTGCAGGGTTGTTGCAGCCTCTTCCCATTCCGGAGGGGAAATGGGAGAGCATATCGATGGACTTCATCACGGGGTTGCCCACGGTGCAGGGCAAGGATTGCATCTTCGTAGTCGTTGACCGGCTGACGAAGTATGCCCATTTTTCGCCATATCCGCACATCACACAGCAGCGCAGGTGGCTGAGCTGTTCTTTAGGGAGATTTTCAGATTACATGGTCTACCCAAGACCATCGTCAGTGACAGGGACAACCGCTTCATGGGCGGATTCTGGCAGGAGCTCTTCCGATTAGTGGGGACCGAGTTGACACCGAGCACTAGTTATCACCCCCAGACGGACGGGCAGACAGAGATAGTTAACAAGTGGCTGGAGGGCTACTTGCGTAACTACGTCAGTGGACAGCAGAGGGCATGGCTGAAGTGGCTGCATTTGGGCGAGTACTGCTACAACACGACGCATCATATGTCTATTGGTATGTCACCTTTCTATGCTTTATATGGATATCATTCCTTATCTTTTATGGACATGATGTTTGGTGTTAGCCGGGCTCTGAGAGCCAAGTTATGGATCCAAGAGAGCCAAGATATCCTCCGAGCTCTCAAGGACAACATAGCCACAACACAGAATCAGCAGAAGCTGTATGCTGATAAGGGTCAGGTGGAGAGACACTTCGAGGTCGGGGACTTGGTCTACCTACGACTACAGCCATACCGAAAGTCATCACTCAAGCAGAAGGGGGCGGAGAAGCTTAAGCCCCGCTTTTATGGGCCGTACAGGGTGATACGCAGGAGCGGACAAGTCGCATATGAGTTGGAGCTGCCCCAAGGCAGCAAGATTCATAACATCTTTCATGTATCATGCCTGAAAAAGGCACTGGGCCAGCAGGTGACAGTTACAGAGGAGCTACCACCCACGGATGATGAGGGGCATCTGGTGTTGCAGCCGGAGGCTATTATTGACACTAGGGAGAGACAGCTACGGAGCAGGAAGATCAGGGAGTTCTTGGTGAGATGGAAGAACTTGCCGGATGAGGATGCTACTTGGGAGGATGAGAGGATATTTCAGCATCCATCACTTCAGTTGCTTGAGGACAAGCAACGTTCTGCCGGGGGAGACTGTAATATTCCTAATTAGCACTGCTAATTGGAATATTTCATTTTTGTATAGTTTTTCCACCTTTAGTTAAATTAATAAATAAAGTGAGAAATAGGGGGTCAACTCACTTAATAAAAATAAAGTGCTTCCTATTTGATGAACGTTGTAACTTAAAGGGAAGGCCTTGGGGGTCCACATGCACATGAGGGGAGGCCTCACGAAGGCACCTAAGGTAACTGCGCAGGTCAAGGAGGGAGTCAAGGACGCAGTTAGGGTTTTTGAGGGAGCTAGCACTATAAGAGGTGGGGTTTTCACTCCATTTGGCATTATTGATATGTTATTGATATTGAGAGCTAGACTTCTGTCTACTTCAGCACGCCGGTTGTTTAGTCGGTCTGCAGCACTGTTTAGTGCGAACTGAGTGTCTCCGGTCGGAGATCTCACCCTTGGCTCCGGGGAACTTCGAGTGCCTGCTCGAGCAAGGTATTTCCTTTAGTTTCTATAGGTGGTTTGCAGTGGAATTTTGGGTGGACGTTGCAGAGGAGTTGATCTCTTGGAGTGACTGCGCAGTCCAGGAGAGGGGACGCAGTTTCAGCAGGGAGGACGCAGTCTTTGTTGAGCAGCGTTGTTGTGTGGTGATTTGGCAGTGGTTTCAGCATTTTTCAGCCTTGAGGAGATTGCTATTTCAGCTGGAGGTTTTGCAGGAGGATTCAGGCCCTTTTCTCAGCGTGTTTCTTGAGCTACTACGTTGTTCCTGGGAGAGACAGCATTTTCACTGAGGAGGGTTTATTTGGTGGATTTTCGGAGGTGGAGCACTTGCTTCACGGTTTCTGGGTTTTGTCCGGAGGATTGAGTGCAGCTAGCCTTCCGATTTTAAGCTCATTCCGGTGTGGGGATCAGCCCCTAGTTCCAGCACATTGCAGCAGCAATTTTCTACGGCAGTTTCTCTAGCAGCTAGGACGCAGTCCCTGTTGTAGCCATTTCTTATTCTGAGAGGGTCTCCACTTGCCTAGAGAAAGGATAGGTGCACTCATTCTGATTATCTCTTGTACCCATATATATGTATTCTCAGATTAATAAAATGGCTTAGCGTTCTGGTATTTTATGTCTGTTTGTTCTATATTCTCGTTCCGGCATTTTGTTCTATATAGCTGCTTGTTATTTTGCTGTGTATTACTGTTTATTTCCCGTTGGGGATATTACACCTTTGTCTGTCTTTGCCTCTGCTGCCTTCTTTTCCATCAATGACAATATTTCCAACAGTCTCCCCCTTTGGCATTGATGGCAATACACTTCCTCTGCTTGCCTGTTAGGACCCTTCCTTCTGTTGCTTGCTCTTCCTCTCCCTTTGACATCAATGGCAAGGGGTTGCTCATTTTTCCAGTGTGCTTTGAAGTCTTGCCCATGTTGCACTGATCTTGAGGACCTGTTTCATGCTTTCCTTGCTAGCTGATCTCCCCCTGGAATGATATTTTCGTTTCTGTTCTCCCCTTGAAACTATGCTTTCTTTTCATATCAGAGAGTAGCATCTACAGATACTACCTGTAGTCTATCTCTCAAATATTCAAATGGTTCTCTAGCAAGAGGTTTGGTAAATATATCTGCTGTCTGTTCTTTTGTTGGTACATACTCTAGCTTTACTACCTTCTGAGCTACTTGTTCTCGGAGAAAATGATACTTGATTGGGATATGTTTAGTTTTTGAATGAAGCACAGGATTTTTTGATATGCTTATAGCACTTGTATTATCACATGTAATAGAGATAGGTTCATCAATGCTTACCTTCATGTCTTGGAGGGTTTGTTTCATCCACATGACTTGTGTACAGCATGCTGCTGCTGCTATGTATTTTGCTTCTGCTGTAGATAGAGAAATAGATGTTTGTTTCTTGCTTAGCCATGCCACCAGACTTTCTCCTAGATAGAATGCACCTCCACTTGTGCTTTTCCTGTCATCCACACAGCTGGCCCAATCTGCATCTATGTACGCTGTCAAAGTGAAACTTTTTCCTTTTGGATACCATAGCCCAAACTGTATTGTTCCTTGTAAATATCTGAATATTCTTTTGACTACTAGAAGATTATTTTGCTTCGGTGCTGCTTGATATCTAGCCACAAGTCCTACTGCTAGCATGATATCTGGTCTTGATGCTGTCAAGTACAACAGACTTCCTATCATGGATCTGTAGAGTCTTTGATCTATATCAGCAGATCCATCATCAGCACATAGCTTGGATCCTGTGATCATGGGAGTTGACACAGGTTTGCACTCTTCCATTTTGAACTTTTTCAACATTTCTATTAAGTATTTTTCCTGTGAGATAAATGTACCTGTGTTCTTTTGCTGAATTTGAAGTCCTAAATAGAAACTGAGCTCTCCAATCATAGACATCTCAAACTCTGATTTCATCTCCTCAACAAACCCTTTTGCTAGCTCATCTCTGTTGCTTCCAAACATAATGTCATCAACATATACTACAACAATCAGGAGTTCATTTTCATGGGCTCTTATGTATAGATTGCTGTCTACTCCTCCTCTCTTAAAGCCTTGTTTTTGCAAGTATTTATCCAGCCTTGAGTACCAAGCACGAGGAGCTTGTTTTAGTCCATATAGAGCCTTCTTTAGTCTGCATACATAGTCTTCTTTGTCTGTTAATGAAAAGCCTTCTGGTTGTTCCATGTAGACTTCTTCTTCTAGATCTCCATTCATAAATGCAGATTTCACATCCATTTGAAATATCTTGAAGTCTCGGTAGCATGCAAAGGCCAGAAACATTATGATAGCTTCCATTCTGGCTACAGGGGCAAATGTTTCATCGTAATCAAGTCCTTCGATTTGTGAATATCCTTTGCAGACAAGTCTGGCTTTATTCCTGATTACCTGTCCTTGCTCATTCATTTTATTTTTGAATACCCATTTTGAGCCTATGACATTTTTCTCAGTAGGTCTAGGAACTAGTTCCCAGGTATTGTTCTTCTCAATTTGGTCCAATTCTTCATTCATAACATTCACCCAATACTTGTCCTTGCTGGCTTCTTCAAACTTCTTTGGCTCTATTTGTGATATCATGGCTATGTATACCTCTTCTGTCTATTCAGTTAGCTACCTTCTTGTCTAGACCCCTACTCTCTTGTCTCCTATGATCTGATCTTCAGGATGGTTCTTCTGAGTGTATCTAGAGGGGGCTTTAGAGCTCAGTTCAACATCTTCTGTTGTCTTGCTTGTTTCATCATCATCTTGGTTTTCTTCTTCATGGTGGTCTGAAGGACTGCTGCAGTCTGTACCTCTTGAATTGTTTGGAAGTTCTTCATCAAATCTCACGTCAATGCTTTCTACAATTTTTCGAAGGGTCTTGTTGTAGCACCTGTACCCTTTATTTTTGGAAGCATATCCTAGAAATATCCCTTCATCTGCTCTTGCATCAAATTTCCCAAGATTTTCATCATTATTCTTTATGTAACACTTGCTTCCAAAGATTCTAAAATTCTTGATTGAAGTTGGTTTACCATGCCATAGTTCATAGGGAGTCTTGTCACTGCTTGGCCTTAAGTGAGCTTTGTTAAGGATATGCACGGCTGTGTGTACTGCTTCTGCCCAGAAGGTTTGAGGAATATTACTCTCTTGCATCATGGCTCTGGAAATTTGTTGTACAGATCTATTTTGTCTCTCTGCTACTCCATTCTGCTGAGGTGTCCCTGCAATAGTAAATTGTTGCTTTATGCCATGTTCATTGCATAGGTCTGCAAAGTCATAATCTGTGAATTCACCTCCTCTGTCTGATCTAATGCATTTTAGCTTGCATCTTGTCTGATTTTCTGCTAAAGCTTTGAATATTTTGAATTTTTCCAGAGCTTCCGATTTATTCTTGAGAAATGCAACCCATGTCATTCTGGAGAAATCACCTATTATCAACATGAAGTAGGATTCTCCACTTGGTGTTTTAGTTCTTGCAGGTCCACACAGGTCCATGTGCACAAGATGGAGTGGTCTTCTTGTTGATAACTCATCTTTGGCCTTGAATGATGTGCGGGTCTGTTTGCCCAATTGACAAGATTTGCATATGGTATTGGAAGGCCTTTTTATTTCTGGCATGTCTCTGACAACTTTCTTCTTGCTCAGTCTGATGATATGATCGAAGTTGAGATGTCCCAACCTCTTATTCCATAACCATGACTCCTCAAGTTTGCTAAGATGGCATGCTTCATTTTCCTCTTTCACGACGTAAACATTACTCTCTGTTCGGACACCTTTGAGCAGAGTCTTTCCTGTGGTACTTGATCTGACTTCACAATCTTGTGCTCTGAAAAGAACTTCGCAGCCTTTATCGCACATTTGACTGACACTCAGCAAATTTGCTTTCAGCCCATCTACAAATATTACATCTTGGGCCTTACCTCTGCCATTATCTAAGTTGACTGAGCCTTTTCCCTTGATTTTTCCTGATTTATCATTGCCAAAAGTAAAATTACTAGTTTTCTTTTCATCAAAAGTTATAAATTTGCTTGTGTCTCCAGTGATATGTTTTGAGCAGCCACTGTCCAGATACCATTGGCTTTTCAGGTCTTGAGCAGTTAGAGCCAGGCAAGGTTACTTGGAAGCGGGAGCGCGGAGCGCCATTTTTAAAAGTTTCCGGGTCCAGAGCGTTTTCGGGAGCGTTTTTATATATATATATATATATATATATATATTTTAATATTTTTTATATTTTTTATATTTTGATGCATATATGTCAAAAAAAACATGTAGAATGATGAATTAGACATAAAAAACATAAAAACATAGATTGAATCATATAACATCAATCATCTAGAAGTTATAATCTTCATCAACCACGCCCACGAGTTGGAAGCAGAGAACATATTGACTCTTGAGTCTCGCAAATCATCAATTTGAAGGTTTCAAGCTTTCAAAATTCAATATATAACATTTATCATCATTGATATATAACATTTATCATCATTGATTTCAAATTTCAATATCTAACATTTATCATCATTGATTCATTGATTTCAAAATTCAATATACATTTATCATCATTGATATATATATTATAACATTTATCATCATTGATATATATATTATAACATTTATCATCATTGATTCATTGATTTCAAAATTCAATATACATTTATCATCATTGATTCATTGATTTCAAAATTCAATATATAACATTTATCATCATTGATATTATATAACATTTATCATCATTGATTCATTGATCACCATATAACTTTCATGAAACATCATATTCATAATTCATAATGACTTGTAAACAGTAAACTTATAAATGCCAACTTCATTAAAAATTTAAATATATGAAATCAGTAGCAAGTCAAGTTTCAACTGTTCAACTGTCAACAACAAATAGAAAATAGTAAACAACAAATATATTTTATCTGGCTGGCCCCTTGCCACGCCCACAAGAAATGTCTAATTTCTGTGAGCCACAAGGAACTGTTGGTCTTCTAGTACTCTCAGGAGTACCATGACCACGACCAGAAGGTGGAGGCTGGATCTGCAAAGGAACAATAATGTGATATCGAGTGGCACTGGCACTGGCACCCGCACTGCTACCAGTAGATGGTGGGACTGGCCCTGTGTGTGGCGGTGCTGCTGATGCTTCATCATCATCCCTATAAAGTTCTGCTTCCAATTCTTCTAGATGTAACGTGCCGTCTTCCAAATTATCATCCTCTGGGTTGTTGTCCCAGACTCTGTATGATTGATCCTCATTTGCCCGATCACAGTAATGGCTCAACAACCTCAAGTTATAATGCACATAAACCAAGCTTTCAACTCGGTTTTCATTCAGCCTGTTTCTTCTCACATTGTGTATAAAGTTGTAGGTGCTCCAACACCTCTCTGCAGAAGAAGTGTTCACAACTTGTGAGAGAACTTTTTTAGCCAACTTTGGCAAAAGTCCCATGCCTCCATATGCTTCCCACCATGTGAGAGCATCGAATCTGTCCCTGTCTTCCATTGCATGGAATGAACCAAAGTTAGCAGTGCAACTGAAGTATTTGCCTAATTCAAGGCGCAATCTAGCACACTCTTCCCTGTCAGGTACCAATTTGTCCAATGCCTTCATGTACCCTGCTTGTACCTCTGGATCTGTGTGAGGTTTCACCCTAACCCCACCTCCAGGTGCAGGTTGGCCCAACCAAGATGGAGAGTAATATTTTGGCGTAAGGATATATGCCAAAGCATGCAGTGGAACATTGAGTTTATTCCACCGTGCACACACACAGTCATGAATCATAGCATACAAAATGGGATCATTATCCTTAACAATATCTTTTATTTGCTCCAACATGCTATCCATCTGCTCATAAACCTCTCCAATCACTGGTTTATCAGTATCTGCAAAGCGAATCATGTTATAAATGGGCTTGGTAAAACTCACAATTTCCCTCACACGTGCCCAAAACTGAGGGTCAAGGGCGGTCTCCTCCACATGTTCAAAACTTTGCCTGTCAACCACTGTTGCCGCCCTGTCCTTTAATAGCTGCCAGTGTGGGCTTGATACCATTGCAGCCAATGACTCTCTTACCTTCAAAAGGCGCTTGAAGGTGAGGTAATAACTAGCAAATCTAGTTTTTCCTATTTTCAATAACTCCAATTTGGAGTGAGTACGGAAAAGCCCATGGGTATTGCTATGATTTGTAACAAATTTGATCATTTTCTTACCTCTCTTGTACAAATCACCAAGCCATTTGAACTGAGGTTGTTTGTTTTTTATGATATCATGCATCAAAAGGTTCATTGTGTGAACCAAACACCCAGACCAAAAAATGTTGGTGTATTTATCCTCAACAATTGCTCCTGCTGCCTTACAGTTAGCAGCATTATCAGTGATGACCTGTATCACATTGTATGGCCCAGTCTTTTCAATTATTTCAAGTAATGGCTCTGCAATGTTAATGCCAGTTTTGAATTTATCTGAATAATCATAAGCTGCCAGGAACACTGCACCACTAACCGACACAGCCAAAACATTTATCAATGGTTTTCCTTTTACATTGGTCCATCCATCAGAGACAATGGACAACCCATGCTCATTCCACGAACCCGTCATTCTAGCCAAAGAATGATTTATTTTAGCTCTTTCATGATCAAGACCCACGGTTCTGGCCTTGTCATACCCAGGGCTTTTGTATCCTTTGGGGGCATCATTAATGGCAGAAACCATTTCATGCCAATAAGGTGAGCGAAGAACATTGAATGGCACCCCACATGCATATAGAAACTGGTAAACTTTTGAATCCACATCATTCCTACACCCTTCGTCTAGGAAATCGGATATGGTTCTACGCCTTAATCCAGTGCCACTGCTTCCGAAACCACTGGCATGGGTGGAAGTTGAATGTGTTGGGCCTGAATCAGCGATACCCTTAGATCTTTTAGATGATCTCTGTATGGCAACCCCTCTTCCTTCCTATATATCTCTCTCTGTGGTGCTGGCACATAAGTACAAACTTTGATTCCAAAATTTTTAGTTCCATCTCCTGGCATTATCCCACAAAGGTGCCTTCTCAGACGGGTGTATGAACCATGGTATTGTTTATTGCAATGGGGGCAAATAAATTTAGTGGTTCCACCACCTTTCCCTCCTTCTTGTTTTCGAACATATTTCCACAAAGGATATTGGTCTTGTTTAGTTGGGGTTTCTAGGTTCTCAGGGTCTCCACTCCCCACTTCCTCCTCAGAATAATCCTCCTCTTCAGGATTTTCTTTAGATCCACCATAACCCTCCTCTTCATCCTCCTCTTCTCTGATTTGTCTCTTTCTTCTAGCACTCTCCAACACCATTATCACAAAGAAAGGAACCAACATGAGGAAAATTCCTAGCCATATAGCCATGATGGAAACAAGTTCCAAGTTTCTAGAATCTAGCCTGCAAAACAAATAGAAAAATGCCAAATGGGAATAGGAAATGCAACATAGGAAAAAAACAACTCATTTTAAAAGTTTTAAATCCAATAAATTGCAACATTCAAGCAAAATTCAAGTTTTCATTTTCAAACAATTTAACAATCTACAAATTCATCTTAGAAAATACAAAATTGGATTAGAAGGCCTACCTCTTTCTTGCAATCCTCCTGTCAGCCTTGCTCCTTGCTCTCCTGTCAGCTTTGCTCCTTGCTCTCCTGATTGCTGTCAACCAAACCTTGCGCTCTCGGCTCTCCTTCTCGCTCAATCTCAATTCTCAACTAACAAACAATAACTAACAATGAAACCCCCCCCCCTTTTATAAAAATCGAAATTTTTTCATAAAAAAATTTCTGCGCGGCGGGGAGCGTTCGGGAGCGAACGCTCCCCGAACGCTTCCCGCGTTTAAAAAACGCTCCCGAAGCGTTTTTTTTAACGTCGGAAGCGCTTAGGGAGCGTTCGCTCCCGAACGCTCCCTGAAACGCTCCCGAAAAAACAGGGAGCATTTTTTCAGGTCGGAAACGCGCTCCCGAAAAACGCTCCCGACAGGAAGCGTTTTCGGAAGCGCGTTTCCTAGCGTTTCCGAAACGCTCCTGCACAGAGCGAGTTTCCGTAGCGGGAGCGAAGGGGGTTTGAAGCTTCCCCGCAACCCTGGAGCCAGGTCACATTTATTCACCTTCTTTTTCCACTGGAAACATCCTTTTGTTTGATATCTTTTGTGAGGTGATGAACCACATCCTCTGAGAGGACATTTGAAAGGCATATGTCCAATTTTATTGCATACATAGCATTTGATCATAATTTTTGCAGAATTGTGAGTACGAGTAAGATCTCCTTGATTCATAAACCTCCTTGAGGTGTTGTACATCAATCTTTGTCCATATTTTCTGCACTCAATAATTTTATGGCCAAATTCCTTGCAATAAAAACAGTAACCATAGAAACAACTTGCATACCTGATGTGAGGTTGTTTTATCCAGTTTTTTGCTTGAGACAGTGTCTTCACTGTTTGCATCCTTTGCTGGTTTGAATTACTCTACCTTGTGTGACAGTATGCAGCAACGTATCCTGCTTGTGGCAGGCATAACACAAGGTATTTTTCATAGGAGGTAAGAATCTCCTTTGATGGCTTCCAAATTTGACATACTCAGGGGAATATGATCCTCTTTTGGTTGTCTTTGTATTTGTTACATTCTTTGTTATTAGAGGTTTCTTCTGGTCTCTGTCTCTCTCATTACATGTTTCTTCTTTTGTAGGAATTATTTGAGCTGCTTCATCAGCGTTCTTTGCTTTTACAAAAATAATATTTTTGTTTTCCTTTTCTTTGCTTTTACTTGATTCTCCTTCATAGCCTAGTCCAGTTTTTATAAGAAGAGATCTTTGAGCATCCAGAATTTCGTTCAACTTTCCAGAGCTTGTTGTTTGAGAAGAATTTGTAGACACTTTCCTTTGAGCATTTTCTAATTTCTTCCTCAGACATACTACTTCTTCTTCCAGCTTTTCTTGTTCTCGAGTTTTATCCTTGATTTGCTGAAGTAACATGTCTTCTGTCTTCTTGGCTTCTTCAAGCTCTACCTTCAGCTGCATGAGGACTTCTAAATTTTTCTCTTCTCTTACATACTTGAGGAGAATGTCCTTTTGTTTTTTGCACTTCAGTTTGAGTCTGTCAATCTCCTCAAGGGCACTTCTTAGGCCCCCCTCAAGGTCAACTTCGCCTTCTTCTTCATCTTCTAGCAGGAGTCCTTCAAGTTCTTCCATGGTCATCAGTAAAAATTCAGAGGTTCCTTCTTCACTTGAAGGTTCATCTGAGTCTTCAGATGCACTGCTGTCTTGTTGAGCATAGAAGGATTTTCTGTTGAATTTCTTTCCTTTCTGCCAGTTCTTTGATGTATTTTTCTCTGATTCTTGAGCCTGATTCCTTACTTTCTTGTGAGGAAACTTAGCAGCATAGTGTCCAACTCTTCCACAGTTAAAGTATTTGAAAGGAAGTTTACCTTTGTATTTACCTGAGCCTCTATCCAGTTTCTTGACAAATTTAACTTCTTCTTCATCAGAGCAAGAGAATATGTCTTCCTTTTCTTCTTTCCTCCTTTCTGTTTTAAAAGCTGCCTCCCTCGTACTTGGCTTCTTCTATGGGAGCCTCATCTCATAGGCTGTTAGATTTCCAAGTAGCTGGTTCATGGTCAAGGTTTCCTAGTCAGTTGTTTCTTCTATGGCAGAAACCTTGGGGTTAAAGCTAGAAGGAAGAGATCTTAGAATCTTTTGTACAATTACACATTCTAGTATAGTTTCTCCAAGAGCTTTCATATTATTAACAATTTCTGCTACTCTTAAGAAGAAGCTGCCAATATCTTCATCATCATTCATTTTCAAATTTTCAAACTGAGCTCTATATACTTGAAGTTTGGCTGTCTTTACCTTTTTATTTCCCTCATGGATGTTTTCAAGAGTATCACACATTTCTTTGGCAGTTTTGCTGTGCATTAATTTGATGAATTCAGCCTCACATAGTCCATTTAAGATTGCATTCACGGCCTTTGCATTGGCTACAAATTCTTGTTTAGCTTCTTTCTCTGGATCATTTGCCTTTGGGGCATATCCAAATTCCACAGCAGCCCAAACTTCTATTCCTAGAAACATTATGTATGTTCTCATTCTTATTTTCCAAAAGGCATAATTAGCACCGGTGAAAAAAGGAGCTTTATTGGTTGAAATCCTTCTTGACAAGTCATCCTGAGGACCTAGGATCTCCTTTCAGTGGTTAAACTAGTACAAAGGAACCTGGCTCTGATACCAATTGTTGAATCCTTAGTTAAACTGAGAGGGGGGGGTGAATCAGTTTAACACATACATCAGCTTTTTAAATTTTTCATCAACTTATTTACAGCTTAATTTTATAACCAACTTTAATATGTGAACAGTCTTAATATGTTGCAGCAAGTATTAAATTAATGAGACACCAATTTTTTTAATTTTTTTTTAACGAGAGAAGCAAACATTAAGCAGGTTGAGTAGATCATATCAACACATAGGCAACACACATAGAGACAACAGATATAAGTGGAAACCCATAATGGGAGAAAGCCACATCTTATTATTGTTGTGATGCAAAGGCAAGCTCCAACTCCCTCTCACCACTGTTTTTCTGCAGGCACCAACCTATAGGAGGCTCCAACCTCAGTCAGCTACAACTGACAACTATCAAGCTTCAACTTGATAGGGAAGCTCCAACTTCCTCAATTTATCAAAAGAAAAATTTGCTGATTTACCTCAGATATCAGCTCTATTCTGTAGCATCTCTTTCTGCTCCTCTCTTCCTTATCTTCTCTGCCTCAATTTTCCATACTCTGCATTCTCTATACTCACTCTCTCTAACCTCCCTATGCATATCAAGTTGATATTATATATAGAGTTCATCACATGACTGTTTGTATTCCACAAGGAATTTGGAGTGAACAACCATGACTCTTTGGCTTCTGCCTTCTCATTCCTTTGTCCAACTCATTTAAAAAAATATAACAATATGTACAAATTTCAATGTTACAGTGGGATTTTTCTTTTCCTCTGGATACTTTCCTTTGCATCACAAACAATATAAAACAATTAAAACATTTACATTTTCAGTTACAATAAATAAACTTCACTCAGCCCTTGGCTTGCTGGTTTTGTCCTTTCTGTTGCTGTCATGCAACTGTCCTGCATACCTCTGTTTACTGCAACTCTGAGCACCTATGCATGTACACCTGTTCACTGCAATTTTGAATCCCTTCGTTGCATACCTCTGCAATTCTGCAATCTCTGTTTACCTCTGTACATATTCTCCAAGCTCACTGTGGTTGTGTATCTACTATATATATACCTGTTTTATGATACAGGGTAAAACCCCCAGTCCCTGAATTTTTCTCTCTGTGCATATAAAAATGCACCTCCTATTTTCTATCCAACACAATTTCCTTAATCTGGGCAATTTTCGATATTCTGTTTACTGAACTGGTAATTTAATTATGTGGAATCTCCTCTTACAAATCCCTACCATGAAGACTTCTTCACCATTAATAAATGGTTATGAACCCATAGCAACAGCACTCATGCATATAATATGCTCTCATATACAAAGAATCCGATCAACCCGGCTTTCAGCTCTTCTATATGCGCCTATTTCAAATCTGTGGTAAAAGCCCATTTCATGGATGCAGTCATTTTACATACGAAAGCTGTCTAATTAAACTTATGGTGAAAACCATAGACAAAACCCCTCTTATCATTTTTCGAATTAACCATTGCCAAATAGTAGGGCCTACCAATGATGAGTATTATGACAACCCATCATATAATCGTATTTTATATTCGGGCTACATTTCACTTATGTGGACAATTCTCAGTTTAAACTTCGAACTTGGTTAATGTAACACCAAGCCATACAACTATTGTGCATTTAACATCAAGAAATGTATCCTCACGGGATTATATTAAAGTACTAGCGCCAATTATGAAATAACCTTGGAATAGTCTTACCACAAACCCACTATTCAATCTTTAAGTCAATACATTCAAAAGCCCTAAGGTTATAATGTTAACGCCAATGCATATGAATATCCGACAGACCTTGATAGAGTACTAACACCGGCTTATAATATTATTCGGCCCACACATTTCAATGTTTAAACATACGTAGCCCAGACTTAGGCTAAACTCAATGCTGACATAAATTAATGACTGGGCCCACAACCTCATTCAACTCGTATTAACTAATCCGACGGTCCATTATTTATTGCATTCCAATCCCAAATCCGACGATAGTCGCGCAATTTCGCGCAAATTAGATGCAATGGCGTTAATTGTTCCAAATCACACGATGAGCCGAACCCACTCATTAACTTGCCCCTCGCATCCAACGGTCACTGTCTTATCGCATCAACTTTTGTGATCCGACGGTGTATAATGAAATTCACATTTTTTTATTGTTCGAACTTTAAAGCTTAGAAAAAATGTGAAACTCGCGGTTTTGAAATACTGCCCAAATACACGTGTCATGCTCCGACGTGTATCGCGTTTTTATTTCAAAATTCGCTTACCACCTACGAGGCAACGCGATACTGCCGGTTTTGAATTCTGAAACCGCCTTCCTTGCGGGCCCCACTCCAACTCAACTCCCGATCTAACGGTTGTCGTTGATCACGATCCGTCGGTTATGATTCAATTGCTCGATCGCCATCGCAGTTTTCGGCGATGTGATATGGAATATACAAAAGGGCCGATGCGATTGGTTTCTTTGGACCCGATAGCAATATAACTTCGTCCTATAACCGCCTGAAGTACGGATCTCTGTTTAAACACGATTTCAACCTGATTTTTAGTATATTTTGGGCGTTTTTGCCTGTAGAACCAGAATGATACAGTATGCCCCCAATTTTCCTTTTAACACAACAATTTCCTTTAACAAAATGAAATCTGCAGGTCATCATCAAGGAATCAAGAAAAAACAAATCATTCGAGGCCTCCACGGGCCATTCAAGGGATGATACATTTGATTTGTTTCAATAAACAATACAGAGTCTCTCTGAGCAATCGCTCCACTCCTCTGTCTACCTGTCTTAATCACATTCGTTGATCTTACTGGTCCAACTACTGTGTTTTACTGCTTCATTCCTGTGTGCTTCCCTTCACTGGTTTCATTGTCTCTGTAAATAGTCTCTCCCTCTGTTCTTCTCATGCTCCCTATAAAGACCTGCTGTCTTCCCCTTTGCCTCTGCTGCTATCCTTTGTCTGTCTCTGCCTCTGCTGCCTCCTTTGCCATCAATGACAATATTTCCAACAATTTACAGTGTAACATGGTAAATAACATGCATGAAATTAACAAGTAGGAGAAGTAATATCAGTTTGTTGCAGTATGGATTTGCGTCTCCAAATTTTCACAGTAAAGTGATCTCACTTATGATGATTCTTCTTAGATCGTGACATCACTGTTGAGTCATGATGAGAAGAGATAAGCTTCTGCTATGACGATTCATATACGCCCAAGATGGGACACATGTTGCAACTGAAAATTCCTCCCTAACTGAGATAATTACTTGTGATGTGTTGGCCTTTTATTACTTTATTAGATCTTGTTCATCAAGCCATTATCAAAATAATGAAGATCACAACAAGTCAAGGTACACGAGATATAGGTTCCAAACTAGGTCAAAACCCAGAAAGATGCTTTTATTCTTGTAGAATTTGTTCACAAAGAGGCTTCCAAGACCCAAAGAACAAAGCCCAAAATACTCCTAAGAACTAGGTCAGCCCCCCAGTAAGATCTTCACCAAGGCAACTTCCAAACTTCGACCTACTGCTTCTTCGCTCTAAAATTTTGGCGCTGCGACATCTCCACAGAATTTTGTCCCTGCAATTTCGGCCTCTTGCAACTGGCAGCTTCGTAGAAACCCTAGTAGCTTCACACATGTGGACATAAAAAGAGATAAACCAAGAGGCTTTGATTTCTTCTTCCTTCCTTTGTCCTTATAGCGCTCTCTTCCTTCGCTATTGCATATCGAACTTGTCTTGGATGTCTCTACCAAATGAGTCAAGCCCCTTCTATTTATAGCCTTCTTGAGGATTCAAATTACCCTCCTTTAGGCCGACTTCTCCTTGACTGGGCCCAACTTGGTCTTAGAGGAATAAATGGCTTTTTCGTGACTTAAATATATATTTTTATTTGATACAATGAGTTTGAATGGGACTATAATACATGACATGAATTCTTCTTTGTCCTAGAAAGACCTAGAAGCATGAAGAACATACTTTTAACCTAGACTTGAGCATGAAACATGTTGTCGCACAGAATGTCTAGGCACCGCGACAAAGGCTCAAATCGGGGGTTGTTACCCTGATCCCCAATCTCTCTATCTAAGTTGTCTCCTTGCAAGCTAAGGGAGGTAGACCCTAACAAAAATGAAGGAATATAATTGGTTGCAAGTCAACCAACTTAGGAGACACAGTTAATTAACCAAGTACTTGATGAGATTAACGAGATTTCATAGATCAATTATATTAAAACCAGTGCCTTATGGAGTTAAAAGATCTCGTTATGCAATTAAAACCAAGTAATGGATATATAACTGTTGCTATGAAAAACACAAATGACCACAATGATATTCAATAGAAAGCACCACAACCATTCATTAAAGTACTGAAGCAAAGCTATCATGAAATGATCATTAAGATAAGTGCCATATGTTTGCAATAGTTCCAAATTCGTAATGTTCCAATATAACCCAATCCAGAAATTGAAATGTTTCTATAATCAAACTTATGATAAAAAATTAAAAGCTCATTTGACTATAGAACTTTTTTTAGAATTTTTGGAATTTTTGGAATTTTTTTATTATTTTTTATTATTTAAAACAAATTAAAACAAAATTTAAAACTAACACTAAAACTAAAGTCACACGTTAAAATCTAAAACTAAACTAACCACACAAATTAAAACTAAAACTAAATTATACTTAAACTAAATTTAAATTAAAATCTAATAAAAATGAAATCGACTAACCAGCGTTAATGAAATTGAAAGAATTAAAGCCTAACATAAACCTTACGTTATCCTAAGAATCGAATTTAAAATAAAAAGAACTAACACCTAGACTAAACGCTACCCCGAATTTACGAATTTAAAATCTAAAACAAAAAAAACAAAACTAAAACTAACTAAATTAAAACTAACGATTAAAAAAAAAAATGAATCCTATGTTAAAGGTTTAACGCATATACATAGGTTTGAAAATTTTAATGCGTGCGTTTATTTGTGTTTTGTTTGCAGGTCGAACAGAAAGGAGCCGACGGTGGAAGGAGACAGGGACGTCGGATGGCAGGGAGGAAGGGTAAGACCACAGAGAAGGAACGGTCGGACGACAGGGGAGAAAGGTAAGACCGCAGAGAAGAGGATTTGTATGCAGATTGCGTGAAGGCAGAGATGAGATGGTCGGATGGAAAAGGAGAGGGCTGGAAACTGAAGAAATCAACGACGAGGAGGGACGACAAGGAGATGGGTAGCAGAAGAGGGAGATAGAATTGAAGGAAATGGACAGCGTTTGCACGCAGAAGAGGGCGGCTAGGGAATTCGAGGGCAGCAAGGAGGGTTAACGCAGCAGAGGAAGATGGATCGCAGAGGAAGGGACGAGTTTTTGACAGCAACGAAGGCAGAGATAAATTCAAAATAAACCCAGTAAAAAAAAACGTCCAGCAAACTCCAATGCTTTCCGTTAAGCTCATATTTTTTTATGCTCTTTAAATCGAATGTCATGCAGATCCGCTGACAGAAGAGATTATGAGAAAACCCTGTAATCTGCAAAACCATAACAAATCCTGAAAATATATGCACCAAGAAATTATTAAACCTTTACAGCCCTAAAAAAATACAAATTTACAAGCTAATTTACAGATCTGAGGCCCTCATGACCAGATTTAAATCCATTTCTGCAAAATTTTTAGAAATTTGAAATTTTAAAGAGAGGCACAAGCCCTAAAAGACCCTGTAAAAAACACAATTTCGTTAGATAGCTTTGAGAAATTAGAAACAATGGCTTTTCTAGATTCACGAAATCTGAGAGTCGGCTGGTCCAACTGAAGACTTCCCCAGACGCTCAAATCTTAAAAAAAATTCCCTACACACTTAGATCTGAACTTTAGATTGATAGAGATTTAAGAAAATAACATGAGATCCTTTAGAAAAATAGATAACTAGTATTCCCATTAGATAAAAAATGTCATTTTATGAACCCAGAAAATTGCACAAGATACCTGTATGCAGATTAATCCATGAAGGCCATCAACCATAAAATGCAAAAATAAAGTAGCAGAGTTTAGAGATAAATCACCACATAGATCTGGAAAAGGAACACCAAAGTTTGTAACCCCAGAGTCTTTATGCTTTATTCATCAAAGAAAATTTACACGAGCTTCCAAGACAAGTGCACGATTCTAAGATCGGATGACTCAAGACTGACAAAGACCTTTAATTTATAGGACAAAATCTCTAACGGCTAGTTCGTTTGATCCATGTCGAAATAATCTCGATTGTCGAAAAGATTTGATCATCTTTTAATTTGGACCATCGAAATTATAAATTTGAGGAAAAAACGAATTTATCATTTAATTCCATTTTAATTAACTCAAAAATACTATTTTTGAGTTAATTACTCTAAAATTTTGACTTTGACTTAACCACCTAGGGCCAAGGGTTCAAAATTTCTTAAAATTCTCAATATTCCCTTGGCCTGGGGCCTTTAAAAATTCATTTTTTAAGGACCAACAAATTTTTCCTTTGAAGGATTTATACTCACCTAGGACCTAAAATTAATTAAATTTCTAGCTTAGGATTTTTAATTAATTTGGCCAGAAAATTTAATTAATTAACTGAGAGGGGATTTTAATTATTTTTTCAACCCTCTTTACATAAGATAAATACATTTAGACACATGAAGGGGGAATACCATTCATATAGACCCTCAAATAGATACCCAATTCTGCAACTCAAAACATGATTTAGTAGACCAAGTAGCTTGTAATAAAATAATCTAGCCAATTAGCTAGGATTATTCCCAAACTACTTTTACAAGGACTCGATAGAAAACACTAGGACTCACTTAGCATGCTGATGACAAAATCCACCCTAGCTTTGGGGTGAGGCTGGAGGGAAAAACTCTGCCGATAACTTGTGTCGAAAAACACAAGTAAATCAGTGAGACAAAAAAACCTCCTAGGATAGAAATCATCAACAACATACTAGGCTTACCTAGGTTGTTACATACATTGACGGTCTTACTTAGATCATTTACATCATAAACATGCAGAATGGGTTTACATTATTTATAAAATTGTCGACTGATGATGGAATCTGAATGGCGCGAACACGTCGAACATGATGAATCCCATTTGAAAAAATGGGGTGTACTGCTATGGGGTCGTTGACAAAGTGTGGTCAACAAAACCCATGCTTTATATATAAAATAAATTTTCATTTTCTTTCTTTATACAAAGTATACAATGTCATGTTTTCAAATAGGTCATTATGAAGATGGAACCTAGTTACAATTTCCAAGACTAGAAGGGGTACCTATGGGACAACTACTAGACCAAATGACAACAATGGGATAAAAGACCATCTGTCACCTCAGTAAGTTTCCCTTGCTCTTTACAGACTTTCACCAAAGAGAGGAGTTCCAGTATGGCGGAAATGACTTGAGAAAAGAATAATCAATGACCTGTGTAAAGTGATTTTACTAAGCCCATTCAAGGAGAGGCTCAATTAAGGCTCGATACAAGAAAGGCTCTCCAAGAAAGACCTAGGATGGAAATCAAGATCGAGGCCTTGAGATGTCACAATGAGGCTAGGCATGCCTATATTCAAGATTCCAATCCAATTTAGGATCTCTCTAGAAGATTTGTAAGATGATTTTTCACTTAATAGGGGCTTTCGTTTTACTAGAGAAATGCCTAGAAAGAATTTCACACAAGACCTATTGCTTATGGATAATTGTGGGAAGAACTCCTCAAATGTAAGGTGAGAGAATGAACGGGGTGTTGAATGATTGATTTCTCAGTGTTTTATGTGCAAATGACCCTCAAGAAGACCTATCAACATATGATGCTGAAGATAAGCTTCCAAAGTCAAAACTAGGACTTGAGTTTTCTCACAACCCAACTGTGGGAATTTCTCCAAAACTGGAGGGCCAATAGAGGAGACACTATTGTAGATGCTTATCCAAACAGTTTTGAAAGACACCTCTAATGCAATTCGCAGGTAGCCCTAGCTAAGATGTCTAGGATGGGAGGTCAAATATCTTGGAAGAGTAAAAGAGAAGGAAAATAAGGGTGATCACCAAATTTTCTTAGACCAGTGCCTTACCCTTGGGCTATGGAGTTTACGTGATTCAAAATTTCGCTAAATTCCCTAGCACCTACTTCTCAACAATTACCCACCCAAGATATATGGACTTTCATGGAATAAAAACAAGCTTCAATCCACTAGGAACATTCATCTACTTGTTATTCAATGAGTAACATGTGCAATTCCATAATCTAACAATCATCACAATGATTTTCAATAAATAAGGGCACAAAAGAACTAGGTAGTTGTAATAATTCCACACATTAGACAGTATTCATGAAAAATATTCAACAAAATCACCTACAAGATAACAAGAGATATATCCAATCCAAGATCGAGAAAGAAACTCCAAGAGAAAGCAAATTTAGCTCCCAAAAACATCAAAATGCATCAAAATATCTCCGATAGACATCCAAGGAAAAAGTGTGAAATTCTCAAGAGAAATAGATCCAAGTATGATGAAGATGATCTCTCTTTATGGGGGAGATCTAAATTTATATGATCCTCTATCTAATTCAAATTATCCTAAGATGCCCCTAAACATTATTTTAATGTGCAAAACATGTTCTTGGTGACAAGTCCACCAAGTAGCTCATAAAATGAAGAATAAGCCTTCCAAAATCATCCGAAATGATAAAATCATGGTGCAGAAGGGTCGTTGGAGGGCCTCATTGAGTCCTCAAGGTGCCAAAATGAGAGTGAGGACTCCATGAATGATAGACATGGGGTGGCCCCTTGATCTCCGAGTAAAACATCATGTGGTGCTCCAAAGTGGCTTTGGTAAGTAATGGTCTCATGGGTCTTCTGATAAAAAATAAGCCTATAGACTACTCCAAATGACACGAAAGATGGTGCTTTCCCTCCCATGTCTCAAGGATGAGAAAAAATTCCTATGGGCCTTGGATCAACTGCCAAACCTTGTATTTATTGCTAAGTCGACTGGTGGCGCTATTGGTCCAAGTGCATCATCTCGCATATGATGTGGGGCAATGAACAAATTTTTGAAGGTACTAAGGCTACCCCAGGCATGAGATAATGTTTTGACACAAGATGGAAACCCATGGCTCTCAACTCTTCCCCTAAAAGTGTCAATATGATCCTCTGGTGGGCTTGGGCCCTAGTTAAGTTTCCTAGCCCATGATGAAACCACTTGCCATTCCTGTATAATATCCAATGTATCTTAGGTACAATAATTCATTAGTGCATCTAAGTGAATCAAGATTATTAGTCAAAGGCACAAATAAGACTTCATACTACATAGTGGGTTTCCTTTCCAAACTTGGGGCTTTGAGCGTGTAATGGTGTTACCTCCCTAGGTAGGAGTGGCTAATAAAATGACTCTATTAGGTGTTACCAACCTTTAAAGGGAAGGACATGTCCAAGGTACATCCTTCAAGTGGTAGGTGTCATGTGAATAATGATGAGGTGGATTGGGACATGTTGATTTTGTGTAGCTTGGGAGGTACTCCAAGCCCTAGTGTTCGGGGTTTGGAGGGAAAAGCGCCACAAGTAGGCTTGTGGGCTTGGAATCGAAGCTTGGGGTTTTGTACCCATTGGGATTTGGGCAAAAACCATGATGAATTTGTGCATGAGAAAATTTGAGGTGATAGAGCTTGGCGTGCCGATTTCAACGCTTTGAAAATCATCGGGAAGGTACATGGTACGACCGAGAGGAGCTGAGAGAGCGCACTACACCTAGGTGGTCAGAGTATCTTGTACTAGTGGATGGATGAGGGCCATTATCCTTGGTACGAGAGCCCTAGACTATTGTATTATATTAGTTGGATTAATATAACGAAGTTGGGTTGAAAAATGCAAAAGGTTGTCTATATTATGTGCATATGTGATTTACTACTTTATATTTTCCGCTGTGCAAAGTAGTTCTGGTTGAGATTCTTGGTTTGGTAGCGTTAGTGATTTTAAGACTCTAACCTAGACCCAAGATTGTGGAAAATCAACTGGACACAAAGGCCTTGAGGCCAAATGCCATGGGCTCAAGGGTGGTAATGATGAGGGATGGCCACATATTTAGGTGTATGAATGTAGGAGGGAGAAATTGTGGTACATGAGTTACCTTAGCCTTTGTTTTTCCACCTTTTTTCAATTTTCCTTTTGCCTTTTATTGATTTTTATTTTATTTTATTGTTCGAGGCTCTAGGGGATGAGAGCATGTTGTGTATAATATTGTAGTGATTACCCCCTTAAGGTGGGGCATGTCATCACCCACCAATGGTTGGGACATGCATGGTTTCTTTAATGATGCAAGGGGCACTTGTAGGGGGTCTAGGAACCAGGGTGATGGCCATAATGATAAGGGGTAGATCTCATGCTAGGGTTTTTGTCGTGCACTATTTTTATTTCCTAACCATCTTTTGCATTTTGTAGTATTATTTCATTTTTTACGTGGCTATATTATGCTTTATCTTTTTTTTTTTTTTTTAAGTTGCATCAACCTTTGGAGCATCATTCGAGGCCCGACCTAGACATTTGGACAAGGAAAGGGGGAGTGCCAAAGCCTTGTGGACCCAATGGTCATGTGGACCTAGAGAGGGAAGATGATCAAATTGCTGATTTTTGGTAGCATCGAATGTGCTCTAAGTCCCAAATTTTGTGGAGAGGCTTAAGCACATGCATTACAAATAACCGAGAAATCGTTTTGGGAAATTCCACCGAGAAACACTTTTATAAGAAAAACTATTTTTTTTTAATGAGGACCCTATGTCTAACTTAGGAAATTAAAATAATTAATCAGTATTAATGTAAATTGTGGATGAAACTTCCAGAAAAAACATATCAAGTCTAAGTTAATCTTAGCCATTGATTGGAGATCTAATCTCGATCGTTGATTTGTCAACGAGAAGACTATAAAGGAAGACTTGAGGGTCATTTGTAAGATACACCGAGAGGATCTAGTGATTGAATTTTTTTGATGGAGCAAGTGCTCGGACGAAAATTAGATCTAAGTGATTCTTGATTGCAGTGAGGGGTAGTAATTCTGGTTGGAGATTTTCATCAGTCGGAGAATACATAGGAGAGGAGGTAGATTAACCCCCCATTTAAGGTGAGGGAACAAGACTACAGTGAAACCCCTCCTCCTTCCAAGTCACCCAATAATCCATACCCAAGTGTGCCCAAGCAAAACAAGCATAAGCACCCGATTGCACAATGAAAGACATACCTTTAGGATTAAATGGCCCACCTTCCAACATACGATCTCGACAGATGGGAGGGGACATATGACTGTCTCAGGGAGCAAAGATCAACTGGCACACATCAGCTACACTGGTGGCTTTTAGGGGCTGTTGACTGTTGCTTGAAGACAAATCTAGGAGAAAAAGTTTCTCCTATGGGGTCAGCCACTGGTGGTGGGTAACAAGTCCAAAAAACAATTTCTAGTTGTTATGAATAAAATATTCTTGCTGGAATTTTTTTGGTCATAGTACTCAGTGGGATTTGATCACTTAACCTTACAATATCAATTTTGGCCATAATACTCAGTGGGATTTGATCACTTAACCTCACAATATCAATTTCTAGCTACTAGAAATTATATCTTGCTACTGGAAATAGACTTTGGAGTTACAATGTCTATTTAGCATCTCCTAGCTTCTCCAGTCTTAAATATTTGATTTAGAGTGCTAAGGAACTATTTGGCTTTCTATTTATAAGGGGATTTGCTGATGTACCTGCATTTTTCTGTACATTTTACAGTCTGCAGTCATAGGATAGCAAACACAATAACGCTAGAACCCCCATAACCAAAGCTCCAATCATAGAAATAACTCTAGATTTTGTTGGCATATTTTTAAAACATTCATTTTGACTATTCACATTGATGTATATTGTACATTTGAGTGACATGGAAGTTTTCTTTGCAGATTTTTACATAGAAACTAATGCAACAACCAACAATTAATTCCTCCATCTCATTCATAGATCCCATTTAAGGAACTAGTCTTTATTTGGTTGGGTGATGTATCAAAAGGGAATCTTCCCATTGTCTTTTAGGGAGAATTTGGGCTTAAAGAGTGGGGATTTGGGTCGAAGTGACAATGAGCCCTCATCTTATGTGTAGTAATCATAGCAGGTTGCCAAGACCTTAGAAACCCTGCTAGTTTAGTTGGTAACAGAGTCTTTCTTGTTTTTGCATAGTGGCCTAACGACAACCCAAAAGAAAAAGAAAATCTTAACCTTGATAGGATCTTTATAGCAAAAGTCAGACAACTAACTATTGAAGAACAACATACCTTGCATGAGTACTTCATTATTATTTTCTCATTTGAAATGTTGGTTGGGAGATTTTAGAAGACCATTCCTGGTGAGGATTATCTTGTTCACATGTAATTGGATTGAAAGCTTCACGAGAGGGTGCCTCATTAAAGTTCTTTCTATGTCCTTTTCTAAGTCAAAAAGTATAGGAGGTGTTATAAATGTTATGGTGCGCCTAAACAATTTAAGGAGTAAGTTGATTTAAGAAAGTTCTCAATTTTACGAATAATGCTACATATGTTTTTCCTTTTCCATCCATTTATCATTACATAATCACTTGAGTAATAAAAACTCTACAAAATATAGGATCACACAATTCGATCATTTTTGTCTTTATAATTTGGGTTTCTACTTGAATTTTGTTGCTTTGTCTTTGTTTCTTTTCCAGGTACAAAGAAAAACGCAGCTCTCCCAGAACCCCTCACTGTTAATGATGAGTTACTCGTGCGAGTATTTTATGAAAAAAAAGTGTTTGAGCTTTGTCAAGCTTTAAAGTTAACACACAATATTAAGGTTTGTTAACATCAAAACACATTATTTTCTTCCTATAAACTATGTTGGGTCTCTCACTTTCCCTGATGAATTATGCAAATATTTTAGTAATCTAAACTATTAAGAGTTGCAAAAGCTTTACATTTACTGCATGCAAAGCATCTTTAACAAAAGAAAATCAATAAAATTCCCTCTTCTAGCATATCTAGAGTATCACATTTAGGCTATTTAACTCGTTGATTGTCTACAGGAAGCAGCCATCATATACTTCAAAAGGTTCTATTTACTATGGTCAGTAATGGAACATCATCCTAAATTCATCACGTAAGTATCTTCACTACAACATTTCTTGTACTTTTCAACCAAAGATTTCCTTTAGTGAAGCTTATTTACAGCACGTGGGGTGATTTCGTTATGAAGAATTTCTTTCTCTCGTTACCATTTTTGTTACTAGGTATAGATTATAGGCTAGAGATTAGCAATTAGTTATAAATGTATGGTCAACTCATACCTAGGCCAATTGTCAAGTGCCACATGACATGTATTAATAACACAAATGGACTATCATTCATTCGTTCATTAAAATTTTATAATGTGATTTATTCACTTCTGCAATATTCATTCTTTTGTACTTGACTGTTTATTGTTATAAAATCTGGGCATTTCATCATGGATATGGTTACATTTGCCTCAAGTGGTGTTAGAGTCCTGATAGGAAATTTTTTGTAAACCATCAAATCTAATATTCTGTTTTGGGTTTTGAAAGATTATTGAGAAAATTTTAGGATTTAAAAATTTGTTTGTCAAGGGTGAATTTGCTTGTTGAGATGAGAAAAATTGTCTTCCAAATTAGATAGAAAAGAAACCGTGAATGTGATGGATACAAATGTGGTTTTTGATTAGACCATAACAGAGTTTGCAGAAGGGAATCTGTTATTCATATCACAGGGATATACAGATCAAGAGTATGTTGTGAATATAATATATATTAAAATAATATAAATTATAGTAATTAATCATTAAATAATTATTATTCAATTAATAATTATTATAATTATTAATATTATAATATTATTTATATTGTTTTTATGTAATATCCCTGTAACCCACCAGAAGGTGGTACCCCTAGGAGAATTTTTCTCCGAATCATTTTTTCTTCCTGCTCACAGTCAGCAGCCCTTGATAGCCACCTTGTAGCCAATGTAATGTGCCATTTTATCTCTGCTACATGCATCAGCCATATGTTTCCATTTATCATGAGCGCATGTTAGAATGTGGGAAATCCGATCTGTTATCGCTTGCCACCTACACCTACCTGCAGTTAGCGGGAAAAACCTTTAACCCCACAATGTGTGGTTGGTGGCAAGAAATCTAGAGATGGGGCTGTCACACTAATCTCAACTCTCTTTGTTTAAGCCATCTCCTAGGGTAGCTATGGAGAGTGGTACCTAAAAAAAAATAAGTTAAAAATGTGAGTTTTCTAGGAGAGTTTTTAGAGTTAAATAGATTACCTCTTCAAATTTATAAGCAAAAACATGATATGAACAATAACCATCAATACTTAAGATAAGCATGAAACATGAGAAACGAGTGCCTTCAGATTATTGCTCTTAAAATGAAATTGTATTTTCTTAAATGAAGTGAACTGTTTTCAAATGGAAAACAAAAGTAATCTTAAAAAGTGAAACTAGAAACTGTTCGCACAAGATATTATAAATGCAAGATACAAGAATGTTTTTAAGATATATAAATTGGTGAATCAAAACATGTGAAGATATCGTGCCAAAATACAAAAAATTAGTAATCTATTTTGAAGAATGTAAATGAAATGATAGAAAAACTCAAATGTTAGACAAAGATAACAACATGAAATAAGAGTACTTGAAAAGAAAATGAGACTCATTAACCATTCATGAACATGATGATCATTAAACACGAAAGGGAGTTTGTTACAGTGGACAATGTTCCAAGTATAATAAAATTAAACTAAACGTGTTGCAAAAGAGATTACAATACTTGCATGAAAGGGAATGCTCCTTGAAAATAGGAAATGATGTTGCATGTGAGACTCTAGAGTCTAAACCATCAAGAAAACAAAAAATTAGAGCTTGCAAGTAAGGTAAATGTGATGAAAAATGCTCTTGGTTTATTTTATTAATTAGTTCTGAAGCAAGGTTACAATTCAACTCTTCAATTGTAAAGACCATAATTTTCACAATTAACAATTTTTAACAGAATTTATACTACACAATCCAGAGTGGGATTTTTGAAGCAGAATATATATCAATTGACTATTTAATACTTACCTAGAACTGTGTTTGAAGATGTTCCTGATCTGCCATGTCTCCAACTCACATTACCAAACCGTCGTTTTCCTCCTAGCCTATCTGAGGTCAACCTCTCTGGTCTCCAGATCTAGAAGACAAGTCTTCTGGCCCCCGTGCCCAAAGCTCCAATAACAATCGAGATCATTCCATGACCTTGTTAGAACTCATTGCTCATGTCTCCCGTAGTTAGAACTCCTCTAACAGCATCTGGTTCAGTTTTCCCACCTCACTACCCATGCCCATCAAGTTCCCCCCCTTTCTCCTTTTATACACAAACTCCTTTCAAGATATTTATTAAAATATCCTCTTTTAATAAATATCTTGGATTTCTAAAATATTTAGTTTTTATTAAAATATTATTATTCAATAAATATCTTGGATTTCTAAAATATCTTAGATTTATTAAAATATTATTATTTAATAAATATCTTGGATTTCTAAAATATCTTTTAGATTTATTAAAATATTATTATTTATTTTCATAAGTCAATGCTTTTAATTTTCTTTGAACAAAGTATTAGTTTATATTATGATAGTGGTAGGTATAACTAATACATTCATTATATTCTGGTGACGTAGGTATTTACTCAATACTTCAATAATTCACTCATTACTCTACATTGAGATTTTTCATAATTGATTAGTGCATGTACTAGTGCAGTACACGTGATACATGCATATGTAGCTATCATATGCAGGTATCATATCCATGTTAATATTTCTATGTTCCATATAATTCGAGTTGGGTCGTTACATACACCCATCCTTCAGAAAACTTCGTCCCGAAGTTAAGTTTTATGTCATATATCATTAATTATATAAGTGATTAGTATAATCATATAAGGGTGGTGTACCATAATTGAATTTTCGTTAATGTGTGAGAACATTTTAACATTTATGTTTTGATCATTTATTGATTTACAAATTTAGTAGTCACGTCTTGCCTCAACAGAGTTCCCAAGTTATTCTAGAATCATCCTATCCTCCTTAATCTCTTCCGTTCCCATCCTATCCGTCTTCTACAGGAATATGCCATGGCATCAGTTTTACTTATCTAAGTATTCATAGACCTTAAAGGTGTCAGTGTCGATTACGTCGACCTGATTGACCAGTAGGCATTCGGCAGTCATCATCACATGTCTAGGGAAGTGTGACTCGCACAACCCTCCCATGACTCCAGGTTTTGGAGGATAAACGGTGGGCAACACCTCCACCCTTCCTAGTAGGACCAGGGTTAACACTCTATCATGGAATCTCAGTGCTTTTAAATTGTTCTTGGAGTTTTGTCATCACGCGGTCGGTTTGGTAACGATATCATCTGCGATGTAAAACACTTGTCCACAAATTATAACATATGTATCAATATGTTCAAAGAAAATTTTTACCCATATAAAAATTTCTACACATTCCAAATATGTTGCTATCTACGATATTGATCCTTGAGTTCATATAACATACTTGGTTATATTTATCCAATAGGTCTGTAAATTCATTTTTAGCTTGAATAGTCAAGTGCAATCACTCTTTTATTTCTATCTTATCATTTATGTTGATATGTAAAATTATAGATACCATATCCATAACATAATTCATAATTTATATTAGTATTCCTGTTCCAACAATGTTTAAGCAAAACTTTCTTCATATTGGTATCCATGTATCAACAATGTTTAAGCAATTAGTATATTCTCACATGTCATAGTACAAAATGACAGTCTTAAGTATCCATCCAAAATAAGGTAAGATTATACAAAATAAGTTTTTAAATACTTATAAATATAACCCACAGTTATAAATGTCACATAGAATAATCGAACACGGATATACAAATAAGGGCGTAGCTACTATTTTTTATACTATATTACCCAATTAATCTTATAAAAAGTCACAGGTTGAGATTCTAAATCTAAATGGAGGGATGTTCCAACCTTTATGATTGCATATATAGAAATGAAATGAATTGAAACAAGAGCACAAAACACTTATTGTTTAGTCGAAGCATGATCTAATTTTATGATACAGGTTGATTAAGAACTCTAAAACACAAAACTATATATGGATCTAGCCAATCTTTTAATTCTTGTTACATATTTGTCTCTTAAGTCTAATTATCTTTGATCTGTAATCTAGATCCCAAGAGATAATAATAACATTAACTTCTTTATCATGTTATTTCAGCTCATCTTCGGCCTAAAATCTAGAAGCCAAGGAGTAGGGTTTTGCAGGGCTAATCATTAGGGTTATGCTGGATATGGAGGAAGAGTTAATTGACTACTCTAAAGATCCCTTAGTGAGAGGTTTATTTTCATTGAAGGAATTTGTTACGGCTTGAAAATGCATTATTCACTTTGCATTATACTTTGTTTACTAAGAGTGTCATGTTTTCAACAAGATGTCAATTGTTGACAAAATAATAATTTCCTCTTTCAATAAGAAATTCACAATTTACAAGATATGCATAGTCACATTATTAGTATGTTACAGTTTTGATATAGTCTCTTTACTTTCAAGTTTCACTATTTAGAGTCTTAACTCTAGCTAGGATATTACTAGCTTTACCATCATTCCTTAAACCATTGTTTCATTTTTTCATTTTATTGACTCATTTAATCCAAACACATAACACATCACTAGTATACCCTCTTCTTTTCTTCACATCAATTGTTTTCTTATTAGTACCTAGGCCTCATCTCATTGCCAAATGTATCTTCTTTTCTAACGCTGTACAATTATTATCTTTAATTTTTATTTTTAAACATGTTCTCAGTTTGTCACTTGTTATTCTTAACAAATTAGGAGTATTCGCAACTCCTTATAGGTCATTGCTTTGATCCTTACCAAATCATGTTGCTCATATCCTTAAGAAAATCCTTCTTGATAGAAAACATCCCTTCACTTCCTTATACCAGGTATTTCTAATATTCCATGTCTGTTAGAAAATTATATATTATGGAGCAATGCAACACATAAAATATGCGAAAAATACAAGCACACAAAACACATAAAACCAGAGAGACACAGATATACGTGGTTCACCCAGTTTGGGTTATATCCACTTCGAACAGCCAGTCCTTCCTTTCTATTATCCAGCAAAATGAAGAGACAAAACCTACAACAGATCCGCTGTAATATCCTCTGTTCTCTCTCACAGTCTCCCTATCTATTTCTTGCTCAGAGAATACACATGTAATACACAGCCGCAATACAATACCCTCATACAAAGAGAGGGGTTGCTTTCTAGGGCAAAAAACCCTAAACTAAACATAACTTCTACCGTCAGATCATCCGCCTAATGAACGGCCCAGATTGACTAGAAATTACTAAACTTTTACAAGACAAGTCCCCCCCGCACCCCCCCGCTGCAAGGGTGTACAATTTTCCTGGGATATACATCCAGCTAAAACAAGGATCTCTGAATCAGGATGAAAATCAAGCTCCACACCCAACAATCTTCCACTTGGAGACTGATTGTAGCAACTCCGTCGCTACTTCATTTGCTGGACAATGACTCTTCTTTGGACCTGGTTGTTCCTCATCTTCATCATCATCCTTGAAGACCAATTGAAACTGAGCACATTCTCAGTTTCTCCCTGGTTACAACTTTTGTTAGCATATCTGTAGGATTATGGCTAGTGTGTATCTTTTCCAGCTTCAACTCTCCATCTTCCATTCATTCCAGAACAATTTCCCGAGCATTTATGTGTTTAACCGGAATTCAAATGTCGAGTTATTTTTAAGATGAATGCAATTTTTGGCTATCAGTGATAACGTCGTTATCATGTTTACCTAATTCAACCTATAAACTCAGAATCAAATCATTTCTTTACTAGCCTCTATAGCAGCAACATACCGCTTTGTTGTTGAAAGCTTTTAAATAACACTTTGGATTTTGAAACTCCACTGATGCTCTGCTCCACCTGGCCGTGCTAGGGGCATATCCCGTAAGTTCTATTCCTCACACTGCCATATCCGCATCAATATATCCCCGTAGAGTAATGTTTGAACTATCAGCATAATGCTTGATTTGTGGTACTTCAAATATCCTCATGAACTCATTTTTATCAAGCTTATCCCAATGTTCTTCTCGGATTGTCTTATGTAAAATTAAGCATAACTCCCATTGCATGTGCAATATCAGGCCTTGTGCAGACCATTGCATACATTAAGCTTCCAATTGCTAATGCATATGGAACTTTAGATGTATATTCCATTTCTTCGTGGGTCTTGGGACACATCTCCTTACTAAGTTTGAAATGGCTAGCAAAAGGTGTACTAACTGGTTTTTCATTTTGCATATCAAATATTTTCAACACCTTTTCTATGTACTCATTTTGAGACAGTGTTAATTTGCGATTTTTCCTGTCTCTAGTTATCCTTATACCAAGGATTTGTTTTGCAGCTCCCAAATCCTTCATTGCAAATGAATTTGCCAATTTTCTTTTGAGCACATTTATTTCCTGCATGTTAGACCCTGCAACAAGCATGTCATCTACATACAATAACAATATAATATAACTGCCATCATTTTTCCTTTTTAGATAAACACAATGATCAGAGTGACATCTAGTATAACCTTGTTCAAACATAAACTTGTCAAATTTTAGATACCACTGCCTTGGAGCCTGTTTTAAGCCATACAAGCTCTTCTTTAACCTGCACACCAATTTTTCTTTCCCTTTTACCTCATATCCTTCTGGTTGCTGCATGCATATCTCTTCCTCCAAATCTCCATGGAGAAATGTTGTCTTTACATCTAACTGTTCAAGATGTAAATCTTCCGCTGCTACAAGACTTAAAATAGTTCTGATTGAATTCATCTTAACAACAGGAGAAAATATTTCATCAAAATCAATACCTTTCTTTTGTGCAAAACCCTTCACCACAAGTCTAGCTTTGTACCTCTGTTTTCCTCCATCTTCTTCCTTTAGCCTGTAAACCCATTTATTCTGCAATGTAGTTTTACCTGCAGGCAACCTGACTAAGTCCCAAGTCCGGTTATGCATTAAGGAGTCCATCTCTTCTTCCATGGCTAGTTCCCACTACTTCCTGCTTTCAACCTGCATTGCTTCTTCATAACATTCAGGTTCACCAGAATCAATCAATAATAAATAATATAATGAAGGAGAGTATCGTTCAGGGGGTCTACTTATCCTGGTAGATCTTCTAACACCACTTTCAGGTGTTTGAGGTGCCTGTTGCTGTTGTGGTGGTTGCTGCTGCTGTGGTTGTTGATTATTATTATTTTCAGGCACCTTTACTTTTTCAATTATCTCATCAAGAACCGTGTATTCCTTGCTTTCTTTTTCCTGTTTCTTTTCCTGCAGCTGATTCTTATACAAGACCTTTTCATTGAATATTACATCTCTGCTCCTAATGATTTTGTGATCTTCATAATCATATAAGCGATAACCAAAATCATTAGCACCATATCCAATAAAGGTACATTTCTTTGATTTTGCCTCAAGCTTTGTTCTATTTTCTTTATTAATATGGACAAAGGCCTCACAACCAAAAGGCTTTAAAAAGAGTAGTTTACCTTTTTACCTGTCCATGCTTCCTTTGGAATACCACCATCCAAGGAACTTGAAGGCCTTCTGTTTATTAGATAAATAAGTAGAATATCTATAGATCATTAAAATTTGTATATCCCATAATCAGCATCTACCCTACATTTGTTTGTTCATCCTTCCATACTTTATATTTTCTTATGGTGTTCTGAATCAGTTTTTCTCATTTAATTCCAATGCTTTGTATAAGCATTCTTATCCAACCTTTATTAATAGGTTTGACTATCACTGATCTGAGACATTTCAACTTCTTTCTTGTCTCAATCTCAACCAAAGCTTTCCATTTCTTGAAAGTATCAAATACATCAGATTTATTTTTAATACAATAAATCCAAGTTTTTCTAGTTGGCTAAGCCTCCTCAATGCTCACAGCCAAGAGAGAAAGAAGAAGCCACAAAAGGAGCTCGGCCTTCCTCAAACAAACTTCTTATCTGCCCACGACCAAAGGAAAAAGAGAGAGTCCTCTTTGTTTGACATTAGAGCTCAATGATCCTGCAACAATTTGTTAGTAGTTTCTTGAAGGTGAATCCCACAAGTTGCTACAAGAAAACAAGTTAGAAAAATAAGGCTACAAAAAACCAACCAAGTGTTAGACAAAGAAAATCACAAAATATTGCACAATAATCTACAAAGGGTTAAGCCAAAGAGAATGAGTAAACTCTTCTCCTCTCTTCTTTGTCTAGGCATGATTAAGCTCTTTAAATAGCAAAATATGATCCAATGAAGAACAATGAAAAGTAAAATATTTTTAAATAATTGCATGCATACAAACTATGTCCAAACGAATCCCTGCAAGACACTTTTTCGTAAGATAAACTATGAAAATCCAAATAACAAATGAGAGTTCTTTTGAAGGTGCTTCAAGAGTGGGTTGGTCTCTCAAAGACTTCCTATCATGCTTTATCCAAAAAGAATTCTTCTACAATAATCAAGTCACACATTAGTCCATGTAGATTTAGATAAGCAAACAATTAATTAAAACTTCTAGAAATTTATTTCAAATAAAGTAGAACTTTCAACCTCTAGAACCTACTTTCAAATCAAATGCTAATACAAGATAGTTGTGCATTAGAAAATTCACAAGAATACATGGAAAATGAAATAACTCAAAGCATAGAAAATATTATACCAATAACTCTCAATGCACCATGTTCCAAAGGAAAAACACCCATGAATGGACCCCCAAAGTCTTTTTATTGATATTCTTGAAAAGTGTACAAAGTAGCAGCACTTTCGCAAGCACAATATCTCGTATGCAATATACAATATGAGAGCCCATGGCTCCATTATATAGAAATTTGGGAGCAAATCCCAATGAAGAACCAAATGCCAAGTGGTGAGAGGGAGGAGATCACAAGTCAAATTCGAATTTGATAAGTGGAGCTCCATTACCAAGTGTCAAAATCGGATTCTGGCAAGTGGACATCGTTTTCTTCTTCCCTTCTGTGCCAAATTCAAATTTTATGATGTAATGACAAGTGTATATGGGTAGTAACTCATGTGGGGACAATTTCCCACAAAAATCTCCACCAAATATTATCCAAAATCCTCCCAAATGTGCATTAATTTCACAAATTTGAATTTCCAAGTAAACAGTTCTCATTTAATGCCAGAAATTCGATTTTATTTGAGCAGATGTCATTTCCTTGAGTTTAGGAGTCCACATCACCTTGTGACTTCACTTTAACTCCTCCATAATTTTCCACCTCATTTAGCATGTGTGGATATTTATTTTTCTCCATTTATTTAATTTTTGGCTTAATTAATTGCCAGATTTCCCACTAAACTTAGGAAAAGTGGGTTTTGAGGGTTCAAAACACATTTTTAACCCCTCAAAGTGTGTCATAGTAAAAATTTGAGGGTGAGAGGTGTAATTTTGATTAATCATACCCCATAAAATTTCTCTAGGCAACACTTATTACAATTCAATTACAATTTTTATTTGAATTTTCGACTTCTAGAAATCTAAAAAATTAAAAATACTATCTAGACCTAATCAAATTCCATGAATTTTTTTGTGTGATCTAGTATGGTAATATACATTGAATCTAGACACTAGGACTCACCGAAGGCCTCACTATCAAGCCGTACTCCAGCTTTGGGGTAAAATTGGAGGAAAAAACTCAATTAATTATTAAGCCCTTATAGGGAGATGATAATTAACCGAGTGAAAAAAACCTCTTAGACAAGAGCTACAACAATCATTTTTGGAAAGTGTTGTTGCACAAAATTTTTAGGCACCATAACAATGGCTCAAATCGAGGGTTGTCACCTAGATCCCTAATCTCCCCGTTTAAGTTGTCTCGCTATAGTAGATTAAGGGGTGTAGACCCTATGGAAATGGAATGAAGGAGAAACAGTTGGGAACCAACCATTTCGAGAGACACAGTTAAGCGGCCAAATACTTGGATTAGATCTAGCAAGATTAAATGATTCCAATAGATTTAAATGATTGATACGAGTGTGTTACGGAGTCAACTATTTTGCTAAGAATTTAGGACTAAGTACTTGATGAGAAACTAGTGCTTGGATGAATAACTATCCTATATGTAATGCAGATTCTAAGACTAATGTGAAATGCAGGAATCTTGGTTAATTTTAATTAAATGCATATTCTAAGTTTAGATCCTTCGATCCTTTCTATATTGAACCTGATTTCATAGTAAGTGGCAGAGAGAAGTTAAGGTGAAGCAAACTAAGGTGTGATTAATGATACCTCTCCTGAAAATCCTCTGCAGAGAGTTGTGGGCCTGACGAATGCAGTAGGATTTATGTTTGTAAGATTCAAAAATTTTCACATACTCCATGTGCTTGCAAATGTACTTCCATCCTGGTTCCCATATCGAGTACTTATCTGCATAAAAATCAAGGGTTGGTACACAATACTCACTTTCTTCAGATTTTGTTGTACTTGTACCTTCCTTTAAAATCCTTGTGTTAGTGTCAGTATTTGCATACATCCATCGGTGATCAAAAATACTCTTTTCATATCATTTTAGGAGTCTCACTTAGAATTTTTTAATCATTCTATTAGGTCATGTAAGAAATTCACTCACTGATGGTAGTCCCAGTCATAATACTTCACTCTCCCTCAAAAATTCATATTTTCTAGCCCACATTCATGTTTTGCTGAGCATAAATCAGTCATGAGAGTCTATTTCGTCACGTCATAATGTCAGTTAAAGTCATCATGGACTCTGGTCATTCAAGGTCCCATTAGGTCACTAGGTTTCATTTTCCAAGGTTAAATAAAACACCATTTCATTTGCATAAGGTCAGAAAAATAATGGGAGTGATTGAATAACATTCCTTCATCATCTGAAAAATATTTTTCAACATGAAATATGATCTCCAAGGAGAATTTCCAAAGTTTTAATTCTGCTTTCAAGTTATGATTTTATTCTACAATGTAATTCTATTAAAAAAACAGAGATGTAATTTATTTTTATTTTTAATGTAATTTTATGTTCACTATATGTAATAAGTACTATTCCCAAGTTGCTATTTCAAACTCTACATGCCAAACTGAAACAACAAAAGCAATCAAAGAATGCCAAACTCTAGCCTCATCAATCTACAAAGAAAAAGTCAAAGTGTAAAAGGGTATTTTTCAAAATTTTCAAAGGCGAAAATAAAACATTAAATATGGGTTTTGAATGAAAAGATCATTTTCACAAAAGTATAAAAGCCCTCATGACATCAAAATAGACCTCATTTGTCTCCTACCACCATCAAGGAAACTCAACAAAGCAGGGTTTTCAAGTTTTTTAGGCCAAATCAGCAAAACAGGGGAAGGCGTTGCACGTTTGCTTAAGGGAGGGCGTGCCACCAAACTTCAAAAATCACCCTCCAGACTTCAGCAATGATTCTTCACACCTCCAAACAAGCAATTAAGTTACAAATTGCTTCACTCCTCTTCATCAAAGTCATTTTGGATGTGTGAAGTTTGTTTAAAGGAAATTTGGTGTCTTCTCCAAATTCAAAACCCTAGTTTTCCTTAAAACCTAGTTACACCTCAATTTCACTCCCTAAAACTCTAGACCCTTCCCACATTGCAAATATACCCTGTCCCAAATCCCTACAGAGATATTCCCTTTCCCTAAGCCTTCATTTCTTTAAAACCCTAAAACCCTATGTACACTATTTACCTAGGCTCCCAATTCCCTACACTGGTAATAAATTCCCTATTCCAAACTCCTTTATATCCTTACTCCCTGTCATATTCCCTGATTCATAAATCCCTACCCCAATCTCCCTCAATTACCCTATCACATTCCCTAGTACTAAAAATCACATTCCATATCATCACACTTCCCTAGGGTTTTGACACTAAGACATCATGACAGAAGAAGGAAACAGATCATACAGTGAGGGAGAAGAAATAGAGGGGAGGAGGCCAAAGGGGGAAGAATACTCAGATTAGTGCCAAAAAATACCAGGGAAATTTTGGCATCTCCTATGGCTGTGATATGTTTCAAACATGTTGGATGTTTTGAGTTCTGTGAGCAAATTCAGAAGGTCCAACACCATTCTATGTTGACCAGACTTTTCATCTCTAACCTCCATGACAACCAGGTTACTCTAGCTGGTGTCACTTTCACTGTGTCAATTTCCATCATCTCAGTTGTTACCGAGATCCCAAATGTTGGGGAGAAATGGTTCAAACAGAGAGATTGGAGGAGCATTACTATGACCCTTTCATTAAACCTAGGTACAAGAATGAGAGAGAGGATTTTTCCTTTCTCTTACCTCCTGGAGAGATATGCTCCCATGATGAAGATTATCATGAAATACTTTTCATGTGAAGGTAGATTTTCTAAATTGTATGCCTATCACATGCGGCTACTTATGCACTTCACTAGGGTAAAGATGCTCACTATACCCTACTACCTTTTCTGGAGCATTGATAAGATGGCATTTATTGTCCAAAAGAGAGAGTATGCACACCAAATGAACAGTCTTTTTCACCACGCCCTCATCAAAATCATAGTCCTCCATCACCTCAAGCAATTGAACATTCCATGGAGTTCATTCATAGTTGATGACATATTCACCGCTCCACCTATTCAGCATGCCCAAAATGTGCCTTCATCATCTCATCCTTCCACTTCCATTCCTCCATCTCAGCCCACAGTACATTCATCATCTTCATAGCAGTCTCCCTCACCTATTTCATCACCATCATTTCCATCCCACATTGAGACTGGGTCACCTAGCAGAGCTAAGATCAATGAGCCTAAGCAGGCTAATGTGGTTGAGATAGAGCCATTGGCAAAAGCATACCAAAGGGCTCATAGGCAGGTGTTTTCTCCACAAATTGTGGAAGGGGCCCTGCCTTCTTCACCAACAAAGTAGGTACAAAAGGGGAAAGAAAAGATGGTAGAGGAGGATGAACATGAGGCAATCATTCATGATGAGGATGACCTCCATGAAACGGAGCATGATTTTGACCTTGTTGACCTAGATGAGGATGATGATGATGATGATGAGATCACTAGTGTAGTCATCAAGGGGAAGGATGCCAAGATTAGAGGGTTCCAAACTAATTTTGACAGGTCCAAATTTGTCATCAACTTCCTTGAGCAAGAGAACCAACAGTTGAAGACAAAACATGTCATTGATGATGTGAAATACATCATAGCTCAAAGGGAGGAAAAAAAAGCCAAGGTTATGTTAGAAGAGACACTTGAGAAGCATGGTTTGCTTAAAAAACAAGATGAACAAGCACGAAGAGGCAGACCTAGAACTAGAGAGCTTAAAAGAGCTCTAGCTCTAGAAAGACAAAAAGAGGCTGAGCTTGTTGATTAGTTGACCCTAAATGAACAACTTGCAATAGTAATCAACGAAAACCAAGAGCCATGGCTTGATAGAGAAAATCAGCACTTGGAAAATATTTTGGAGAAAGCAAACAAAGACAACGACCTACTGAGGAGCAAGGTCAAACATTATGCCCAACAGGACAAAATTGCAAAGGCCAAGCTCAAAAGAGCCAATGCAAAGATTGAGGCTTTGACCATGCTAGAGGAGAAAAGAAAATTGGATATACTTGCAGAGGCTTCACTGCAAGCCTAGCCACATCATCAACCATTATTTCACTAATTTTGAAGAGTTTTGAGTCATTTTTGCAAAGTTCTGTGTTTTTAGTGTGTTTTTGGACAGTCAGGTCATAGAGACAAGTGTCAAGCTATCCTTTGAGCAAAAGGTCACCACCATTGGATGCAAAATGGTCAATACATCTCAGAAAACCACTTTGTAAGCCTTCGTTTGCAAAGCAAGCAGGCGAAAATGTCAAAAAACCACCAAAAAATCATGTTTCTGCCTCATTTTTGGCCTTGGCGCTAAGTAGTCTTGGGAGGATGGAGTTTTGAGAAGGAAAATGAGCTTCATTTTCAAAACTAAAGGCATATTCAAAAACTAGACTTGAGGGCTTTCCAACAAGTTATCTTGTAGCCTGCAAGATGGAGGGCACGTTTACCAAAGGGAGGATGTGTTTACCAAAGAGAGGGCGCGTTTGACAATTTGTTGATATTTTTCAAATTTCACTGAAAAATTTGACTTTTGTCTTGAAAATCATGATTTCACTTATGTAATTGAGCATGGTAAATGTAAATGTGATATGGATAAATTACCTAGGGGTAGATTCATGAGGTAAATGTACTCATCAAATTCAAATGAATCAGTTTCAATGTAATTAGGGAGGAGTCACTTAGAGCTCCTCCCTTAGAGCTCCCTACACTCCAACTTTCAGTTCAGAATTTTGTGGATCTCATCCTCAACTCAGGAATTCGACCCCTGAGGATGAGAGAATGTAGTTTTGATGTCTATATCTTCCCTTTCTTCACTCTTAGCAAGGGTTGGAATCAGTTTGGATGCTAGTGTATTGATCAAGAACCAGTTTGGCCTGGAAATTATTGAAGAATTGCAGCTATTTCCTTGGGATTCATGTGGTATGAATGTTTGGCATTGTTTTTTCTCTGTGATCATTTGTATGAATGTTTTGTAAGCTCATAAACATTTCATGTCTATTATATGATAAATTTCAAGTTGATAGGCAGAATACATGTTTTTCATGCTCTGTTTTGGGAAATTTGTCATAATTTGTCCATTTTCTTCAGTTTAGGAAGAATACATCTCCTATGCTCTTCCTAGCTCCTCATCAGTCTTAAACCATCTCACCAAATCACCTTTAAGTGTTAAGCCTTCTACCTACCTTGCCCCATCGAATGGATTGCAATTCCATCTCATTTGCCCTGACCTAGTCCCCTTGACCTAATCCTCATCTAGCAAACCCAACCCAATCAAAAATAAACAAACCCTTCTACATTTTATAGCTAGCCTAAAATCCTTTTTCATCCAGCCCTATTGGATTTGATTGTGAGAACCTAAATATGGATTCCTACTGCAACAAATCTGAATTACTTCTATTATTTTTCATAATTGTTTCAATACATTGAAATATTGAAGTAATTACTGAAGCAGTCTACACAAATAATGTTGCAGAATAAAACTAAGTGCTGAAACAAACTGAACAAAATGTAATGAAAAACAACCACATTTGACACAGTTATTTTTGGACTAAGTCCCCCGAAAAACTCAACTTGGGAAAACCGGTGCAGCAGATCCGAGGGTTTTATAGTATTAAGCAGCAGAATCTTGAGTACAACTAAGGTGCTAATATCTGGCTAACCCTTCAGATAAATCTAGACAACAAATGTAATCGTGAGATATACCTCACTCTGCAAGTCCCCGACTGATCTAAACAGCGCTGGTGAAACCCCTCTCTACCTCTTGTGTGAGTGCTTACGTTGGAATTGCGTAAGCCTGCATGGGAAAGCTTGAGAAACTGCGTCACCTCTCTCTGCAACTGATCAAGCTGATCTGAGACTGGATTTTGGCCCTCCTGGCTCAGAAACCCCAACCTCTATCTATCTCCGGATTGACTTTGGAAGGCACTGCGTCACTTCTGCATGATTCCTTGTAGGGACTGTGTCACCCCTTCAGAAAACTGTGTTGCCTCTCTCTGCGTCACTGCTACCTCTCTCTGAAATGCACTCCTGGTCCTCCTGTCCAGTCTTTGTGTCTGCCCCTCTCTGAATCTGATCATTGAATCAAAATCACTTAGCAAACCCTGCCCTAGTGATTCGATTCTAACCAAAAGTTGTGTCTTGTCACACAAACTCGAAAATGCCAAATGCCTAATGTGTTTTCCATAGGCCCCTCATCCTTCTTCTTATATTCTTCCGTTGACCCTTCAACGGCCAAGATTAAAACATAATCAAGGGCTAAGATTAACTTGGAGGTGATCCATGACTTTACCTAAAAGATTCACACTTAGTTTAATTAATACCATTTAATTAATCACTTTCCCCAAGTTTAGACTTAGGAAAACATTTAAAAACGATTAATTAATTTAATTAAACATTCTCTAAGTGGAATTTTCCAAAACCATTTCTGGGTTTTATGGAATACATGTGTCCTAGCCTATATACAAAGTTACAAGGCTAGAGCACATACGATTCTACCATAAATCAACTGTAATATTCCAAGTAGAAATAAACAACAATATAAAGCAACATAAACATGAAACTACATCAAATAGAGAGACATCACACATAGAAAGCAAAACATGGAGAACGCTGAGCCATTTTATTATATAATTGAAAGTGATAATGAGTACAAAAGGTGATTAGAATGATGGCACCTTGTCTTGCACAAGGCAAGCTAGAGATATTCCCAGGAATACTCCCGGAATGGCTGCTCTATCAATGACTGCATTATCTCCAAGATGTTGTTGCTGATGTTGCTACTAGAATAAGCTGACTCTTTGGGGTTGTTCCCTGCTCAGAAAAATACGGGATTTTGGGAATTATCTCCTCACCCAATACCCAGAAAAGCCTATAAAGGGTTTCCGGAATGGTTGACCCTTGAAAATCACTTCCCTAGAGAAATCACACTGTCCTAGTGGAATACACTGGCCCTGAATGTGTCTCTGCAAATGGTGGCCTCCTTCTCTGCCAAAATGATGGAATAGCTAAGGGTTGATCCCTTCTCACTATCCCGGGCTGAATCCCTTGATAAATCTCCACTCCCAGCACTACCTCCTCCAAGAACTGTGTGGTCTCTCCTCAAGACTGTGCTGCCCAAGCAAATGCGTAATCCCTGCTGAGGATGCTATAGCTCCCACCTGAAAATAAATTGATAGAACTCCTGACCCGAGCAGGCACTCGAAGTCCCCCGAGGTTGAGGTTGGGATCTCCGCTCGAAGACACCCGGTGTGCTAAACATCACTTGCAGACTTTGCTCAACAGCAAAAGTGTGCTCAATGTCAATAGACAAAACAATGATGCATAATCGAATCAGCAAATGAAGAGCCTCTCCCTCTCTTTATGCTTGGAGAGCCTTCCTCTCCCCTAGGCCCCACCAAAACTGTGCTGTCCGTCTTGGCCATGCTGTCCATCCCTCTTTGCGTTGCCATGGGCCCACGCTGCCCACGTTTCCATTGTCCCCATGCTGTCACTTCGACTCCTGGGCCCCACACTGTCAATTAAATTTGCTCAAGTGACTTTAGGAAGTGTTTTATTTCCTAAGTGTACGTTGAGTGTCTTCTAACCCACTTTATTAACTGACTTAAACTTTATAAAGTAAATTGGCTAAAAATTAATATTACCAATTAGCTGCTGCTAATTGGGAATATTACAGTCCTCCCCGCCAAAACGTTGCTTGTCCTCAAGCAACTGCAATGATTGGATGCTACAAAATCTTCTCACTCTCCTAAGTGGCATCCTCATCCGGCAAGTTCCTCCACCTCACCAAATTTTTCCCTGACTGTTCTGCTCTGCAGCTACCTCTCTCGGGTGTCTATGATGGTCTCTGGCTGTAGCACCAAATGCCCCTCATCATCTGTTGGTGGAAGCTCCTTAGTTGCATTCACCTGCTGCCCCAATGCCTTTTCAAGCAAGATACATGGAAGATGTTATGGATCCTGCTACTTGTGAGTAACTCCAACTCATATGCAACCTCCCCGATCTTGTGTATCACCCTGTATGGTCCATAGAAGCGGGGCTTGAGCTTCTCGACCCCCTTCTGCTTCAGTGTGGACTGCCGGTATGGCTGAAGCCGTAGGTAGACCAAGTCCCCTACCTCAAACTGCCTCTCAACTTGTCCTCTGTCAGCATACATTTTTTGCTGGTTCTGTGTTGTAGCTAAGTTGTCCTTGAGGGCCCGGAGTATATCCCGACTCTCTTGGATCCAGTCGTTGGCCCTGGGGGCCTTACTAGCACCAAAAATCACGTTAGCAAAAGACAAAGCATGACATCCATATAAAGCGTAAAATAGAGACATACCAATGGACATGTGGAAAGTAGTGTTGTAGCAGTACTCCCCCAAGTGAAACCATCGTAACGATGCCTTCTGCTGCCCTGTAACATAGTTTCGCAAGTAGCCTTGCAGCCACTTGTCTGCCCTGTAACATAGTTTCGCAAGTAGCCTTGCAGCCACTTGTTCACTATCTTTGTCTGCCCATCTGTCTGAGGGTGGTAACTGGTGCTCGGAGTCAACTCTGTACCCACCAAACGAAAGAGCTCCTGCCAAAATCTGCCCATGAAATGGTTGTCCCGATCACTAACAATGGTCTTTGGAAGACCATGCAACCTGAAAACATCCCTGAAAAACAACTCCGCCACCTGAGCTGCTGTGTATCGTGCTGATATGGCAAAGAAGTGTGCGTACTTTGTCAGCAAATCAACGACTACAAAGATACAATCCTTGCCCTACACCGTGGGCAACCCTGTGATGAAATCCATCGATATGCTTTCCCACTTCCCCTCTGGAATGGGAAGAGGTTGTAGTAACCCTGCTGGATGGCTCATCTCCCCCTTGTTCTGCTGACATACTTCGCACTCCTTCACATGCCGGAGTATGTCCTCCTTGAGGCTCTTCCTAGAGAACCTCTCCTTGATGGCCCTGTAGGTTTTGGTGAACCCCTGGTGGCTTGATAGTGGTGAGTCATGTGAGGCACGCAACACCTTCTCCTTGAGCTGAGAGCCCCCAGTCAAGAAGATCCGATCTCTGAAATATATCACCTCATCCATCACCCTGTATCTGTCATCTGTGACCTGTCCATCCAAGATCTCATAGGCAAAACGGTCTTTGGAGTACTCCACCAGCAACTGAGCCCTCTAATCTATGTCTAAACTCATCAGGCACAATGTTGTCGGTCTGCGTGAGAGAGCATCGACCACCACGTTGTTCTTCCCTTTTACATACTCAATGTCAAAATCGTATGTCTGGATCTTGCTGACCCACTTCTGCTGCCTCTCCTGCAACTGCTTCTGCTCTAAAAATAACCGAAGGCTGTTGTGGTCAGTCCTCACCCTGAATCTGTTCCCCACCCCTGTCAAAACTTGGCCAGTGCATGCATAATAGCCAGCATTTCCTTGTCGTATATGGGATACAACCTCTCATGCGGTAATAGCTTCCTACTCTCTAAAGCTATGGGATGGTCCCCCTGCATCAAAACTATGCCTACCCCCTCTCCTGATGCATCACACTCAAGGACGAAAGGTTGTGTGAAATGCGGCAACCCAAGAACTGGGCAACTGCTCATCACCTCCTTGAGCCTTTCAAAGGCCCTCTTTTCTGTGTCTGTCCAATTGAATGCCCCCTTCTTTGTAAGATCTATGAGGGGTGCAACAAGTTGGTAAAATCCCTTGACGAACTTTCGATAGTAGGTGTAGATGCCTACAAACCCCCGAAGCTCTTTCACGTTCTTTAGCTCTAGCCAATCCTGGATGGCCTTGATCTTCTCCTTGTGGACCCTCACTCCGTCCACACCAATGATATGCCCCAAATAGAGCATCTCCGTCAATCCAAACTCGCACTTGGAGAGCTTAGCATAGAAATGTTGCTCCTCCAATATGCGCAACACAACCTCAAATGTGTTGCAAGTGCTCCTCCCACGTACGATTGTATATCAAGATGTCATCAAAGAATACTAGCACAAACTTCCTCAGTTGACCACGGAAGATGTGGTTCATGCAGGACTGGAAGGTGGCTGGTGCATTGGTTAGCCCAAAACGAATCACCAAAAACTCGAAGTGACCGTAGTGACATTTGAAAGCGGTCTTGGGAAATTCCTGGTCCCTCACGCGAATCTGGTGGTACCCTGATCTCAGATCAATCTTGGAGAAGAACTTCGATCCGCTCAACTCGTCCATCAACTCATCAATCTGTGGGATGGGGTATCGGTTTTTCATGGTCTTCTTGTTGAGAGCCCAATAGTCGATGCACATCCTCAGTGTGCCATCCTTCTTCTTCACCAGTACAACAAAAGAAGCAAACGAGCTAGTGCTAGGTTGGATGTGCCCCAGCGCTAATGAATAGCCCTCTCAATCTCATCCTTGTAGGCTTTAGGATGCCTATAGGGTGTATTAATCACAGCCTGGATGCCTTACTCCAGCTCAATGGTGTGTTGGAAATACTGAGAGGGGGGGGTGAATCAGTATTCCTTTCAATTGTATTATTATTAACTTTCAGAGCATTAGTTAATCTTCAATTATTATCAGTGTTTGTACAATGATAGCAGTAAACAAAAGGAACACAAATGCACACATTTTTTAAGGTGGAAACCCTCTCCGGGACAAAAACCACCTGAATTCTTTTCTAATAATTCTTTTATATTCAACTCCAATTGAAAATAAAGCTCTAACTTCTTAGAATCTAGAAAATCATTCTTCTCCAGCTCCCACTGGATGGGTGCTCCAATGCTCGAGATTCTTCAGTAGTCAACTGAACGGATGCCCCAACACCCAATGAGCTACAATTCACCCTACCACCACTCTACCACCCTGAAGTTTTCACAGGCTTGAACCTGTTGGCGACTTCATGCACCAACCTAGCACCAGCCTACCACCTTATAGAAGAATAAAACAAGAATGGACTCCCGTACCAGGGAAAATGGTCCACCTTACAATGATATAGAAGAATAAGACACACTATACCATAACCCCAACTATTACACATCCACCTAATGATGATCCTAGACCTCCCAACACTGCCTCTTCAACTCTTGGCAGATAGACACTTGTACAATTTTTACAATGATGCATTTACAATGACTTAGTACAATGATACCTTTACAATGACTGTATGCAGTGCTGCCCACTTGAAGACTTCATGTGGTGAACTTCTTGCTGCTGTTCTGCACCTTGATTGCTGCTCTTGTCATGCTACCCTCTACTGCACCTTGCTTTGCTTTTCTGCCCTAGAAATTTTGGTCCTTTGCAGCCCTTGACAACACATGATCTAGCTTTTTCTTGTCTTTTAGGAGCTCGATATTAAATCTGGTGTATCTCTGTTGTTTCAGATCCCCAATATGTGATTTTCAGCCCTTTAGTAGTCCTCTGAGTCTTTTTTCCAATGCCACAGGTCTAACCTAATTTGGATTCTTCAAGAGAGAGTTATGCCAAATCTCTCACAATGCCCTAAGTTGAGAAGTGAACGTGGGACAGATTTTAGGAGCTTAAAAATTATTAATTATTGACTTTTCAATGACCCATGCCACAACCCCATGGGGTTTTAGCCCACTAACTGGGGTTACAAACTTCAAACATGAATATCTCTCAAATCATGAAGAATTACATGGTGTGCCATATATCAACGGATCTCGACAAGTAGAAACCATAAAAATATTCTTGACCTAGAATATAGTAATTTTGTAGGTCAAAATTCCCATGGAAGAGCGGGGTAGCCCCTGGTGCTGCTTGGGTTGACATCAATGACAACCACTGATCAACAATCTCCCCCTTTGGCATTGATGGCAACACAAGTACTCTCCCTGCGATCATGACACCTCTTCCTACAACAATCTCTCCCCGTTTGACATCAATTGCAAAGGGTAACTCCCCCTAACACACAACCATCTTGCGGACCTGTACACACTTCCAATCCCCCTTTATATTCTGAATAGGGAAAATCTAATGAGAACTTGGGAGAATCCCAAGCTTCTGGAAAAGATATTCAAATGATTCACGAGTACTGTTACGATCATCAACGCTTCCTGCCCAATCTGCGTCTGTAAAGGCTTGCATAATAAGATTGTTACCCTTGGGATACCATAAGCCATATTCTGCTGTTCCCTTTAGATTTTGAAGAATTATTTTGACGGCAATAATATGTGATTCTTTTGGTGTTGCTTGGAATCTTGCTACTTGTCCAATTTTTTGCATAACATCTAGCCGGGACGCTGTTACATATAGAAGACTACCAATTATAGATCTGTACAACCTCTGATCCACATCCTTAGATGAGTCGTCTATGCTCAACTTGCAACTCCAACACCCGAACTTGCAACTCCGTTACCATCAGAAAGTAAGGATGGGTTTGCAATCTTCCAATTTGAATTTCTTGAGCATTTCCTTGATGTACTTGGCTTGGTTATATAACATTCATTTCTTTCTTCAGTTGAGGAGTTTAGTCAACAGGTTACCACAGTAAAGATATTCTAACTACTTGCAACTTAGTAAACCTGGCTTAGTTGATCGTCATTTTTCATACCCAAACATTGAGCAAGCTCTCTTTTATTACAGTAGATTTGCTTGTTGCTTTTTCCATCCAGAACATATATGTCGTTGGGAGCTCGACTTGCTGTAGCCACAATTTTACCATACCTGCCTTTCCTGATTTCACATTTTGTGGAGTTGAATAGCATTGTGTGTCCTTGATCACACATTTGTCCAACACTGAGAAGATTGTGATTCATGTTTTCAACCAATAGAACATTTTTGGCTATAACATCTTTGCTACCAAGAGTGACAGTACTTGATCCTATAACATTTGAAGATCCATCATTTCCAAAGGACACTCGCTCCATCTTTCTTCTTCGCAGATACAAATTTATTTCTATCTCCAACAGACAAGTGTTGAGCAACCACTATCAACATACCACACATCTTTGTTGTTTTGAGCCTTGAGAGCGAGAGCACAATTATCAGTCTTCTTCTTCTGTGTTTGTTCGTTCTGTGGCTTCGAACATTCTTCTGGAGGATTTTCAAGTCTGTAGTCTCTGGCTATGTGTCCAAAGTTTCGACATTTGTAACATTCAATATTATTTCTTAAATGTTCAAATCTATTAATGTTTCGCTAAGCCTTGGGAGGTTCATATTTGACATATCTCTTGGAATTGTATTGGTTCTTAGGGTACGTGCGACATTCTACAACTTTATGATGAAATTTTCCACATGAATAACAATAGCCATAAAAAATATGTTGGTACCTGGATGGAAATCTTCGTCAAGGAATTGTCTTCCAAGGCTGTTCTTGCGAATCTTGTCCAATGAAGTCTACATGCATGTCAAATCTCAGAGGTTCATTGTATTTTGTTGTAGAAAGTCCCGCTTCTTCTTCTTTGTAACCAAGGCCAGTTCTGTCGTTGTAAGATCGTTGATTGTTGATGAGTTCTTCCAATACCCTTGAGCTGTTACCATAGTTTTGGATATTTTTTCCCTTCTTCACTTCCTTACGCAGCGAGATTACTTTGGCTTCTAATTCTTCCCTTTCTTGGTTTCTTTCTTCCAATTTCTTTTGAAGTGACTCTTCAATGCATTTGTGTTCTTCAACTTCAATTTTGAGACCTTGAACTTGTTCTTCAAGAGTATTGGAACGGATCTTTTCAATCGTGAGCTCTTTTATAAGCTTGATTTCTTCCTTAGAAAATTCTTCTATGGTCAACCCTTCTTCTTTGTTGTTTGATGCCTCTTGTTTATTGTGCTTGGCCATAAAAAATACTCTCTCATTGGCTTCTTCTTCGTTGTCATTGTCTTCATCGGATGATGAGCTATTTTCTTTAGAGAGAAAGTTCCTTTTGGATCTTTGCTTGATGAATTTCTTAAAGCCTTTCTTTCCTTTTGAGTTGCCATCACTTCTTTTCGGACATTTTGCTGCGAAATGCCCAGCATCACCACAACCGAAACATATCAATGGAAGTTTGCCTTTGAATTTTCCCTTACCAATTTTTAGTTTTCTCGTAAAGTAAGCATATTCTTCATTTGAAATACCTTCTTCTTCATCTCCTTTTTCTTCACACTTGCAGGTGCATGTATTTTCAATTGAAGGTTGTTTGTCCTTATTGGTTTTCTTAGATGCAATGAACGCAGTTTCTAGATGTGAAGTACCCTCTTCTTCATCTAGTCTCATTTAATATGCTATGAGAACTCCATGTAATTCCTCTTTGCTGAGTTTGTCCATATTTGCACTGTATTCTAAGACCAATACCTTTGGGTTGAATCTCCCTGGTAACGTTCTAAGAATCTTTTGTATAACAGTATTCTCATCAACTGGTTCTCCCAATCCTTCCAGAGTGTTGGTTATTTCATCAACGTATTAGAAGTACGCTGCAATGTTGCCATCTATCTTTCATACTGAGTTGCTCAAATTTTGCTCTATATATTTGAAGCTTTGCTTCTTTGACATTTGAGTCACTTGCATATATATTCTCAAGGTTGTCCCATACATTTTTGGCGTTTTTACAACCCAACACCTTATGATAAGTAGATCCAATAAGTCCATTGATAATAATATTCTTTGCTTTTGCATCATTTACCAGATTCTTCTTACCTTATTCATCCGTGGTTGGTGTAAAGCCATTTTGAACAGTGTCCCATACTTCGTAACCTTGCGCCAAGAGATAGACCTCCATTCTTCCTTTTTAGAGTGCATAATTATTTTCATTGGACAGAGGTACACCATTCTTGGTATGCTCCATGACCTCCTTCCAGTTGTTAAACTGCTATTGAACGAACCAAGCTCCAATACCAATTGTTGGAAATACTAAGGGGGGGTGAATCAGTATTCTTTTCAATTGTATTATTATTAACTTTCAGAGCATTTGTTAATCTTCAATTAGTATCAGTATTTCTACAATGATAACAGTAAAAAAAAGGAACAAAAATGCACACAGTTTTTAAGGTGGAAACCCTCTCCGGGACGTAAACCACCTGAATGCTTTTGTAATAATTCTTTAATATTCAACTCCAATTGAAAATAAAGCTCCAGATTCCTAGAATCTAGAAAAGCATTCTTCTCCAGCTCCCATTAGATGGACGCTCCAACGCTCAAGATTCTTATGTAGTCAACTGAACAGATGCCCCAACACCCAATGAGCTACAACTCACCCTACCACCACCCTACTACCCAGAAGTTTTCACAGGCTTGAACTTGTTGGTGACTTCATGCACCAGCATAGCACCACCCTATCACCATATAGAAGAATAAAACAAGAATGGACTCCTGTACCAGGGAAAATGGTCCACTTTACAATGATATAAAATGATGTAGAAGAAGAAGACACACTATACCATAACCCCAACTATGACACACCCACCTAATGATGATCCTAGACCTCCCAACACTGCCTCTTCAATTCTTGGCAGATAGACACCTGTACAATTTTTACAATGATGCATTTACAATGACTTAGTACAATGATATCTTTACAATGATTGTATGCAGTGCTGCCCACTTGAAGACTTCATGTCGTAAAATTCTTGCTGCTGTTTTGCACCTTGATTGTTGCTCTTGTCATGCTACTCTCTGCTGCACCTTGCTTTGCTTTGCTGCCCTAGAAACTCTGGTCCTTTGCAGCCCTTGACCACACATGATTTAGCTTTTTCTTGCCTTCTAGGAGCTCGATATTAAATCTAGTGTATCTCTGTTATTTCAGATCCCCAATATGTGATTTTCGGCCCTGTAGTAGTCCTCTGAGTCTTCTTTCCAATGCCACAGGTTTGACCTAATTTGGATTCTTCAAGAGAGCGAACTTGTATGGTGTGCCACGTGTCATTGTTTCTTCATTCGGCTTTGAAATTGATACAGCGAAAACTACAGTCCGTGCACTATCTGCCACTTTTTTACAGAATTCCAATCCGATACTCAGAGAAAGAGTCATGACGATTTTCCCAAGGTCACTTATTTGAGATGAAGTTCAGGAACCTGCAAAAATACTGACTTCCACAGATCATATCTCCAAAAATATTGCATACCCTGACCTGAAATTTTTACAAGAGCTTTGTCAGGATTTCGGCTTCGCCTCATAAAAATTTCAGCTTCTAAACCTTCGTATAAAAAACGTTATAGCGCAAATGCCAAAATGACCTGTTTCATGTAGTGAAATCCCTACATGAGGAGGATATGAGGATCACAATTTATATAAATGCTTAGGTTGAGAGGGTCTTCAATAAGTGAATGTGGGAGGGATTTTAGGAGCTTAAAAATTATTAATTATTGACTTTTCAATGACCCATGCCACAACCCCATTCGGTTTTAGCCCACTAACTGGGGTTACAAACTTCAAACATGAATATCTGTTAAATTTGGACAAGTAGGTCCAGACTCCATCTTGTGATGCTCAGATGAAGATTCCAATATTTGTATTGGATTCCTCTTTCGGAGAGGTGTAAAATCGATATAAAATTGATTTTAATCTGATGAGCAAAACATTTATTTTGAATTTATTATTTATAATAAATTTAAGTGTAGGTCGGCCTTAAGGTTTTACACCCCCAACAGATGTGTCACACACCTCAATGATGGATATAAATACAGTCAACGTTGGAGAGCATTTCACTCACTCAACATCACACATCTTCTCCTCTGATTATCTACGAGCATTTGAGAAGCAGTTTCATCTCCCACGTGAGAAGAAGGACGAAATCTAATACAGCAAAAGGACGAAATTTACCGCAGCAAATTTTCTGCAATTAGGGTTTTTGGGGAAGTTTGACCAGCGTTGACTTTGGTCAACGCATGGTCCGTTTGAGCTGAAATTTTGTGGAGAGTTCGATTTTTGAAGGCCGTACTCATTGGCACAAAAATCGAGGTCAAAAGGTTGACCGAAGTTGGAGCTACGTTGACTTTATTGTTGTTGCCCTGCGTTGACTTTTTCTGGACTGTGTTGACTTTTCTGGGGTTGACTTTGAGTTGACTGGATGATTGATTTGAGGACTGTTGTGACACATTCTGGGTTGGCCGACCAAGAAGACTTTGCTGGTTGAAGCATCCTGCTGACCGTCGTAACGCACCAACACATTCTCCTGTTTCTGGTTTGTCTTCTATAGATCCACTGGTATGTTCTATCAGCATTTTTACTTAACTGTTTATGTGATTGCTGTTATAAAAGTAAAGTTGCATCAAGCATAGAACATCTACAAAAATTTACATGGTATCAGAGCTGAGGTGAAGATAAGCCCTAACTTATAGCAATCACCAACTGAGAAAAATGAGTTCCACAAGTTATGGCTTCAAGGAGGATGACAAGCTGACTGGAAGGGATGACTTCCATGCTTGGAAGATGATATTAGATCTTAAATTAGAAGACCATGATCTCATGGACTATGTACTGGGTAAGATACAAGAACCTCCATCCACTGCTACTGCTGCTGCTAAAACCAAGTATAAGAAGGGGGAGATCAAAGCAAAGCTAATGATCAAGGAATCCATACATAAAAGTTTGGTTGCCTACATATCTGAGCTAGGCACATCCAAAGAGATGTATGATAAGCTGATACAAATGTTCAAAGTAAACAATGCAAACCAGGTGCTATTCTTCAAGAATCAATTGAAGAATCTGAAGAAAGGCAGGGATGAGTCTATCCAAACATACTTTCTGAAACTGACCGAGATCAGGAACAATCTGCTGGCTATTGGAGAAACAATCGTTGATCGTGAGATGGTACTCACCGCACTTGGAGGGCTCCCATATGAATGGCAAGTATTCAACACTACCATTCTCAATAACAATACAATTCCTAACTTTGACGAGCTACTGTCAAGATGCATGCAAGAAGAGACAAGAATGAAGGAATACGAAAATGACAGAAATGCTGCCTACGCTGCTCATTCTAGAAAGAAGAACTTTGGTAGTCCAAAGAACAAAGGAAGAACAGGGGCCCAAGGAAAGAAGGGCAAGTGTTTCACTTGTCATAGGCCTGGTCACTATGCTAGAGAATGTCCTTCAAGAAGGATTCTCCCGATAGTGATGACAACAACAAAAAATGGAGGAATGGAAATCAAAGAAACAACAGGTCCAAAGGAAAGAGGAAGGCTCCCTCTGGCAGAAACAATCAACCTTTCAAAAGGTCTAGAAACTCCAGGTATGAGGAGTCAAATGTTGTTGATAAAAGAAATGAATACATTCTTGTGTCTGCCCTCTCTGCTGCATCCCCGCCCGACACTATGGATGTCTGGCTAATAGATAGTGGTGCCTCAAGACACATCACTGGGTTCAAGGAAGCACTCTCTGACATGGTTGAGAAGGATACTAATCTATAAATGATCCTTGGAGATAATGCCACATATCCCGTGAAAGGGACAGGGACTGTGACCCTCCACTTGTCTCAAGGACAAGTTCTACATTTGTAGGATGTACTCTATGTACCAAAATTGAAGAAGAACCTTGTGTCTATATCAGCCATGGAAGACAAAGGTTTCAATGTGGCATTCATTGATGGAAAGGTGTGCATGTGGAAAAAGAATCTCAAGGAAGCTATCGTGATTGGTTTTAGAGTTGGAACACTCTACTAGGTTGAAAGAAGTCCACTAGGAGCTATGACATGTGATACTATCCGACAAACTGAACTATGGCACCGAAGGTTTGGACACCTTCATTACAAGGCCCTTCCCGAAGCAAGGAAGGTGGTGACAGGTTGACCGATTTTGGAAATAATCATGAAGGTGTATGTAAGGGTTGTGCCAAAGGAAAGCATACAAGGGGACCTTTCCCCTCAAGTGTCACAAAGACATCTGATATTTTGCAACTGGTCCATTCTGATCTATCTGGTATGCTACCCGTGACATCCCTAGGAGGATGTTCTTACTATATGACATTCACTGATGACTTCTCCCGCAAAACCTGGATATATTTCTTGAAAAAGAAGGATGAGGAAGCCTTGGTGGAAAATATGACAGGGAAGAAGATCAAGATTTTGAGGACCGACAATGGCACTGAATATGAGTCAAATGAGTTCAAGGACTTTTGCAGAGAAGTTGGCATTAAGAGGGATACTACTACTTCCTATACTCCTAAGCAGAATGGCGTTGCTGAACAAAAGAACAGGATCATTGTGGAAGCTGCCCGTGCCATGCTATGTGACCAAGGTCTACCTAAGTTTCTGTGGGGAGAAGCTGTGAATACTGCTGTATACATTCAAAACCGATACCCTCATTTTGCCCTGGACTCCAAAACTCCCGAAGAGGTTTTCACTGGTAAGAAACTTGACGTCTCACATTTTAGAATTTTTGGATGTCCTGTTTATTTTCATGTGCCAAAAGAAAAGAGAAGTAAGTTGGATGCTTCTGGGAAGAAAGGAATGTTTGTGGGCTACAGCAAAACCTCTAAGGCCTATAGAGTCTATGTACCTGGTCAAAGGGAAGTAGATATATGCTATGATGTCACTTATGACGAAGATGCTTCCCTGAAGAAAGTAGTAGATCTTCTGAGATCTGAGGAAAATCATAAAGCAAGGCCTGGAAATCAAGAAGAACCACAGGATGAGACAATCCCTGATGTTGAAGGACCAAAGGACCCAATTTCTCCATCTCCGTCACTGAGAAAGAGACCATCATGGCTCAGGGACACTCTCGAAGATGCTGAGGGACATGCTGCCCCGAGGGGGACATTCCAAGAAAGCAAGAAGCCGTGTAGATACCAAGGGTATCTGGCTGCCATGAGTACTATTGTACAATCTGAACCTGGATCTTTTGAGGAAGTTGTAAAGCATCAAGTCTGGAAGGATGCTATGCACGAAGAATATGAGTCCATGATGAAGAATGATGTCTGGGATGTGGTTCCAAGATTAGAGGACAAATCAGTTGTCACCGCAAAATGGCTCTACAAGATCAAGCATGGATCTGATGGAAGTGCTGAAAAGTTCAAGGCAAGATTTGTTGCCCGTGGCTTCTCTCAAAAGGAAGGAATAGACTATGATGACATATTTGCACCTGTGGCACGATATACCACCATTCGATCAATCATATCCCTTGTTGCTACACAAGGATGGAGTCTTCATCAGATGGATGTCAAGACCGCTTTTCTGCATGGTGCAATAAAAGAAGAGGTGTATGTAGAACAACCTCTGGGGTTTGAAGTCCAGGATCGGGACACACATGTGTGCAGGTTGAAGAAAGCCCTCTATGGGTTGAAGCAAGCACCCAGAGCTTGGTACGAGAGGATAGATAGCTACTTGATGAAGCTGGGCTTCACTTGAAGTAATGTTGATCCGAACCTTTACTTCAAGGTTGTCCAGGGGAAGCCTCTCATTCTGGTGCTGTATGTGGATGACCTCTTCTTGACAGGTGTTGACCCTCTCATTCATCAATGCAAGAGGGAGCTCGCTGCTGAGTTCGAGATGAAGGACCTAGGACTGATGCACTACTTCCTAGGCCTGGAGGTCTGGCAGAGTCCTAGAGAGATTTTCCTTTCTCAAGGAAAATATATTGTGAAACTTCTGGAAAGATGTGGTATGGTGGATTGCAAGTCCGTGTCAACACCAATGGAACTCAACTTCAAGAATTTGAGTGGCAGCGCTGCTGGGCCCGTACTGGCTAATCCTACTGAGTATCGTCAACTCGTAGGGGCCCTGATGTTCTTAGTGAACACCCGTCCAGATATATGTTTTGCAGTGAACACTTTGAGTCAACAGATGGTTGAACCTCATCACTTTCACTGGGTTGGTGCCAGGAATATTCTGAGATACCTTCGAGGCACGATAAACCATGGGCTGAGATACACTGCCGGGAGCGTGACACTCCATGGATATATTGATGCCGATTGGGCTGGCAGTGTGGTGGATCGTAAGAGCACATCGGGATGCTGCTTCAATCTTGGTTTTGCTTCGATTTCATCGATGAGCAGGAAGCAGAAGTCGGTGGCTTTGAGCACCGCAGAGGTCAAATACATTGCAACAAGTATGGCCTGTAGTGAAGCAGTTTGGTTGCAAAAGCTCTTTAGTGAGCTGTTTGGACATGTGCTAGATACCACCGTGATACTCTGTGATAACCAGAGTGGGATTCGCTTGACCGAGAATCCTGTGTTCCACGACCGATCCAAGCATATTGATATCAAGTACCATTTCATCCGGGATATGGTACAGCGAGGCGCCGTAAGGCTCGATCATATAGGAACTGATGAGCAGGTCGCGGATATTCTCACTAAGCCCCTGGGGAAGGTCAAGTTTCTAACCTTCCGTGAGAGTCTTGGTGTCGTGGAAAGACCCTATGATGTGGGTCCTGTTGGACGATGAGCTCTGGGAGCTCTGGGGGGCTTTGGGGATAGCTTCTCGGAGCTATAAGCACTCATAATGCTTCTGCCCCACCTTTGTGATTATTGAGTTGGTTCGCCTCTCATTTATCTGTGCCCCATATGCATCCTACCCATTGAGTTCAGGGCTCATGGGAAGTACCTCTCATTTGGCCAATGAGGTGGGAAAAGCTAGAGACTATTAGCAAAGACTGATGGACGCATCAGAGATTGCCGTACTCTCTATCTAGGATGGCATGGTCCAACCACTTGATCTGGGATCAAGTCTAGTGAGGTCTCGGACCTCCGCCTGACTTCGGGTCAGATGAACCAACTTCGGGTTGGTTGGAGACTCTTTGTGAGTCCGATGGAGGTTTCGGACCTCTGGGCTGAATTTGTCAATCGGGGGATGATGTCTTTGTGACTGACCCACTTCTGTTCTAAATTAAAGAGGCCAGCAAAGCAAGTTACGGCGGGATGACGCACGATGTTTGATTGCACTGGTGGATGGAGTTCTCCCTAGTTGAGAGGGAGTGTTAAATTTGGACAACTAGGTCCAAACTCCATCTTGTGATGCTCACATGAAGATTCCAATATTTGTATTGGATTCCTCTTTCAGAGAGGTGTAAAATCGATATAAAATTGATTTTAATCTGATGAGCAGAACATTTATTTTGAATTTATTATTTATAATAAATTTAAGTGTAGGTCGGCCTTAAGGTTTTACACCCCCAACAGATGTGTCACACACCTCAATGATGGATATAAATACAGTCAACGTTGGAGAGTATTTCACTCACTCAACATCACACATATTCTCCTCTGATTATCTACGAGCATCTGAGAAGTAGTTTCATCTCCCATGTGACAAGAAGGATGAAATCTACTGCAGCAAAAAGGACGAAATTTACCACAACAAATTTTCCGCAGTTAGGGTTTCTGGGGAAGTTTGACCAGCGTTGACTTTGGTCAACGCATGGTCCGTTTGAGCTGAAATTTTGTGGAGAGTTCGATTTTTGAAGGCCATACTCATTGACACAAAAATCGAGGTCAAAAGGTTGACCAAAGTTGGAGCTACGTTGACTTTATTGTTGCTACCCTGCGTTGACTTTTTCTGAACTGCGTTGACTTTTTTGGGGTTGACTTTGAGTTGACTGGATGATTCATTTGAGGACTGTTGTGACACATTTTGGGTTGGCCGACCAAGAAGACTTTGCTGGTTGAAGCATCCTGCTGACCGCCGTAACGCACCAACACATTCTCCTGTTTCTAGTTTGTCTTCTATAGATCCACTGGTATGTTCTATCAGCGTTTTTACTTAACTGTTTATGTGATTACTGTTATAAAAGTAAAGTTGCATCAAGCATAGAACATCTACAAAAATTTACAATATCTCTCAAATCGTGAAGAATTACATGGTGTGCCAAATATCAACGGAAACATCTCGACAAGTAGAAACCATAAAAAATATTCTTGACCCAGAATATAGTAATTTTGTAGGTCAAAATTCCCATGCAAGATCGGGGTAGCCCCTGGTGATGCTTGGGTTGACATCAATGACAACCACTGTTCAACATGGTGTGCTCAAACCCCTGATCTGGTGGCTGCCCTGGTGGTATATCTTCAAAAACCGTGGCATATTTGTCCAAAATAGACTGCACATCTGGGTGTACGACTTGCCCTGTATACCCTACCTCTGAAACACGCAACTCCACGACCCACTCTATATTTCCCTTCCGGAAGTCTACCTCCATCCAGTGTGTTGAAACTATCTGTGGCAGATAAGTGTGCATGCCCCAAATCATCTCGTTCTTCTCGGTCTTCTTGTCCGTCCACTCCATCTCTAAGGTTTCCCAATCTGTGGTGACCTTCCCCAGCGTGATCAACCACTGCACTCCTAGTATCACGTTGGTGTCCGGAATGTCCACCACAAAGAAATGATCTGTCAGAGTGTAAGTCCCCATAGTCACTGCCAAGGTTGGCACATATCTAGCACACTGCGTGGTTCTGGTACTTGGAACCAGTACCGAAAACCCATCAAAGCTCTCTGTCGGTATGCTCCTTTGCTCTACCAACTATGCATCAATAAAATTGTCGGTAGCCCCACTGTTCACTAATACCGAAACACGCTGTCCCTGCACAGTACCTCGGACACGCAGTGTCAAGTATTTGGGAACCCCTTACAAAGAAGCAAGGACTCCCCTGGTGGGTGCAAACGCTACCCCTCCTGCTCTTAGTGGTGGAGGTGGTGGATGATCTCTCTGTACCATACCGTTGCCTCCTGCCTCCATCTCCTCATACTCATCCTCTTCCTTGTCACTGTCGGAGAAGACTTCGATATAGTGTGCCTTCCCCGTGGCACAACAATGTGCCGGTGCCCATGGCTCCTGGCATGTGAAGCATAGCTTCTTCTGTCTCAGATCCTTCCGGGTCTCATCATCCAAAGGCCCTCGGCCTTGGTTCCCCTTTGGAGGCGGAACCCTCGTGTCCTTCCCCTTCTGCTGAAATGCCGGTCTCTGGGGGAAAGGAGCTTTGGTCCTGGGTAGGGCATCTTATAAATCCGTGGTCCTCCCAACTGCATCATGAAGTGTAGTCGATCTCGTCGATCTAACTAACCCCCGAAGAAGTTCTGCCTACCCATCAATGAACATGTAGATCATCCTGGCCGAAGACAAGCCGGGTACCATAACGGAGAGTCTCAAAAACTCAAAAATATAAGTGTCTGGATTCCTGGTCTGCTTGAGCTTAGTCAGCTCAACAAAGTGCTCCTCCGGATCCCTCCTATCAAACCGCTCTATTAGCCTCCGTGTAAACTCTGCATATGCTGTCACCCTTGAGTGCCCCAGTGTGGCCATCACGTGGAACCACCAATCATGGGCCTTGCCCTCCAGGTTCAGCGCTGCCACCTTGATGGCCTCTCCCTCTTCCATCTGATTAAGCTGGAATTAAATATCCAACTTCTCCACCCAAGCCTTTGTTGAACACTTGGAGGATCCTTCAAATGTCGACAGGTAAAATCTGCCCACTATACGCTGTACGCCCCCATCCTGTGTGTATCTGGCTCCTCTGTTTTGGTTGTGGAGTCTGCTGTCCTTCTTGAGCCGCACAAAGTCATGGAAGGTGAGAGCCTCACCAAACTCTCACCTGTAGGACTGATACTCGGCAAAATAATCCCCCATGTGAACCGGTTCTGGTTCCTGAGGTACTCCCGCCCCCGTGCCTGCAGCTAGAAATGTGGGCATCGTGGAACGTGGGGGAGTCAGTCATGCGATCTACTGTGCTGTGAGAGCCTCACCAAACTCGCGCCCGTAGGACTGATACTCGGCAAAATAATCCCCCATGTGAACTGGTTTTGGTTCCTGAGGTGCTCCAGCGCCCGTGCCTATAGCTAGAAATGTGGGCATCGTGGAATGTGGGGGAGTCAGTGATGCCATCGTGGCAAGTGATGGGATGTGCCAGACCCTTCTCCAGTGTGGAAACCCCTTAGGGTTTCACGCTGTCTCTGGTCTGCGGTGAACTTCTGTCCCATCTCCTTTATCCTCCTCGACAATTCTTGCACAAACTTTAGGAGAGGTTCCCCGAACTCCTTCCCTTCATTTTTCTCCCCTCCCATGGGTCTTCCTTTTCTGTGTCCACTACCGGAATGCGGTCACCCTCTCCAAAAGTGGCCTCAAGCCTCCTCTCTTGGTCCTTATACCTCCTTCCACGGTAAGTGATGTAAGGTTTACTTGCGGGTGTCATAGACAATCTACTCCACGAGCTGAGCCAAGTCTATGAGCTTTGATACCACTGTAATATTCCAAGTAGAAATAAACAACAATATAAAGCAACATAAACATGAAACTACAGCAAATAGAGAGACATCAGACATAGAAAGAAAAACATGGAGAACGCTAAGCCATTTTATTATATAACTGAAAGTGATAATGAGTATAGAAGGTGATCAGAATGATGGTACCTTGGCTTGCACAAGGCAAGCTAGAGATACTCCCAGAAATACTCCCGGAATGGCTGCTCTATCAATGATTACGTTATCTCCAAGATGTTGTTGCTGCTACTGGAATAAGATGACTCTTTGGGGTTGTTCCCCTACTTAGAAAAATACGGGACTTTGGGAATGAGCTCCTCACCCAATACCCAGAATAGCCCAGAAAGGGTTTCCGGAATGGTTGACCCCGGAAAATCACCTCCCTAGAGAAATCACATTATCCGACTGGAATACGTTGGCCCTGGATGTGTCTCTGCGAATGGTGGCATCCTCCTTTGCCAAAATTATGGAATCGCTAAGGGCTGATCCCTTCTCACTATCCCGGGTTGAATCCCCTGATAAATCTCCGCTCCCGGCACTACCTCCTCCAAGAATTGCTTGGTGTCTCCTCAAGGCTGCGCTACCCAAGCAAGTGTGTAATCCCTGCTGAAGATGCTATAGCTCCCACCTGAAAATCAACTGATAGAACTCCTCACCCGAGTTGGAACTCGAAGTCCCTCGGGGCTAAGGTTGGGATCTTCGCTCGGAGACACCCGGTGTGTTAAACAACACTTGCAGACTTTGCTCAACAGCAAAAGCGCGCTCAATGTCAATAGACAAAACAAAGATGCATAATCGAATCAGAAAATGAAGAGCCTCTCCCTCTCTTTATGCTTGGAGAGCCTTCCTCTCCCCTAGGCCCCACCAAAACTGCGTTGTCCCTCTTGGCCACGGTGTCCATCCCTCTCTGTTCTACCATGGGCCCACGCTGCCACTGTCCCCATGCTATCACTTCGACCCCTGGGCCCCACGCTGTCAATTAAATGTGCTCAAGTGACTTTAGGAAGTGTTTTATTTCCCAAGTGTAGGTTGAGTATCTTCAAATCCACTTTATTAACTGACTTAAAACTCTATAAAGTAAATTGGCCAAAAATTAATATTACCAATTAGCTGCTGCTAATTGGGAATATTACATCAACACTCGCTCTTAGCGAGGAAAGTTCTCTAGAAAGACAACTCAATGTGCTGCTCTGACTTCTGGAACATCTGTTGTTGTGCTGTTGATTCTGCTCACCAACACTGCACAAAAGAAATAATGTTGCATATGTACTGCTCTGACTCTGCATACTGCTACAACTGCCACTGTATTGCAACTCCCTCTAAATTCTGCAACTCTGCTGTTGCATTGTGTGAGCACTTCTCTGCACTGTGTGAGCACTGCTCTGCACTGTGTGAGCACTGCATGAGCACTACTCTGCACTGCATGAGCACTGCTCTGCACTGCGCTAGCACTACTCTACATTGCGCTGCACGACTTGTGCACTGCGCTACTATTGCTCATTTGTTGCTGCTGCTCAACTACTGCACTACGACACTGTTGCTCCTTGCAACAAAAAAACATTCGAATTTGGACAAGTAAATCTGCAATTGAAAAATAAGACTGACTGCTGCTAGCTTCTGCACTAGCTCTTTGAACAATATTGTGATGTTGCGGCTCTGCACTGCATGAGCACTGCACTGCATTGCGCTGCACCAGTGTGGACTGCAATACTGCTACTCAACTGTTGATGCTGCTGCTCCCTCTTTGCGTTGACCAAGCTCTACTATTGTTGGCTACTGCATTGTCTTCTCATCTTCTGTTGCAACTGTCCATCCTGCTACTGTCTTTAGGCTGCTGTAGGTCACATGTGATCCAAAAGTTCGGAAATACTCAAGGATCCTGCCACTTGTAGATTCTGGATCTAAAACTCCAAGTCAACCCATTTCTCTCCTTTCGGAATATGAACTAACATAGCACAATCTCTTTCTGCCTCAATCTTGGCATCTCCTGCTTGAGTATCTTCCTTCTCTTCTTTATCCTTTTTTTTAAGAGGACACTGTGTGGCATAATGCCCCATTTCCCCACACCGGAAGCACTTGATCGTAGACCGATCTTTCTTCTTCTGCTTCTGTTGCCCCTTTGATGCATGGGCAGTGTTATCTTCTTTCTCCTTCTTGACCTTCGACCCACTGCTGCCATCTTCCAAATGGATCTTGAGGAGGTCTCTCCTCAGCTCTTCTTGCTGTAAGGCTGCCCACATTGCTTCCCATCCTGGAAGCCTTTCTCTGCCATAATGCTCTGGACAAAGACCTGATAGTCTTCTGAAACAGAGTTCAGAGTGAGCCTTACCAGCTCCGAGTCTCTAGGAGCAGTCCCCACCACTGACAGATGGTCTCGGGTATCCTGAATATGGGACATGAAGGAGTGCAAATGTTCTCCCTTCTTCATCCTGGTATTATGCATCTTCTCCTCCAATTACATCTTCTGGTGCTCGGAAGATCCTTGGTATCTCTTTTCTAGCCCTACCCCCATCTCTCTAGCAATGTTCTTAGTTGCTATGTGAGGTACGATATGATCCTTCACACCATCTAGGATCAATCGCTTGGCTCTTGCCATATTCTTCTTGAATTGTCTCAGGTGCGCTGCATCAAGAGGTTCTGCAGCTGCGTTGTCTATGAGGGCTTTCAGATCATCCTCATCAAGGAGAAACTCAATCCTTGATTTCCAAATAACATACTTGGAGGCACCCTCCAATTGATGTTGGTCACGCAGTCCGTTGCTGGCCATCTCCTCAACTGTTGATTTCTTTCTCTAACCCTCTGCTCAGTTAGACTTACGCACTCCTTGTGGAGTAAGCCACTGATTTTGCTGTTGCATGGGAGAAACTGAGTTTCTTTGAGTAAGAAAACTCCCTGAGATCAAGAAATCCCCAATTTGCGTTTTCAGAATTTTTCTGATGCTTTATGCACCAGCTCTTACTGCTGTGCAGTAACTGCGTCCTTCAGCTGCGCAGGTCTGCTACACTGCTTTTTCTACAACTGAAAAATCCTTACGCCTCTGTCAGCTCTCTCAAAGGGAACCTTTTTCTGCACTGGATTGCCCTCCTAGCCTGGACAACATAATCTCTGGGAGGGGCTGCTGCTGCTTACGCAGATCTGAGTCTCTCCTGCGCTGATCTGCTGGTTCACTCTTGTTTCTTCTGCACTTCAGCGTGAATAAGCTTTGATACCATGTGAGAAATCCTAAATTTGGATTCCTACTGCAACAAATCTGAATTACTTCTCCTATTATTTTTCATAATTGTTTCATTACATTGAAATACCGAAGTAATCACTGAAGCAGTCTACACAAACAATGCTATAGAATAAAAATAAAAGCTGAAACAAACTGAACCAAATGTAATGGAAAACAACCACATTTGACACAGTTATTTTTGGACTAGGTCCCCCGAAAAAACCAACTTGGGAAAACCGGTGCAGCAGATCTAAGGGTTTATATTATAAAGCCGTAGAATCTTGGGTACAACTAGGGTGCCAATATTTGGCTCACCTTTCAGAGAAATCTATACAACAAATGTTATTGTGAGATATACCTCACTTTGCAAGTCCCCGACTGATCTAAACAACGCTAGTGAAGCCCCTCTCTACGTTTGCGTGAGTGCTTACACTAGAACTGCGTAAGCTTGCTGTTGGTCAATAATTGTCATTGATGGAATATAAGCCCTCTTGATGTGCTCTCTTAATGAAAAATTGATAGATGCTGCACTATGACATATGATGACATACATGTGCACTATCATACGATGGCATGATGTTTTACTATCATGATGACATGAAGACACACCATGATGAAGAAGCTCTAATGATCTCTTACTGCCCCAATCACCTTGTGCTCTAAAATTTCATGAACTGTCACAAAGAAAAATAAATTTAGATACCTTGGAGGCATCCTTTCACAATGAATCCTAGACCATATTAAAGAGGATTTTTCCCTCTTTCCAACAAGCTCTTGCCCTCAAATTCCTAGTGGTTGAAGAGATATCGATTTTTTAATATTATAATATATTTTATCCCAGCCGGCCTAAGCCGACTTGTGTAGGCTCATGTTCCTTGGCGAAGGGACGTGTCTTTTCATTTAGGATCAAAACCAGTATATATATGACGTCTAGACTTGACATTCAATCATCTTTTTCGGTCAAGGACGTAGTGAGAGTTTAGAAGAAACAGCAGTTCACAACTCGTGAACTTTCAAACATCAAGAAGAAGGAGCCTATAATCTACAACCTCTAATCTGAATGAGAATATAAGCCTCGGATCTGTGAGAGTGTACTAGCATCAGACCTGTCTACAATTTCAGTGACTGTAGTGGCTCGTTTTTTAAAAGACTGTAGGACAAAGCTTCGGACCAGTGAAATAAGGGCTTGGTCCTGTTGATTACACCCTCCATACCTCATAATTGTGCTATATAGCTTGGACAGTCACTTGGCCAGGGTTATAAAACCTCACCACAGAGTTTGGGAATAGTGAACATGAAGTGTAAATTCAGTGTTTCTTCTGAGCTCGGACAGAACACATCAGTGGTGTTGACCAGTGCTTCTTTGGATCTCGGATAGGACAAATTTGTGGAGGATTAAAGATACAACTGTGGAAAGGTCGGTGTAATAAATATGTGGTGATACAACTGTGGAAAGGTCAGTGTAATAAATCTGTGGTGATACAACTGTGGAATGATCATCATCTTTTCAGTGATCAGATTTCTTTCTGTGGACAGCTAGTGGAGGCATGAACAGTCAACAGTAAAGCTTGAAGTGATAGCTAGAGGCCTGTACAAGTTACAAACTTGAAGATCTTGGACAGTGGAGCAGTTAGTGGTTTGACAGTGGAGTTTTGGACAGTAAAGAATATTCAGTGAACAAATTGGAAGTCTGGAACAGACTTGTGGAGAAACTGATGTAAGTTACTTATTCATTCTATTTATTAAAAGTTGGAGGATTGGTGTCCTAGAGGTTGGTGCCTCTAAACACAAGGTTGTAACCTTAAGAAGTATAGGGTCGAAGCCCTAGAGGTCGGAGTCTCATCAAAGTCCAAGTTGGTGCCCTTCTCTCATCTATTGTACACTATTATTATAAAGGGATTGAAGTTCTCTTTAATTCTTAATATCATTATTATATATATCTCTCTGTCTTTAATTGTGAAGAATCTAACTGGAAATAATTAACAATTGAAAAGAAATACTGATTCACCCCCCTCTCAGTATTTCCAACACCTGCGTGGGCAAGCTTGAGAAACTGCATCAGCTCTCTCTACAATTGATCTGAGACTGGATTTTGGCCCTCCTGGCTCAGAAACCCCAGCCTCTATTTATCTCCAGACTGACTCTGGAAGGCACTGTGTCACTTCTGCGTGATTCCCTGTAGGGACTATGTCACCACTTCAGAAAACTACGTTGCCTCTCTCAGCGTCATTTTTGCCTCTTCTGAAATTCACTCCTGGTCCTCCTGACCAGTCTCTGCGCCACTTTTGCCTCTTCTCAAATGCACTACTGGTCCTCCTGACCAGTCTCTATGTCTACCCCTCTCTGAATCTGATCATTGAATCAAAATTAGTTAGCAAACCCTGCCCTAGTGATTCGATTCTGACCAAAAGCTGTGTCTTCTCACACAAACTCGAAAATGCCAAATGTTCAATGTGCTCAATGTGTTTTCCGTAGGCCCCTCACCCTCCTTATATTATTCCGTTGACCCTTCAACGGCCAAGATTAAAACATAATCAAGGGCTAAGATTAACTTGGAGGTGATCCATGACTTTATCTAGAAGATTCACAGTTAGTTTAATTAATACCCTTTAATTATCCAGTTTCCCAAAGTTTAGACTTAGGACAACATTAAAAAACGATTAATTAATTTAATTAAACGTTCTCTAAGTGAAATTTTCCAAAACCATTTCTGGGTTTTATGGAATACATGTGTCCTAGCCTATATATAAAGTTACAAGGCTAGAGCACATCCGATGCTGCCATAAATCAACAATGATTTTTGTGGAGAGAGCCCTCTTTGACTTGGTAGAGCTAGATACCAAGTTAAAAGGTTGGTCTGTGGTTACTTCTGTTGGGATCTCTTCTTTAGCCTTAGCAATCTGGTGGAGTGATAACATACTGGCGCCGTTGTTGGGGAACGAAAGATTTATCTTCTCTGCATGTACGACAATAAATTTTGGAATTTGATCCTTTGGATGATAGGGTTAAGTTTCAGAAAGGCTGATTTGATAATTGCAGTACTAAGATTGTAGAGCTAGTTTCCACAAGATATACTAGAGAAAATCTCGACCCTGATCCAGTTGGTCCGGTTGATGATCCAGAGAAGTTCTTTCAAATGCATCGATGTCAAACTGCAGGCATTCAATCAGGACCAGTTCCATTGGTAAGATCGGTTTCTCTACCTGCTAAGTTACTTTCTCTTAAAGATATACCATATGATCTGAATTTGAATTTAAATCCAAGTCTGAAACCTCTTTATTCGATATAGTATTCGATCCTTTTAGATTATCTGAGGTCAATTCTTTGTCTGAATTAGACCTTAGTCCTCTGAAATATTGGTTTTTCGAAGAGATTAAGCCCGAATCTGACCTTGACATCAAAGAGTGGATCTAATTTTACCATCCATAGGAAGTTTTTACCTCAACTCAACCTCAAACTTAGTCAATTGTAGTTTATTCATCTACACCTTCGACCTCATCATACATTTCTACTACTTCAATACCCACAACTTTAGTTCCTTTACCTATTCAGCCAATCCCTCTATTGTCAATCCAATACTCCATTCAGCAAGAATCATGGCAAGATTTTCCCCACTCATCTTACCAACCCGATTAAATGACTTACCTAAGAGTTATGGCCAAATACTCCCCTTGTTTGATGAAAACTCCACTATATCTGCAAGATAACATATTGTTAAGGTCACTGACTTTATAGATTTGGAGGAAGTCGATGCTGACAATGCAAAAATGAGGATTATAGCCCAGAGTTTCTCTGGAGATGTCAAAGTTTGGTTTAGGTCTTTGAATGCTAATTCCATTTCCACTCCAAACCAACTCACTGATTTGTTTATAGCCCATTGGGAGGTAAAGAAAAACCACTTACAGTTACTTGATGAGTATGAGAATATTAAAAGAAATCTCAATGAGTCGGTTCAAGATTTCAATACTTGTTTTAATAGGATTTACAATGCAATTCCTGTTGAGGTCAAGCCTCCTCCAGGCTTAGCCCTCATACGTTATCCAGATGCATTTGATGCTGGCATGTATTACCAATTAAGAGAAAGAAATCCAGCTACACTGGAGGATATGCAAAGGAACGCGGTCTTGAGGCAAATCTGCTGATGAAGAGAGCTAGAGCTAGGAATGAAAGGACAGTGACTATTAAAGATGAGCCATCCACTTCATCTTCTGATGCTAAGATGGATACATTGATAAGAACTATTGAATAGATGGTTGACAAGATGTCCATCATAGAGAGACAGCCTGAGGTCATAAATCCTAACTATAGAGGTCAGCAAAAGCCTCAGTTAAAAAATAAGTAGAGAGAACAACGGACTCCTGAACAACCACCACAGCAGCAACAACAAATCATGACACCCTTGCAGTAGAACTATGCTCAAGGAGAAGAAGAAGATGAAGACAATTGTTGAGGAAAACCTCCTTTTCAAAGTTGATCATTTGCCTATGTTTTTTACCGAAGATGAGGAATATTTTGAAAAGAAAGATCATCCTAAAGATGAATATTTTATCCTTGCTAATGATCATGAATTAGAGACTGAATCAGATGATTACCAGCGGGGGTACTTGAATGCACTTAGTTCACAAAATAGGCAGATGTCATTGAGGAGCAGAGATGTACCGGTTAATCCCATTTAGAAAAGAGCATCTCAGCAGAAAGACACTCAAACAAGACAAAATTCTCCGAGCAATCAGAGTAAGGGAAAAGAGCCTGTGATCACAAATCAGAGTAAAGTAAATCAGCCATCCACAAATGCAGCCAATAAGGAAAAGTACAATCAGAAAAAAGAAGTTCCATTGAAGGACCATGATGGACAACGAGACATCGTCAGTAAAGAGGTAGATAAAACTATTCCCTTCACTTTAGATACGGAAATTTCAAAGTTAAAAGTGTCTATTACCTTAACCGAGCTTGTTAAAAACAACTAGTACAAGTCCCATGTTGCCAAGATTCTTAAAGTAGATCCTTTGTCTGACATGGAGAATGCTGAAGATGATCAACCCGAACTCAATTTTGGTCCTGCTATTGACGGTCAATTAGAAGACAGTGAGGTTCCTCTTTTTTACTTGAGTCTAAGAATCCACCAGAGCATTTTACATAATTCCATGTTAGACTCCAGAGCCTCCCACAATCTGATGCCAAAAGCCATAATGGAGAAGTTGGGCCTTGACATTACCCATCCCTACCATGATTTATACTCCTTCGATTCAGGTAGAGTCCGCTGTATTGGTTTGATTAAATATTTGGTAGTCTCCTAGAGTAGATTCCATCAAAGAATGTTCTAATGGATGTGGTGGTAACTGACATACTGCCACGCTTTGGAATGCTGCTGTCAAGATCCTGGGGGAAAATTACGAGGTGTTAGTCATCAGTAATTTTTTCTTCTCATTGCTGACGAAAATACTTATCCTAGATTTCTAGAAACAAAGTTCATGAACATTGTGAATTCTAGAAATCTCATTGCCTTCATTATCCTTAGGATAAGTTTTCACTAGTTTATCATCCTTTCATGTCAAGGTCAGCCTGCTACTCCCAAAAGACCCATCATGGGCTCATGCTATTCATTTTTTCTTGTCCGTTCACCTTTGGCCTCAAGCCCACTGTTCTTTTACTTCCCAACCCCTCCACTGCTACCCAAGGTCACCAACCAATCAACTCTCTTATGTCTCCCAAATGCATCAAGCATTGATGATCTCAAAACTATCTCTGTAGGCTCTTCAGATAAATCAAGTACATTGGATTTTGGATCTTCAATACATTAGTTTGTCCAAAACTCTGTTTTACACCTAATAATCCCAAGTCAAGTTTTCAAGCCGAGACCAAGTCCAAAGAGCCTCCCACTAGGTCATTTAGGGTTTTATAGGTTGTAGGGTTGTTTTGATGATCTAAGTCACTATTTTTCATATGCCAAAAAGGTAAAATCAAAGAGGATGAAGATCAGCAAGTGGTTGTCCAAAGGAGATCAGAAAATCTTCCAAGGAAGGCCTTTTTGGCCAAGCACAAAGTATGCAAAGGAAAACTACCCATTTTGACATTTTTGCAAGGGGTGTCAAGGTGGCTATCAGCAGAGAACTAAGTAAGGTAAGAGGCCAATTCATCACTAAAGACACCTACAGCAAAGGAGAGACAGAATGCCTATTTTCAGAGAAAACTAGGGTTTTCAAGGGAATTTTTCTTGGTTTCATGACCTCCATGATTAAATCGTCAACGAGGCATATATCTTGATGCTCTTACACCTCCTCCTATCCTTAAAATACCTCCATAAACACTTCCCATCACTCCTATCCCTTAGAATCATCATTTTTTTACAAAACCTAGTCTATTGCCACAAATTGACACTTTTTAAGACTAGGCTTGTGTTTTGAACCTTTGGACCCCTTCCCCTCACTCAATTCCTGAAATTCCACTTTCCCTTACTCCCTAACATCTATTCCTATCCCCCAAAATTTCCCCAAGAATTTATACAACCCTTAACCCCTTCATTCCCCTCCCTCTGCAAGGCAGTCCTAAATCCTCACACCAAACCCTAATTTCCTCTTCCAACTAAGCTAGGGTTTTGACATGAAAGGGAGGCACAAGAGAAAAGGATTCATTTGATAGATCATGTCAGCAAAAATAAGTCTATACCAGCTCATAAACATCATGCCTCCATCATTTTCCAAGAATTCATTCCAAGAGACAAGTCATGTGTCACAGCTAGGGCTAGTTTTACTTCAAATTGTGTTTTTGACCAAACAGAGACAAATTTGGCAAAAGTGAAAGATTTTTTTGTCCATCATAGGGCCAAGAAGAAAAAACTCATTCATTTTTTACACAGGTATCATGGTTTGAGATCAATGTCAAAAATACAGGTGTCACGGGAGAAATTCTGCACTTTTGGAGTGACCTTAGGAAAATCAGTTTTTCTCACAGCTGAAGTGTCCAAATGACTTTCTTAATGGATCAAATGACCACTAGACTTCAAGAGATTTCCAATGAGATATCATGAGCTCAATTTGGGATTGAGGAAGTCATCCAAAAGTGGTCTGCACCAGCACTCTGCATTTCTGCACCATCATTCAGGACTTTTTGACCAGTTTTGGGAGAATCAATTTTTGGCTAGGAAAATAAACTCCAAATAGGAAAAAAATTGTATATTTGGAAATTAGACTCCACAATATTTCCAACAAGCTATCATGGAGCTCATTCTGACACCGGGAAGGCCTCCAAATGCCTTCTACAAAATGGCGCTGCACACAGACAGATTGGCATTGCACGCTGGCGCTGGCGCTGCGCCCCTAATAGCACTTCAAAATTTTTTCCAAAGACTTTCAAAATAAGGTTTTTCAGCCTCTACAAAGCTTCTTCAAGGTAATACAAGATAACATCAGTGAAAGCAACCATAAGGATGAAAGCAGTGAAGAAAAAGAGGAACAAAGTGACAATGAAAAATCAGTAAGGAAGCATTGAATTTCAAGCACTCAAAGAAGGTAAAGACCAGTAAAAACTCAGAGACATGGCTCAATATTTTTCATAGGCTTATCCAATCCTTGAAGGACCTCTCCACCAAGTTTGAGTCAAATCCGGAAACTTTTTGTTTTTTCCAAATTTTAGCCCCTAGGAGCACATCACCCTAGGCGCTACGCTCTTTTTTGGGGCATGCTCAGCTGCTAAAGTTTATATTTTTTGGGGTTTTAATGTCTCTAGAAGTCTTCACAAAAAAATTCAGATCATTTGGAGCATTTTTTCCCCCTCAAAAGGTTCAAAAACACCTCAAAAATGACCTTTCTGCCTCTTTTTCAGGACTGGCATTGTCCGTTGAGCAGTCATGGGAGATTTGATTTTTGAGCAGGTAAATGGCATCCATTCAGCACAACTCAAGTATTTCTGGAAAGTAGACTCTCCAAGCTTTCCAACGAGCCATCACAGGCCCGAATCCGATGCCAGGAAGGGGTCCAAAACTCAGCTGCAACAGACCCCAAATTTTGCTAATATGGAGCTACGCACAGAGACAACTTTTTGCCAAAAAGTCAACAAAAGACACAAATTAATGGCAAATTAGTTTTTTTATATTTTCTTGGATAAAACACTCCTGATTTGATTGGGGAGTTATGTTTTGGTGTGTTTCATTTATTTCTTTATCTCTTATGTGTTTTGGGCCTTGCATCGTCATTAAGCACATTTATGACATTTATGGCTGAATTAGGGTTTTTGGAAGCCTCTTAGGGTTTCCACCTCCTCATTTGCTCCATAAATAGAGCATGAGGCTCTTGTATATTTTTTTGGATGTTGATGACTTATGCTGAAGTAATACATAGTCCCTTGAAGCCTTTGATAAGAAATTGATGTCTTGGATCTTATGCATGATCTGATTCACTTGTTGATGGAGAAGGACTGTTTGCAGGATCCATAGGCCTAGTTGATGGTGAATTTTTCTCTTGTTAATTTTTTCTAAGTTTCTCATATGTTTTCCATCCATCTATGCTGCAGTAGGACAAAAAATTTAGACTAAGATATGCTTGTTGATGGCACCTTAGATCTGTTTGTTTCCTTCACTGCCTAAATGTTTTCTTCTGCTTAAGATATGTTAGAGAATTCATATTTTGCTCTCTAATAAGTTTTTGGCTTGTCTATTTTCTTGAATGATTTAGATCAGTTAGTATCAATTATGATTTATGGCTAGCCCTGCATATTGTTACCTCTGAAGTACTTTGTTCTTGAAATCATCTTTTGAAGAAGCTTTGCCTATAGTTTGTCAAGGAAGTTTGTCTTAACCATGCTCTTTGCCTTTACTTAGCTAAAATTGTATCAAGGAACTTTCATAGTTGTCACTGTAGATGTTAAGGTTTTCTCTCCTTCTATGGTTATAGTTACTTGTGCAACTTACATGTTTTTTCCTGCTCTTGATGATAAAACCCATGAAAGATTAAATAAGTTTTTGCCTTTCTATGTTTTATCTGAATGTTGTCTTGGTTGATTATCTGCTTTCAGTCTGAGATCAAATGGATTAGGTTTTGCTTAAGCCTTTGACTCTCTTGCTATGGGATTAGGTTTTGCTTAAGCCTTTGACTCTCTTGCTATGCTTATACATCTTCTAACTCCCTCAGTTTACAAGTATATAAAGGATTCTGTTTTTTCCCTTTATTAGCTTGTTGTTCCCAAGTTTAATGTCCATCTCATGATCTTTCATAACCTTAAAGATCCACCAACCAAGTTAAATTGCCCTGCAAATGCTCTTGACACCATTGATGAACTCATTTATGACCTTGTTTGACTCCATTGCCCAATAACTTAACAATCTTCCTTGTTTTCTATCTAAATCTATTTGAGCATCATACCCAACCAAAAACAATCAAAATACCTTGCACTTAACATCTAGCCTAAAATCAACCCTAATCAGTAAGCAAGTTCACATCTTGGCACCTACTAGAGAGATTCCTCTCCGAATCCAGGAAGGCTAGGTCCTTGGATTCCAAAGCTTGGTTTGATGTTACCCCTGTCCATTTGTGTCTCAACCAATCTAGCAAATTATGGGGAGCTAACATAATGGCGATCACGGTGGGACCCTGAGTGATAAACAAACTTAGACTTCCCTAAACCTTTCAAAAAACCCTTAAGAGTACTATCTTGTGGATTTATCCCACCGCTCACACCAACATAATGGTGATCACGGTGGGACCTTCCGAGTAAATTGCATCTTAGACATCCTTAAGACCTCAGAAAGCCCACAAACATCCTTAGATTGGTATTCAGTTGCTGATGGTGGACAGCAACCCGCCTTAAAATATTTGAAATCATCCACCAGGCGACTCCACAACTCTCAATAGACCTAAATACTCCACTAGAGGAAGAACCTGAAACATGACCAGTCATCCTAGAAAGAAAGAGCATTCAGGCCTAAGTTGGATTCAAAAAATTATTGTTTTTATCTATAACTATGTTCTATCCTACTTTAAGCCTGATCAAGAATACACTGATGAGATCTACATTTATCATTGGAAAGATCTCAAGCCTTGAAAAGCTAAGCCTCAAATTTTAGACCATGATCAGTCTTATACACCTGTGCTTACCCCAGATTCACTTGTGGAAGATCTAGTGAAACATGAGCCTCATGTTAACTTTCCTCCTCTTGCTGAAACCTCAAACAGCCATAAATCTCTTTTTACACTATCTATACCCACAAAGGTCCCAGAAAGATACAAGCCTCTGATTTTGCCTCCTATCTTCCAAGCCCTCCCTGCAAATCTTGCAAATAAACTACCCAGATTTGATGGAGAAAGCTCAAAAGTCACCGCTAAAGAACACATTCAAAATCTTGAGAATTTGCTTGGCCTTTATGAAATAGAAGAAGATGATGTGCGTATTAGAATGTTTGCCTTATCATTACAAGGAAAAATTAGGAGTTGGTTTAAGGACCTTCCAGCTGCAAGCATTATCAATTTTCATCAATTTACTCAAGTCTTCTTAGATAGGTGGGTGATCATGGGAAATGAAGTTCTCATCATAGAGGAATACAAGAATTTAAAATGACAACCAGGGTAGTCAGTACAAGACTTTTCAGCCAGGTTCAATAAGGTATACAATGCAATACCTGCTAAGATAAAGCCACCTTTGGGGTGGGCTCTCTTGCACTACCCAAGTACTTTTGACCCAGAGATGGAATTCCAGATAAGAGAAAAAGACCCTTCAAACCTGGAAGAAATGCAGAATATGGCAATTACTGTGGAATTCAACATACTGGAAAGAGAGGAAAAGTTAAAAGAAATAAGGAAGGACAAGGCAACTCAAGAGAAAATAACTTCTTCAGAGTTAAAACTAGGGATGTTGATAGATACAATCAAAAAAATGATGCATATACTTGGTAGGAAAGAGGAAGAGTACATGGTTGAGATTGGTGTTGATTATTCAGAGTAGCCGGTACCATTTTTTTGGGAGGAACCAAATCAGTCATTTCAATGCAAAGGTAGCTATTGAAACATACTGGCTGGCCAAGGTTGCAAAGAAGAAGATGCGGAAAGTTGTCAAGTAAGTACTATATGTCTTCTTACATCTTGTGCTTCACTATTTAGAGAGTATTACAAGCAAATTGAAAATTGAAACAAGGTAGAATGCTCTAAAGAATCAGTAAGGAAGGAAATGGATAATACAAACCCTTTTTCAAATCCAGAAGTTCTCCCCTCAAATCATCTTGGTATGGTTGTTTGGATTACAAAACTAGAAATGGAAGATGAGCCAACACCTCTCAAGTCCCTACCCTTGTGCTTTGAGTCATTTCAGATTGCTAAAGGAGAAACTATTGGCCATGAACACTCTCCTTTTCATATGGTGGAACAATCTGTTGATCAAGTGTGCATAATGGATGACATTCCTCCTATGAATAAGCTACCCAAATATGATCAATATGATGATGATTATGTTCTCCAAACTCAAGCCAACACTATCGAACAATCAGTGATTAGTTTTTGGGACAAAGACAGTCATTCTCCATAGCTTAAGTATAGTGATCAACAAATACCACTCAGCCATGACAGTGAAGAAGAAAGTGCAGAAATTTTGGGAGAAAGGGAAGGATCTTTACCTCTTTGTTGTGCTTCTTTTCAGTTCATCAAAGACAACCTTAATGCAATCAGAAGTCAGCAATATTTGGGTATTGATTTTAACAACAACGAACACATTCAGCCCTATATCCAGCCTTCACAAGAGAAAGAGAACAACTATAGCTCTTTTCAATCAGGTTTGCTAGAGGACAACATGGCAATATATAATGAGTCTGACAGTGCAGATGATCATGAGGAAGAGAAGGAGTTTCTTTCCCAAAAAAGTTCCAAGCTTAGTCAAATGGAAGAAGAAGCAGTCCTTGATCAAGCTTATTTACCAAATCTTCACATTCAGGTATTGTTTCAAGATCCCTTTGCCAATTTGTTAAAGGCATTTGAAGAAGGAGTAAAATATGTCAAGATAAGTTTGATGTAAGGTTTAAAGAAAAGTTTAGGCACTACTGTTCGAAAACAAGTGAGGTGGAAGTGGCCTTTCGATTTCTTCATCACTCTCAAAGCGCTGAATAAGATCAATCATGGAATCATCTACTTGATTGGTTATATTGGAAAAGGGAGTTCACCAAATGAATGTATATCATGTAAAGGTTAGATTAGGATAGATAGGAATGCAAAATAAGCTCACCCTTGTCAGCATCTTTTTAGTTCTAGGTTGTTTGGAAAGAATGAAAAAACACAAAAACAAAGAAAGGTAGAAAAAGAGGGCAGATTTGAAAAGAGGTAAAACCCCATACCCAAAAAATAGAACTACTGAAAGTGTGCAAGCGTAAATGCCACTACTTGTGCCAAAAATTCTTATTCAATCATCTAGCCTAATCATGGCTGAACATGTTTTCAATTTATTGCTGATAAGTTAGTGACAAAGATGCTTTTCAGATCATGTGAACTTGACTTGTCAAAAGAAATAGATTAGGAATGAAGAATGTTGGTTCCACATGCTTAAAACTGAACCAAAGAGAAGGATAGGGATGCCTAACAAATGATGGATTATTGCCCTTATACTTTCTAGTTTTGTTGGTATAAAAATAAAGGTTGTGCGCAGCTTGTTTTAATGCCACAGCTCATGATATATCAGATAGCTTAATCTTGGTTTACTCATGTTTCAATTTCATGTTAGTAGGATAGATAATAAAGTTTGTCAAACATCTTAATCTTGACAAATGAGTAGACTAGGGTAGAGAATAAAAGAGTTCATTAGCCTAATCTGAACTCTTGGAAGACATAAGGGTACAATTAGATAGTTTGATTTGTGTTTTCAAAAAAGAAAAATGTCAAGGGTTTGCCAGTTCAAATGCACCGAAGGAAGAAAAAAAAAAGGGGGGCAAGTAGATTGGGTAGGTAGAGATGATGTTGATGTTTATCATGTTTTTTCAGATTACTAATATCACGGCTTCAAGCAAGCATCAACAAATGAAAAGAGGTAAAAATTTTCCCAATGGATGAGGCACTGGTCACCATAAAGCCAGAGATTTGAAGTTCTGGACACCTCCTAAAAAGGAGCTACCCTCCCCAAGTGGAGCCACTGGTAGTCATTAGTATTTTTTTTCTTCTCATGGATGACTAAAATACTTATCCTAGATTTCTAGAAACAAAGTTCATGAACATTGTGAGTTCTAGAAATCTCACTGCCTTCATTATCCTTAGGATAAGTTTTCACTAGTTTATCATCCTTTCATGTCAAGGTCAGCATGCTACTCCCAAAAGACCCATCATGGGCTCATGCTATTCATTTTTTCTTGTCTGTTCACCTTTGGCCTCAAGCTCACTATTCTTTTACTTCCCAACCCCTCCACTGCTACCTAAGGTCACCAACCAATCAACTATCTTATGTCTCCCAAATGCATCAAGCATTGATGATCTCAAAACTATCTCTGTAGGCTCTTCAGATAAATCAAGTACATTGGATTTTGGATCTTCATGACCTCCATGATTAAATCGTCAACGAGACTTATATCTTGATGCTCTTACACCTCCTCCTATCCTTAAAATACCTCCATAAACACTTCCCATCACTCCTATCCCTCAGAATCATCATTTTTCTACAAAACCTAGTCTGTTGCCACAAATTGACACTTTTTAAGACTAGGCCTGTGTTTTGAACCTTTGGACCCCTTCGCCTCACTCAATTCCTGAAATTCCACTTTCCCCTACTCCCAAACATCTATCCCTATCCCCCAAAATTTCCCCAAGAATTTAGACAACCTTTAACCCCTTCATTCCCCTCCCTCTGCAAGGCAGTCCTAAATCCTCACACCAAACCCTAATTTCCTCTTCCAATTGTAAGAACCCTCTTTGACATGTTCCTAACTTTTCCACTAAATTTGTGAGTTTTGCTAGAGATAGACTTAGTGTTAATTCGACCAACAGTGTAATCACTGCTACAGCTATCATCCTTTCCATGAATAAAATCTAAGACATCCTTTCCGTGAATAAAATCTAAGCATTTATATATTTCAGCAGTAATACGATTTAATGAAGATCAACAGTGAAATTTTAATATTTCATAAGGAAATAGTCTATACATAGAAAAATACCTGGAATAGAGCTGATGACTTAATGGTGGTTTCTTCTTGTGATTCTGTAAACAATTTACCAAAACAATCAAATCCTCTTAGCCAATCTTGGAACAATCCTAGACCCAGAGGATGTCTCCTCTGCCCTCGTGCCCAGAATTCAAGAACCTAGAGACTCCTTCCCAGACAGTTTATCTAACTCAAGCAGAATTCGTTTCTTTTTTCTCCAAAAAAAAAACACCCCCTTCTCCTCCATGTTTCATAACTTAAATAATCTCCCTCCACCGCCTCTTACCTCCCGAGGTCTTATCCTCATTAATGGTGATATTATATGTATTTATGGTGGTGTGCTTTCCATTATCGTGGATAGGAATATAACTTAAACAACCTTCCTCCACCGCCTCTTACCTCTCGAGGCCTTATCCACCTTAATGTTGATATTAAATGTTTTTATGGTGATGTGATCCATATTAATGTGGGTAGGACTATACTTATGGAGGTGGGATTATACGGTTGTCTTATTTATAGAGCATGGGACTTTACATTTAAGTACTTTTAAGATTAATCTTTAATATTTGTATATTCATTTTTAACTTAAGGAGTTAACTTTATTATATCATTTTCTTTTATTAGTTCTTTTCATATAATTTATACTTAATTAAACTTAATATTAATCTGAAATCTTAATATTAAGTTCCTAACTTATGTAATCTTGATATTAGTAGGTAGGTGTACTAGTGCGATGTGTGCGATATAGGCAGGTGTAGCTATCAAATGCATATATCGGACAGACGCTAATATTATTTTGTGTATAACTTGGGAATGGGTCGTTACATACTTCCTCCCTTCAGAAAACTTCGTCCAGAAGTTTAAGGTTTTATGTACTCTTATCAATATTGTGTTTTTAGAGATTAGAGTGATTGTAGAATGCTTGTATTTTTAAGATTGAATTTCCGTTTGAATAAGTATGTATCTGTAATTTAATTGTTACTTCTCATCTCAATCGCATCACCAAACTATTCTAAAATCATCCTATCCTTCCTAATCTCTTCCACTCCCATCCTATCCGTCCTCTATAGGAATATGCCATGGCATTAGTTTTACTGATCCATTCATAGACCTTAATGATATCAGTGTCGATTACGTTGACGTGACATGCTTGTAGGGGAGCGTGACTCGCACAGTCCTCCCATGACTCCAAGTATTGGAGGATAAATGGTGGGCAACACCTCCACCCCTCCTAGTAGGACCAGGGTCAACACCCTATCGTGGGATCTCAGGGAGTCTCAACTGTTCTTGGAATTCTGTCATCACGTAGATTGTTTCAGTAATCTGTGTTCTGCGTGGTAATCACTGGTACACAATCTGCAATGTAAACACTCGTACACACATTACAACATATGCATCTATATTGTTCATAACAAATTGTTACCCATATAACAATCTCTACACATTCCAAATACATTTCTATTTATGATATTGATCCTAGAACTTATATAACATACTTGGTTTTAAAACTTTTTTCCACATAGGTATCAATATGTCCAATACAATTTCTCATTTTAGATACTTCTTCTGTTTAGTTCATACATGTTCCATCTATGATGCATTGTTTTAGCCATTTTCAATTTGTATACCAATATGTTTCACATTCATATTTGAAATGTAGTTACTCTTCTATTTCCTTTTCTTCAATCATATTTGAAATGTAATGAAATGAATCGATAGATAGTTTGATCTATAACGTTTAATCTATGATTTCATATTCTTGCAATGTTAATTTAAATGGCATATTGCATATCGGTATCCATGCACCAGTAAATTTAAACAAACAACATATATCCTGTATCACTAGAGTGAAGTAGCATTATATCTTTATGGGTATCCATGTACCAGCAAAGTAAAACTCATATTTACGTAATATTTCAAAAATAAAGTTTCAAGTATCAAAATAGAGTAGTCCTATACATAAAAAGTTTTCAGTTCTCAAAATTTAGCATAAGCTGGGGTAATTCTGGCAGAAAGTCTCAGCATCCTCCCAAGTCACTGATCCAAGACTATATTTGTCCCACTGGACTTTAACTTGGTCTATTCGGCGGTTCCTGAGCTGTCGAACCCTACATTCCAGAATACATAATGGTTCGACTGTTAGGGTTCCCTCGTCCGATACTTGCAGTTCCTTCCATTGAAGGTCATGAGATTTATCAGCAATATAGTGTCGTAAGGTAGATACATGAAATACATTATGAATTTTGTGCAAGTGGGGTGGCAGTGCAAGACGATAAGCGACAGGTCCAACTTTTTCCAGGACTTCAAACGGTCCTATAAACCGGGGGGATAATTTTGTCCCCTTCCCAAACCGAATGGTGCTCTTATTTGGTCTGATGCGGATGAAAACCTGATCTCCCACTACATAGCTTCTATCTGTCCTGTGAGCATCAGCATAAATTTTCTGTCTATCATGTGCCTCTTTCAATCGTTGCCTAATCAGTTTTACTTGATCCTCCATCTCTTGGATCAATTCTGGTTCGACGATTATTCAATCTTCTAACCTGTCCCAACTCAACGGCGTTCTGCAGGGTCTTCCGTATAATGCTTCAAATGGTGGCATCCCGATTGAACTGTGATAGCTATTGTTGTAAGCAAATTCTAGCAAGGGTAAGTACTTTTCCCAGCGCGACTGTTGGTCCATAACATACATCCGTAGCATATCCTCGAGTACTTGATTTACCCTTTCTGTCTGTCCATCGGTCTCAGGATGATATGCTGTACTTAAATTTAACTGAGTTCCCAAGGCCGACTGCATACAATTCCAGAACCTTGATGTAAACCGAGGATCTCTGTCGGATAAGATTTTCTTAGGTACTCCATGAAATCTGATAATTTCGTTTATGAATACCCGAGCTACATCAACTACTTCATAAGTATCTCTTACTGGGATGAAATGGGTGCTTTTTGTTAATCTATCCACCACAACCAAAATGGAATTATGCTTTTATTGCATAAGAGGCAGCCCAACGATAAAATCCATAGAAATTATCTCCCATTTGGTCATAGGGATGTCGTGAGGTTGTAAGAGACCTGCTGGTTGACGATGATCAGCTGTTACCTGCTGACATTCAAGACACCTAGCGACAAATTGGACAATGTTGTTTTTCATGCCTGACCAGAAGAAGAGTCTCTTAGTGTCAGCATACATCTTCTTTACCCCAGGATGTGCACAATACACTGCTTCGTGTGCTTCCTTCAAGATGGTGTTTCGGAGATCTCCACTATCTGGTATATACATTCTTCCGTGAAATCGTAGAATTCCGTCCTCTTCTAGATCATATCCTTTGAACTTAGGTTCCTTTGAATGGTTGCTCTCGAGCCTCGACTTTACTTTTAAGTACCAACTATCTCTTACAAGATGTGCAAGTACTTGATCTCTTAAGTTCACCCTGATAGGTACGAGGGAGAATATTCAAGGTCTTCTACTTAAAGCATCTACTAGAACATTCTCCTTCCCTTTTATATATGAAATCACAAAATCGTATTCAGTTAGGAGTTCACTCCATCGTCTTTGTCTTGCATTTAAGTCTCTCTGGTGAATAAATACTGCAAACTTTGGTAGTCACTTTTAAGCACAAAGTTTCTCCCTACCAAGTAGTGTCTCCACATCTTTAAAGTTAAAACCACCGCGGCTAACTCTAAATCATGCGTAGCATAAATTTCTTCATGGGGTTTTAATTTTCTTGAAGCGTATGCTATTACGCCTCCTTTCTGCATTAATACTGCGCTTAACCCTTGCTTAGATGCGTAAGTACATACAGTAAAATCTTTATCCATATCTGGTACTCGCAAAATCGGTGCACTAGTCAATAATCGTTTAAGTTCAGAAAAATCTTTATCACATTCCTTAGTCCATTCATACTTAACACCCTTGCGCTGGAGGTTTATGATCGGCTTTGCAATTTTGGAGAATCCCTCCACAAACCTTCGGTAGTAACCTGCTAAACCCATAAAACTACGCACTTCATGTGCATTATTAGGTATCGGCCACTCCCTGATTGTGTTTACCTTTTCAGGATCTACAGAGATTCTTTCGCCTGATATGATATGACCTAAGTAATGGATTTCCTTCTGAAAGAAAGCGCATTTGGATAATTTTCCATATAACTTGTGTTCTCTGAGACAGGATAATACTATCCAAAGATGCTCTTCATGCTCCTTCTCATTCTTAGAGCAAATGAGGATATCATCCAGGAAAACTTGTACAAATTTGTCGAGATATTTGCGGAGAACGCTATTCATAAGGTTCATGAAGACTGAGGTGCATTGGTCAACCCAAATGGCACCACAATGAATTCATAATGCCCGAAACGAGTTCGAAATGCATTCTTAAAACATCGCTTTCGCTAATTTTGAGTTGATGATACCCCGACCGCAGATCGATCTTTGAAAATACAGTAGCTCCTTTCATTTGATCGAAAAGGTCGTCAATGCGAGGTATTGGATACCTATTCTTTACCGTGGCCCGGTTTAAATCTAGATAGTCCACACACAGTCGTAATGAACCATCTTTTTTTTTGACAAATATTACAGGAGCACCCCATGGTGAAACACTGGGTCGAATGTGCCCTACATCTAACAGTTCTTTCAGCTGTATTTGCAATTCTTGAAGTTCCGGGGCGGTCATTCGGTAAGGGGTTTTAGATATAGGTTCTGTACCAGGTTTCAATTCAATGGTGAGGTCTAGCTCTCTCTTAGGAGGCAGTCCTGATAATTCCTTTGGAAAAACATCCGAAAATTCTGATAGAATCGGATACTGATTTAAGGAAGGCCCTTTTTCTTTGCTTACCTCTTGAACTGCATACACTTGACAACCCTTCCTTAAGCACCGCTTCATTTGCATAGCTGAGATGAAACGCAAGGATACTTTTCTCTTAATACCCTGAATTTGGATTGTCTCTCCCACATCATTCAAGCAAAATATTGTTTTCCCGAAACAATCTACCCATGCTCGATGAGACTCTAACCAATCCATTCCTATCACCAGGTCGTAAGTTCCTAGGGCCGTGACATATACTTTTAGTTTGGTCAAACAGATTCCTAGATCAACTTTGTAGTCCGCAACACTTAATTCTACCGATTAAAGGTCTCCCGAAGCCATTTCTACCTGTCTAAAATCGTCCTGCTTGCAGGCTGCCAACCCACATTTATTTAATGCATAAGATGAAATAAAACTATTAGTAGCTCCAGTGTCAAATAATATTTTGAGTTTTATTCCGTTGATTGTACCTGAAGATTCCACTACAGTGGATTGTTGTGCTGCTTGATTGTTGTTGACGACAGCATGGATTCTATGATTGCTTTGGGCATCTGATGATGGTTCTTTTCCTGTTCGCCGAGAGTTTTCCGGACAATCACGCCGAAGATGAGGTCTTCCACACCCCCAACAGTCCACCCGGGTTGGTCCTTTTGCATTTGACTGAGAAATTCCAGACCAAGAGCTCTGTCCCCTGGTGCCGCTTCCTCTCCCATTCCTTCCCTGATTACCAGTCCCTCGAGATCTCCAAGGGCTGATGTTTGAGGACTCGAAAGCTATTGCCTTTATGGTCATGGGAGATTTTACCCCCGCTCCTCTTGGGGTAAACCTGTTACCATAAGGAGGTGGTCTCGAGTTATTTCCTTGGAAGAAATTTCGGAGAGTCCTTTCTGTAAATGCCTGCGGTATTGGTTCAGCTGGCCTGAAATCCCTTTTAATCCCCAGATGTTCTTCTTCATAACGAGCACATTCAACCGCCTCTACCACCGTCGATGGCTTCCACATTCTTACCATGGCCCTGATTCGAGGAATTAATCCAAATACGAAATGCTCGGCCTGGCGTTCATCCGTGTCTAGATAAGGAACATATTTTACAAGTTCCATAAATTTTATCTCGTATTCTTCCACAGTCTTACCACCTTGATTGAGAGTATGGAAGGCTCCATCTTGCTGCTCTTGAAAGAAAGGTGGTAAGTATTTTGCACGGAATCGGTCCACGAACAACTCCCAAGGAGCGACATCTGACGTGAGATGCAGCTGTTTTTCCATATTCCCCCACCAAATCAGAGCATTCCCCCTGAGTTGGAATACAACGATCTTCGTTTTAGAAGTTGAAGAATATTCTCTTAGTGCAAAGCATCTGATCATCCCTTACAACCATGCTTCGGCATGTTCTCCAGCTCGTCCTCCAGAGAATTCCGGGAGTTTAATCTTTTGTAGTTCTCACAAAATATCTTCTTTATGAGGCTTGTCATCATAATCCTTAGGCTTTTCTGAATGTCTTTCCTCTGGATGACGTCGTTCCTCCTTGTCCCTGGTCGACTGCAACCCTTTTAATGTTTCCAAAATGGCTTCTAATGAGCTCATCACAGTAGTAAGATCGGGTGGAGCAACAGGCGATGACGGTGATCTTGATGGTGGCAATGGAAATGGTGAAGGTGGAGGTGGCGGCGATGCATTTCGCTGGCGCTGCCGCCTTTGGTATGTGTTAAACGTTGTAACTTTTCCTGAAATACATAATAAATTTATGAGAAGTGGGTAAATTTTCAGACTTGACATAATATAATTTTCGTAAGATTTGAGCTTGCATACGGGTATAGTTCTTTTGCTATTTTAGCTGTAGGCAGGTCTTACTAGTACTGAGGTCAAGGAGGGTGGCAACGCGACCTCCTTGTCCTATGCAGGGTAATTTATGCGTACTAATTCTAGAGTGAAATGCAGGGGTTTTCATAGATCATAGTGTTGGTTTGTAAAATTTGTCTAAAATATTTAGTCCTAGATGCAGTTATAGAAGGGACTTATTGATTGTCAGCTACTTATGATTATAACTAATACTTGAATATTGATTTTCTTCACCCTTGTGACTCTTCCTGCTTTTGTAACAAAATAAATGAGAGTTAAAATGCAATTTTCAAGTTTATTTTGTATAAATTCAAACTCTAAAAATAATTTACTCATAATATAAATAGCCTTACTCAATTTACAATTAGCTTGATCTTAAAATAATTACTATGTATATAAACCAAATGAATTAATATATTTGTTTAAGGTAAACATTTAATTTGAGCAAAATAGTTAATAAAATAAATATTAAAATTTATAAATAAATAAGAAATATAAATTATAATTTTATATAATATATTGTTATGTTGCAACTAGTTTAGTTTAGGATATCCCACCAATAAAATCTCTGTGCCTATAATTAATTCTTATCTTCTTGTAATGATTACTCATATCTTCTTCATCATTTATCCTCTCTTATAACTACGTTATATAGAATATTTTGTCTTTCACATATAAAAATTATTCCTATATTTACTTTCATACTTTATTTTATTTATTTTATCTTTTGAAAAGACTGAACTATAAATTATACTAAAGTAACTCAAATTTTGCTAAAAGAGTGACGCATAATTAAATATTTTCTTCAACATCCTACAGTGGTCCCTACTCTCCTATTCGGTAGCTTAAAATAAATTATAGAACCATGGTCCCCTTCTCCTAATCGTTGGTCAATTTATTCATGACCCAATGTGCAATCTTATGCCCTCGTGGGCTCCTCCCTTGGTCATAGCTTGACGCTTTAATTTTTTTTTTTTTGCCTTTATCGTATTTTATTCGTGGCTTCATCTTACTATTGGTAATTTTGACAACAGATCGTTCATAACCCAGATGTCAATTCTGTATCCACGTTGTTTCCCTGAGAGAACTCCAGCTCGGGAGCCTCCAGTTCGAACCACGCCGCAGAAATGCTTGAAGTTTTTAAAGAAATATCAGTTTCTCTCCATCGAAGAAATGTCTTTGCACTGTTTCACGGGACGCTATTGACAGACCTTGATCTGCATCGATAGCTTGTATTTCTTTTCTTTCCTCGTTTTTGAAGTTCGGCCGTCCACTGCTTGTGAGGGAAAATGCCGACAATATAATCCTAGTGGGGCCACGATGTAATCCTAGCCGACCTAACAATAATAATGTAAGGGCACAATAATAACAATATGGGGGTTACAGGGGTACAATAATAACAATAAGGGGGGCTACACTAACATAATAAGGGGCTACACTATTAATATAGGGACTTAACAAAAAGTTACACAGAGAACTACAAGTCTCACAAATTTCTCACTAGATCTGCAAAACCTCGTTTCTGAGTAGAAAACTAGAGCACAAAATGTTGTATGCCAAATGGGTCTACCTGTAGAATAGTCAACAATTTGTATGGGGCTTGCTCCCTAATAGAAGGCCTGGCCAAATGGTTCATCCATACTGATCGATATAGAATAATAGAACAATATTTAACTGTAAACAAAAGTAATAATAACCCAACTTATTTGATAATTTTCATGCCATAGACAGAAAATTTACAGAAATTGCAGGGCCTATAAGGTCGAAAAGGGTTTAACTACGCCCTCTGATACCAAATGTAAGAACCCTCTTTGACAGTTTCCTAACTTTTCCATTATATTAGTGAGTTTTGCTAGAGGTAGACTTAATGTTAATTCGACCAACAGTTTAATCCTTGCTACAACTATCATCCTTTCCATGAATAAATCCAACATATATATATATTTAGGCGGTAATACGATTAAATGAAGAGCAGCAGTGAAATTTAATCTTTAATCTTTCATAAGGAACTAGTCTATACATAGAAAAATACCTGGAATAAAGCTGATGATTTGATCGTGGTTCTCCTTGTGAAGCTGTGAACAGTTTACTGAAAAAAGCAAATCCTCCTAGCCAATCTAGGAACAATCCTAGACCCAGAGGATGTCTCCTCGGCCCCCGTGCCCAGAATTCCAAGAACCCAGAGACTCCTTCCCAGACAGTTTATCTAACTCAAGCAGAATTCGTTTCTCTGTTCTCCAAAAAAACACCCCCTTCTCCTCCATATTTCATAACTTAAATAATCTCCCTCCACCACCTCTTACCTCCCAAGGTCTTATCCTCATTAATGGTGATATTATATGTATTTATGGTGGTGTGCTTTCCATTATCGTGGATAGGAATATAACTTAAACAACCTTCCTCCACCGCCTCTTACTTCTCGAGGCCTTATCCACCTTAATGTTGATATTAAATGTTTTTATGGTGATGTGATCCATATTAATGTGGGTATGACTATGTATGGAGGTGGGATTATACGGTTGTCTTATTTATAGAGCATGGGACTTTACATTTAAGTACTTTAATATTCATTTTTAATATTGGCATATTCATTTTTAACTTAATGAGTTAACTTTATTATATCATTTTCTTTTATTAGTCCTTTTCATATAATTTATACTTAATTAAACTTAATATTAATCTGAAATCTTAATATTAAGTCCCTAACTTATGTAATCTTGATATTAGTAGGTAGGTGTACTAGTGCGATGTGTGCAATATAGGCAGGTGTAGCTATCAAATGCATATATCGTACAGACGCTAATATTATTTTGTGTATAACTTGGGAATGGGTCGTTACACCAACTAAGCTAGGGTTTTGACATGAAAGAGAGGCACAAGAGCAAAGGATTCATTTGATAGATCATGTCAGCAAAAATAATTCTATACCATCTCATAAACATCATGCCTCCATCATTTTCCAAGAATTCATTCCAAGAGACAAGCCATGTGTCACACCTAGGGCTAGTTTTGCTTCAAATTGTGTTTTTGACCAAACAGAGATGAATTTCGAAAAAATGAGAGAGGTTTTTGTCCATAATAGGTCCAAGAAGAAAAAAATCCTTCATTTTTTACACAGGTATCATGGTTTGAGATCAATGTAAAAAATACAGGTGTTACGGGAGAAACTATGCACTTCTAGAGTGACCTTGGGAAAATATGTTTTTCTCATAGTTGGAGTGTCCAAATGACTTGCTTAATAAGTCAAATGACAACTAGACCTCAAGATATTTCCAATGAGATATCATGAGATCAATTTTGAATTGATAAAGTCATCCAAAAGTGAATCTTCCACCTTTTCATTTTTTACCATTATTCAGACTTTGACAGTTTTGGAAGAATCAATTTTTGGCTGGAAATTAAACTCAAATGGGGAAAAAAAAATTGTTTATTTGGAAATTATACTCCTCAATCTCTAACAAACTATGTATTACTCATTTTGACATGCAAAGGAAAGGCCTCTAAATACCTTTGCAAAATGGCGTGCATATGAACGATTGGCGCTACGTCACATGACCACTTCAAGGAAATTTTACCAAAACTTTCCAAAATAAGGTTTTCAGCCTCTAGAAACTTAACGAGTTAATACAGAATAACATCAGTCAGAAAGCAATACAAAGAATGAAACGGTGAAGAAAAAGAGGAACAAAGTGACAATGAAAAATCAGTAAGGAGGCAATGAATTTAGAGCACTCAAAGAAGGTAAAGACCAATAAAAACTCAGAGACATGGCTCAAGATTTTTTATAGGCTTATCCAAACCCTTGAAGGACCTCTCCACCAAGTTTGAAGAAAATCCGAACACTTTTTGTTTTTTCCAAATTTTGGCCCCTAAGAGCGCAACACCCTAGGCGCTACGCTCTTTTTAGGGGCATCCTCAGATGCTAAGGTTTAAATTTCTGGGTTTTTCATGTCTCCAGCAGTCTCCACAAAAAATTTCAGATCATTTGGAGCATTTTTTCCCCCTCAAAAGGTCAAAAAACACCTCAAAAATGAACTTTCTGCTTCCTTTTCAGGCCTGGTGCTACACGTTGAGCAGTCATGGGAGATTTGATTTTTGAGCAGGTAAATGGCATCCATTCAACACAAATCAAGTATTTCTGGAAATTAGATTCTCTAAGCTTTCCAACGAGCTATCACGGGCCCGAATCCGATGCCGGGAAGGGGTCCAAAACTCAACTGCAACAGACCCTAATTTTTGTTGATATGGAGCTACGCACAGAGACAGCTTTTTGCCAAAAAGTCAACAAAAGACACTAATTAATGGCAAATTAGTTTTTTAATATTTTCTTGGAAAAACACTCCTAATTTGATTTGGGAGTTATGTTTTGGTGTGTTTCATTTATTTCCTTATCTCTTATGTGTCTTGGGCCTTGCATGGTCATTAAGCACATTTATGACATTTATGGCTGAATTAGGGTTTCTGGAAGCCTCTTAGGGTTTCCACCTCCTCATTTGCTCCATAAATACAGCATGAGGCTCTTGTATATTTTTTTGGATGTTTATGACTTATGCTGAAGTAATACATAGTCCCTTGAAGCCTTTGATGAGAAATTGATGTCTTGGAGCTTATGCATGATCTGATTCACTTGTTGATGGAGATGGATTGTTTGCAGGATCCATAGGCCTGGTTGATGGTGAATTTTTCTCTTGTTAATGTTTTCTAAGTTTCTCATATGTTTTCCATCCATCTATGCTACAGTAGGACAAAAAATTTAGACTAAGATATGCTTGTTGATGGTACCTTAGATCTGTATGTTTCCTTCATTGCCTAAATGTTTTCTTCTGCTTAAGATATGTTAGAGAATTCATCTTTTGCTCTCTAATAAGTTTTTTTCTTTTCTATTTTCTTGAATGATTTAGATCAGTTAGTATCAATTATGATTTATGGCTAGCCCTGCATATTGTTACCTCTGAAGTACTCTGTTCTTGAAATCATCTTTTGAAGCGGCTTTTCCTATAGTATGTCAAAGAAGTCTGTCTTAACCATGCTCTTTGCCTTTACTTAGCTAAAATTGTCTCAAGGAACTTTCATAGCTGTCACTGTAGATGTTAGGGTTTTCTCTGCTTCTATGGTTATAGTTACTTGTGCAACTTAAATGTTTTTTCCTGCTCTTGATGATAAAACCCATGAAAGATTAAATAGGTTTTTGCCTTTCTATGTTTTATCTGAATGTTGTCTTGGTTGATTATTTGCTTTCAGTCTGAGATCAAATGGGTTAGGTTTCTCTTGCTATGCTTATAAATCTTCTAACTCCCTCAGTTTACAAGTATATAAAGGATTCTGTTTCTGCCTTTTATTAGCTTGTTGTTCCCAAGTTTAATGTCCATCTCATGATCCTTCACAACCTTAAAGATCCACCAACCAAGTTAAATTTCCCTGCAAATGCTCTTGACACCATTGATGAACTCATTCATGACCTTGTTTGACTCCATTGCCCAATGACTTAAAAATATTCTTTGTTTTCTATCTAAATCTATCTAAGCATCATACCCAACCAAAAACAATTAAAATACCTTGCACTTAACATCTAGCCTAAAATCAACCCTAATCAGTAAGCAAGTTCACATCTTGGCACCTACTAGAGAGATCCCTCTCTGAATCCAAGAAGGCTAGGTCCTTGGATTCCAAAGCTTGGTTTGATGTTACCCCTGTCCATTTGTGTCTCAACCAATCTAGCAAATTACGGGGAGCTAACACGAGGTACATTGCAATTAGACTTTTATTATGCTACTATTCCTGTTTTTGGGCAATTGAGAAAATTGTACCATGAAACTAAGATGAAGTATATGATCATAGGCAAAGAAAAGCCAAACAATCATCCTATAAATGTTGTACATACATATTTAGAGTCATTCATTTTGTTTAATGATAGTGGATTAAATGATGTAGATAGCCAATTAGTTGATGTAGAAGATGTTCCAGAGATCCATAATTGTATTAGAGAAGTGATAGCTAAAGAAAAGATGAATCTGCCAAGCTTAATAGAACAGCCATCAAATGAAGCATTGAAAAAATCAGAACATCAATCATAAGAGGTAGTGAAAGATTTAGAACAATAATTGGATAAAGTGGAAGAAAGCCTGGAAAAGCATGAAGAGATAGTTCAGAAAATTCAGCCAAAGCAGAAATCAGAGTTTCAGCATTTAGAGGATGAGAAGGATGAGAATGGTCTATGGTCCATGGACTTTGATGGTGCCCTGGGGAAATATGGGGCAGGCATTGGAATCTGGGTTCGCAGCCCTTTTTAGCAGGATAATAAGGTCCCTACAAATGTAAGGTTGTGCTCTTATAAATTAGCTTTTGATTGCACTAACAATGAAGCCGAGTATGAAGCACTGATTACTGGCTTAAAGATCTTGAAGAAACTGGGTGCAAGAAGGATTGTAGTGTATGGTTATTCAGAACTTATGATCAAGCAAGTCAAAGGTGAATATCAAGCTAAGCATCCTCAAATGAGACAATATAGAGATGCCGTAATTGATATTTTGAAAATGTGTAAGGAGTGTATAGTTAAAGTTGTGCCAAGGAATCAAAATCTCATGGAAGATTCATTGGCTAAAGCTGCGAGCAATTCCAAAATCCCCATCTTTTCAAACATAAAATTTGAGATTCATGTGAAGCACCGGCCCACCGTTCTCGATAACTTGCGATATTGGCAAGTTTTATGGGATGATAAGTAGATAAACAACTTTCTCCAAGCTGAAGAAGAATTTGAGAATTGTTCTATAGATCAGATTTCTGATAAAGATGACCAAGATATAGAAGCAACTCAAATGGACATATTATAGCAGAAAGATAACAGCATTCCAAAAGGTCTCATAACTTTGGAAGAATTGTTTGACCAAGATGACATAGCAAGAAAGCCTACATTGATGCCTATGGAAAAGGGTGTTGAAGATGTAAACATTGGGACAACCGACAAACCAAAGATGGTGAAACTATCCAAGTCCTTATCTCCCGAGGTAAAGGCTGAATATGTTAAATTACTTTCTGAATTTGCTGATGTTTTTGCATGGGAATATGCATATTTAAAGGTGTATGACAAGAACATCATTCAACACACTATTCCGATCAAGTCCGATCAAAAGCCCTTTCGTCAAAAGTTGAGAAGGATAAATCCCAGACTGCTGCCATCAATCGAAAAAGAGGTAAACAAACTTTTCAAGTCTGGTATCATTGTCCCAATCAGATTCTCTGATTGGATTTCAAATTTGGTCCCAGTGAGAAAGAAGACTGGAGAAATCCGGCTCTGCATAGATTTCAAAAACTTGAACAAAGTGTCCCTCAAGGACAACTATCCACTTCCGAAGATGGACCATATACATCAAAGAGTTGTTGGTTCTTCCCAGATGTCATTGTTGGATGGTTATTCAGGCTACAACCAAATTCTGGTGCACGAATATGATCAGGACAAGAAAACATTTACCACACCTTGGGACACCTTCAAATATGCCAAAATTCCATTTGGTTTGAAAAATGCAGGGGAAAAATTCCTGCGGGCAATGGACATAGCATTCGCCAATGAAAAAGATGTTTTCTTGGTTGTTTACTTAGATGATTTGACAGTGTTTTCACATTCTAATGATGAATATTTGCACCATTTGAGAATTGTTTTCGAAAGATGCAGGAAGTTTGGAATATCACTCAACCCAATGAAAAATATTTTTTTTATGGAAGAAGGTAAACTCCTTGGTTACATCATCTCCAAGGATGGGATCCAGATTGACCTTTCCTGTGTTCAAGCAATTCAGCAAATTGATTTCCCTCGCAGCAAAAAGGAAGTACAAACATTCAACGGTAAGATGAATTTATTACGTAGATTCATTCCTAATTTAGCGGAGCAGCTTAGAGAATTGACGAACATGTTGAAGAAAGATAGTGATGTGAAGTGGTCTGAAGATGCTCGGAAATCTTTTCATTCAGTTAAGTTTGCCTTGACTACTGCAGCGGTTTTGATAAGTCCTGGTTACACTAGTGATTTCATAATATTCTCATTTGCTTCTAAGCACACTATGGCAGCAGTCTTGATGCAGAAAAGGGACAAAACAGAGTTATCAATTGCATTTTTCAGTTGCAATATTAGCGATGCAGCCCTTCGCTACAACATCATAGAGAAACAAGCTCTAGATTTGGTTAAAGCACTGAAAGATTTCAGAGTTTACATATTACATTCACACACCATTGCCTATGTACCTAATGCAGTTGTGAAAGAAGTTCTCATGCAGACAGACCCAGAAGGTAGGAGAGGAAAATGGATAGCAGCTTTACTGGAGTATGACCTTGAGATCAAGCCCACCAAGCTGATCAAAGGTCAGGGATTAGCCAAGCTCATGGCTGAGTCAAATATTTATGCCCTTGACATCAATTTGATTTCAGCTTTGTCCAAAAATGAAGAAGAAGTGAATCTTATTTAGGTATCCAATATCGTTTTGTCATCTCCACGATATTCTGATATTGTTTATACTTTGCAACATTTAAACCCTCCTGTAAGCATGACTAAGAGTCTAGGTAAATATTTGAAACTCAAAGCTTCAAAGTATTGCATATTGGATAATGCACTTTACTGGAAGGATCCCAGAGGTGTGTTGCTGAATTGTTTGGTCGAAGAAGAATCTAAAGAAGTGATAAATGACTTCCACAAAGGAGATTGTGGGGGCCACCTATATTGGAAGACCACGACCAATAAAATATTGAGAGCGGGTTATTATTGGCCGACACTTTTTGTAGATGTTTATAAAGTAGTAATGAGCTGCCATGAATGCCAAGTTTTTTAGGGTAAGAGAAAGCTTCTCCTGTTGCCTCTTCAACCTATTTCAGTCCATACACCATTTCAGCAGTGGGGCCTAGATTTCATAGGTGAGATTCACTCAGCATCATCCGCTCAGCACAAGTGGGTATTGACAACCACAGACTACTTTACAAAATGGATTGAAGCCATCCCGACCAGGCAAGCTACAAATTCTGTTATCATTCAGTTTTTAGAAACTAATATTCTGTCCCGTTTTGGTTGTCCTACAAAGATTATCACAGATAACGCGGCAACATAGAAGTCTAATAATATCACTGAGTTTTGTGACAGATACAACATTAAGTTGGGACACGCTACAGCCTACTACCCGCAAGGTAATGGATTGGCGGAGTCCTCTAATAAGTCATTAATCAGTATCATTAAGAAGATGTTAGAGGCGAATAAAAAGAATTGTCATAATAAGTCGATTAATGCATTGTGGGCAGATCGGGTGAGTAATAAAAAGTCTATTGGTATGTCTCCTTTTCAAGTTGTATATGGTGTCGATACTGTGTTTCCTTCATCATTAGCAATCCCGATAATGAAATTGCTGCAAGAATCAGGGACTGAGGAAAATGACATACAACGCCATATTAATCAAATGATACACCTCCAGCAAACAAGGGATGAAATATTTCAGAATACTTCAAAAATTCATGATAGGATAAAGAATATTTATGATCGGAAAACTAAGGAAGACAATTTCAAGATAGGAGATGTGGTACTCCGCTGGGATGCTAGGAATGAAGAGAAGGGTAAGCATGGTAAATTTGAAAATTTATGGAAAGGGCCATGGCAGATTTCAGCTTGTCGGGGACAAAATGCTTATTTGCTTGAAGAGATGAATGGACATGAGTGTTTAGGAGGACTAGTTAATGGTAGGCTCCTAAAACACTATCTTTTCTTAAACAAATTTCTCGATCAATTTTCCATTTCATTGTAAATATCAGTTACATTTCCTGCAAGTGTGAAGTAGAAAAGCAATGGAGTTCGGAGCCCGAAGTGAAGGCCATGGAGCTTCACTGATTTTCTGCCATTTTCAAGTTCAATTTTCAGTCAAGTAAGTCAGTATTGAGTCAAGTCTCAGTCAATTGAATTTGCGTTGAGTCAGTCTATTTTTCAAGTTATTAGTTTTCAGTCAAGTTTTTCAGTTTGGGTTTTGACTGTATTGGCCCAATGGAAGAGGTACTGATCTGCAAAATCTAGAGTTCTATGGTTCTTGACACCTCTTTCAGAGCTATCATCCCCAATAAGGCCAATGTTAGTGTCAGTATTTGCATACTACCATCAGTGATCAAAAATACTCTTTTCATATCATTTTAGGAGTCCCACTTAGAAATTTTTAATCATTCCATTAGGTCATGTAAAAAATTCACTCATTGATGGTAGTCCTAGTCATAATACTTCACTCTCCCTCAAAAATTCATATTTGCTGGCCCACCTTCATGTTTTGCTGAGCATAAATCAATCATGAGAGTCTATTTCATCACATCATAATGTCAGTTAAAGTCACCATGGAGTCTTGTCATTCAAGGTCCCATTAGGTCACTAGGTTTAATTTTCCAAGGTTAAATAAAACTCCATTCAATTTTCATAAGGTCATAAAAATAATGAGAGTGATTGAATAACATTCCTTCATCATCTGAAAAAGATTTTTCAACATGAAAGATGATCTCCAAGGAAAATTTCCAAAGTTTTGATTCTTCTTTCAAGTTATGATTTTATTCTGCAATGTAATTTTATTCAAAAAATAGAGATGTAATTTATTTTTATTTTTAATGTAATTTTATGTTCACTAGGTGTGATAAGTACTATTCCCAAGCTGCCAATTCAAACTCTACATGCCAAACTGAAACAACAAATGCAATCAAAGAGTGCCAAACTCTAGCATCATCAATCTGCAAAGAAAATGTCAAAGTGTAAAAGGGTATTTTTCAAAATTTTCAAAGGTGAAAATAAAACATTCAAAAGTGGGTTTTGAATGAAAAGTTCAATTTCACACAAGTATATAAGCCCTCATGACATCAAAAGAGACCTCATTTGTCTCCTACCACCATCGAGCAAACTCAGCAAAGTAGGGTTTTCAAGTTTTTTAGGCCAAATCAGAAAAACAGGGGAAGGCGCTGCGTGTTTGCTTAAGGGAGGGAACATTTCCTTCTGGCATTGCTCGTTTCCTCTTAGAGTTGCGCACCTGCCAAAGAAAGGGCACAGCTACCAAGGGCGTTGTGCGTTTCCCCATCTTCTTCACCAATTGCTTGCAAAGCCTCCAAACTTGAAAAATCACCCTCCAGACTTTAGCAGTGATTCTTCACACCTCCAAAAAAGCACAAGTAAGTTAGAAATTGCTTCACTCCTCTTGATCAAAGTCATTTTGGATGTGTGAAGTTTGTTTAAAGGAAACTTGGTGTCTTCTTCAAATTCAAAACCCTAGTTTTCCTTAAAACCTAATTACACTTCAATTTCAATCCCTAAACCTCTAAACCCTTACCACATTGCAAATCTACCCTTTCCCAAATCCCTACAATGACATTTCTTTTCCCTAAGCCATCATTTCTTTAAAACCTTAAAGCCCTAGGTACATTATTTACCTAGGCTCCCAATTCCCTACACTTGTAATAAATTCCCTATTCCAAACTCCTATATATCCTTACTCCCTGTCACATTCCCTGATTCCTAAATCCGTACCCCCATCTCCCTCAATTACCCTATCCCATTCCCTAGTCCTAAAATTCACATTCCATATCATCACACTTCCCTAGGGTTTTGACACTAAGACATCATGACAGAAGAAGGAAACAGATCATACAGTGAGGGAGAAGAAATTGAGGGGAGGAGGCCACACAAAGGGGGAAGAATACTTAGATTAGTGCCAAAAAATACCAGGGAAATTTTGGCATCTCCTATGGCTGTGACATGTTTCAAACATGTTGGATGTTTTGAGTTCTATGAGCAAATTTAGAAGGTCCAACACCATGCTATGTTGACCAGACTTTTCATCTCTAACCTCCATGACCACCAGGTTACTCTAGCTGGTGTCACTTTCACTATGTCAACTGCCATCATCTCAGCTGCTATCGGGATCCCAAATGTTGGGGAGAAATGGTTCAAACAGAGAGAATTGGAGGAGCATTACTATGACCCTTTCACTAAACCTAGGTGCAAGAATGGGAGAAAGAGGATTTTTCCTTTCTCTTACCTCCTGGAGAGATATGCTCCCATGATGAAGATTATCATGAAATACTTTTAATGTGAAGGTAGATTTTCTAGATTGTATGCCTATCACATCCGGCTACTTATGCACTTCACTAGGGTAAAGATGCTCAACATACCCTACTACCTTTTCCGGAGCATTTATAAGATGACATTTATTGTCTAGAAGAGAGAGTATGCACATCAAATGAACAGTCTATTTCACCACTCCCTCATCAAAATCATAGTCTTCCATCACCTCAAGCAATTGAACATTCCATGTAGTTCATTCATAGCTGATGACATATTCACTGCTCCACCTATTCAGCATGCCCAAAATGTGCCTTGGTCATCTCATCCTTCCACTTCCACTCCTCCATTTCAGCCCACAATACATTCATCATCTTCAGAGTAGTCTCCCTCACCTATTTCATCACCATCATCTCCATCCCACATTGAGACTAGGTCACCTAGCAGAGCTGAGATCAATAAGCCTAAGTAGGCTAATGTGGTTAAGATAGAGCCATTGGCAAAAACATACAAAAGGGGTCATAGGCAGGTGGTTGCTCCACAGATTGTGGAAGGAGCCCTACCTTCTTCACCAACAAAGCAGATACAGAAGGGGAAAGAAAAGATGGTAGAGGACGATGAACATGAGGCAATCATTCATGATGAGGATGACCTCCATCAAACAGAGCAGGATTTTGACCTTGTTGACCTAGATGAGGATGATGATGATGAGATCACTAGTGTAGTCATCAAGGGGAAGGATGTCAAGATTAGAGAGCTCCAAACTAATCTCGACAGGTCCAAATATGTCATAAACTTCCTTGAGCAAGAGAACCAGCAGTTGAAGACAAAGCATGTCATTGATGAGGTGAAATACATCATAGCTCAAAGGGAGGCAGAAAAAGCCAAGGTTATGTTAGAAGAGACACTTGAGAACCATGTTTTTCTTAAAGAATAAGAGGAACAAGCACCAAGAGGCAAACCTAGAACTAGAGGGCTGAAAAGAACTCTAGCTCTAGAAAGACAAAAAGAGGCTGAGCTTGCTGATCAGTTAACCCTAAATGAACAACTGGCAATAGTAATCAATGAAAATCAGGAGCCATGGCTTGATAGAGCAAACCAGCACTTGGAAAAGCTTTTGGAGAAAGCAAACAAAGACAATGACCTACTAAGGAGGAAGGTCAAACATTATGCCCAAAAGGACAAAATTGCAAAGGCCAAGCTCAAAAGAGCCAATGCAAAGATTGAGGCTTTGACCATGCTAGAGGAGAAAATAAAATTGGATATACTTGCAGAGGCTTCAATCCAAGCCTAGCCACATCATGAGCCATTATTTCACCAATTTTGAAGAGTTTTGAGTCATTTTTGCAAAGTTCTGTGTTTTTAGTGTGTTTTTGGACAGTCAGGTCACAGAGCCAAGTGTCTTTTTTGATCCATCCTTTGAGCAAAAGGTCACGACCATTACATCCAAAATGGTCAATACATCTCAGAAAACCAGTTTGCAAGCCTTGGTTTGCAAAACAAGTAGGTGAAAATGTCAAAAAACCACCAAAAAATCATGTTTCTGCCTCATTTTTGGCCTTGGCGCTACGCGCTGAGTAGTCTTGGGAGGATGGATTTTTGACCAGGAAAATGAGCTTCATTTTAAAAACTAAAGGCATATTCAAAAACTAGACTTGAAGTGGTTTCCAACAAGCTATCCTGGAGCCAATTTGGGCACCTGCAACCCCGTCAAAAACAACCTGCAAGATGGAGGGCGCATTTACCAAAGGAAGGGCGCGTTTACGAAAGAGAGGGCTCGTTTGATAGTTTGCTGATAGTTTGCTAATATTTTTCAAATTTCACTGAAAATTTTGACTTTTGTCTTGAAAATCATGCTTTCACTTATGTAATTGAGCATGGTAAATGTAAATATGATATGGATAAGTTACCTAGGGGTAGATTTCCTGAGGTAAATGTACTCATTAAAGTCAAATGAATCAGTTTCAATGTAATTACGGAGGAGTCACTTAGATCTCCCTACACTCTGGCTTTCAGTTCAAAATTTTGTGGATCTCATCCTCAACTCAGGAATTCGATCCCTGAGGATGAGAGAATGTAGTTTTGATGTCTATATCTTCCCTTTATACACTCTTAGCAAGGGTTGGAATCAGTTTGGACGCTAGTGGATTGATCAAGAACCAGTTTGGCCTGGAAATTAATGAAGAATTGCACCTATTTCCTTGGGATTCATGTGGTATAAACAATGTTGCAAGAAACGTCCCCCCCTTGGCTCCAACCCCAGAAACGCGGTCCGTACGGAACCGTACGGGATTCGTACAGCGAAACGCGTTTCACAAAAAAAATTGCGTTTCCTGGAAAGTCGGATTTGTACGGCCGGATTTGCGTTTCCGTACGGAAGATCATTGTACGGAAGCGCCACGATTCCTGTATGTATCCATACGGTTTGCGAGCAGTTCCGTACAGCACCGTATGGATCCGACTTGCGCACTTGAAAAAAGTGTTTATTTATTTATTTGATTTTTGGTTTTATCTCGGTTAGTTAGTGAGTTAGTCTTGGGTTAGGGATATGATGAAAAGGTTATAAGCTCTATTTCACCTATTATTTGCTCACTTGTGTTTTTGGGGAGCTTGGAGAAGAGAGGAGAAGAGAAGAGAAAGAGGAGAAGAGAGAGTTGAGGAGAGCTTGGAGGAGTAAAGAAGGGTTTCCATCTACAAGAGCTAAAGAGGTAAGTGCAAACCCCAAACTTTCTCATTTTTTTTGTCATTGTTTTTTGTATTTTCTCTCCTCCCTCTCCTAGACTTTCCCTTTATTTCTTCTTTTACATTTATTTGCAGGTTGTCCACCATCTATATTCATACTCAAAGATGATGTTTCTTTGGGTTCTATGTATCATTCCAGTCTTGGTTTTGATGATGGTAAGTGGGAGTAGAAATAGAAGAGGAGAACACGAAGAAGAAGAGGAAAGTGGGCACGATATGGGTGACCCAATGTATGATGAAGAGGAAGGCTTTGAAGAGGAAGGGGATGATGAAAACATTGAATCACAAGATGGGAAAGCTGAATTGACACCCTTGTGGAACTATGTGACCAAACTTGAAGGGGGAAAAGGTGGTGGAGGCTACAAGTGTTTGTGCCCTCATGGTTGTCATGGGGGAAAACCATATAGCAGTTCATATACCCGTGTGAGGAGGCATCTTTGTGGGGTGATGGACAGTGATGAAAGAAAGGGTGCTGTGGGGATAGCAATTTGCCCAAAGGTTCCAGCTGAACAAAGAAGAAAATACATCTAAATAGAGGAGGTTGTGCAACAAAAAAATGAAAAACAAAAAACTCAATCTGAATCAAGTGCAACCTCTAGATTTGGTAGCTCATCTTCTCATGGTATTTCTGCAAGTTCTGGAAGTAAAAAAACAATAGCAGATTTCCTTGATGTTTCTGGGAGGGATGATGTGGATGGAAAGATAGTCCGATTTCTTTGTGCTTGCGGTGTAACATTCAATGTGCTTCGCTCTCCCTATTGGCATGAAATGGTGAAGGGCATCAATGAAGCCCCAAAAGGATACAAGTCCCCCAACTATGAGAAAGCTAGAATAGTGTGTTGTCGCACAGGTTGTCTAGGCACCGCGACAATGGCTCAGACTGGGGGCTATCACCCTGATCCCCAATCTCTCTATTTAAGTTGTCTCCTTGCAAGCTAAGGGAGGTAGACCCTATTATAAATGAAGAGGAAAAATCTAGGAGACAGCTAAAACGCCAAATACTTGATAAAATTAACGAGATTTCATAGATTGATTATGTTAAAACCAGTGCCTTATGGAGTCAAACAAGATCCCGTTATGAAATTAAAGATAAGTATTGGATGTATAACTGCTGCTAAATGACCACAATGATATTCAATAGAAAGTGCCACAACCATTCATTAGGATACTTGAGCCAATCAACAAAGCTTATCATGAAACGACCATTGAGATAAATGCCAGATGCTTAAAAAATTTCCGAAATTAAGATATTCCAATATAACCTAGTTCGAAAATTAAAATGCTCCACAATCAAACTTCAAATAAAAATTTTAGCGCATATTTGACTATAGAGAATTTAGAAAATATTTTGAAATTTTTTTATGATTTTGATACCTGTATGCAGATTAATCCATGAAGGCCATCAACCATAAAATGAAAAAACAAAGTAGTAGAGTTTAGAGACAATTCACCACATAGATCCGAGAAGGAACATCAAAATTTGTAACCCCAAAGTCTTTATGCTTTATTCCTCAAAAATTTACAAGAGCTTCCAAGACAAGTGCACGATCCTGAGATCGGATCACTCAAGACTGACAAAGACCTCTAAATTTATAGGACAAAATCTCCAATGGCTAGTTTGGATGATCCTTGTCAAAATAATCTCAACCGTCCAAAAGATTTAATCATCTTTTAATCAGGGGCGTTGAAATTATAAATTTGGGGAAAAAACGAATTTATCATTTAATTCAATTTTAATTAACTCAAAAATATTATTTTTGAGTTAATTACCCCAAAATTTTGATTTTGACTTAACCACCAAAGGCCCAAAGGTCCAAAATTTCTTAAAATTCTTAATATTCCCTTGGCCTGGGGCTTTCAAAAATCATTTTCTAAGGACCCACAAATTTTGCCTTTAAAGATTTAATCCTAACTTAGGACTCTAAATTAATTAAATTTCTGGTTTAAGATTTTTTAAATTAATTGACCAGAAAATTTAATTAATTGACTGAGAGGGGATTTTAATTATTTTTTTCAGCACTGCCTTGGTCTCTACATTTACATACATGAAGAATATCCATTAGCATGAACCCTCGAATAAATGCCCAGTGTATGACTCAAAAGAACATGATCTAGTAGACCAAGTAGCTCAAACTACTTTTACAAGGACTCGATAGAAAACACTAGGACTCACTTAGCATGCTGATGACAAAATCCACCCTAGCTTTGGGGTGAGGCTGGAGGGAAAAACTCTGCTGATCACTTACGTGAATTAGTGAGACAAAAAACCTCCTAGGATAGACATCATCAACAACATACTAGGCTTACCTAGGTTGTTGCATACATTGATGGTCCTACTTAGATCATTTACATCATAACATGCAGAATGGGTTTACATCATTTATAAAAAAATGCCGTCTGTTGATGAAATTTGGATGTCATGAGCCTTGAACATGATAAGCCCCATTTGAAAAAATGGGGGTGTACTGCTATGGGGTTGTTGACAAAGTGTGGTCAACACAGTGTTATTAAAAAGAGAAAAAGGAAAGGTTCAAGCAGCTTTGACACATTTTACAAATGAGTGGGTGGATAGTGGGGTATCCATTGTATCAGATGGGTGGAAAAATATCAGAAACCAACATTTGATAAATGTTCTTGGTGTTTCTGCTACTGGTGCAGTGTTTATTGCATGTCATGATTCCTCCTCTATCAGTGCAACTTCCCAAAACATTGCAGATCTCCTATTGCAATCAATCAGAGATGTTGGTCCTAGCAAAGTGGTTCAAGTGATCACAGATAATGCAGCAAATTGTAAGGGAGAAGGTAAAATTATTGAGCGTACTTATCCACACATATTTTGGTTTGGCCACGTTGGGTGCTTGGTGCACACATTGAACCTTTTGATGCATGATATTGTGAAGCATAAAGAATGTGGGTGGATTAATGAGCTTTACAAGAGAGGGAAGAAGCTCATTAAATTTATCACAGGGCATACAAGGGTAAACTACTTCTATGGCACTTACTCCAAGTTGCAGTTGCTTAAACTTGCAAAAACCAGATTTGCAAGTTATTACCTCACCTTTAGTCGGCTAGAGAAGGTGAGACAAGCTCTAACTAATATGGTCACCGCTGAATCATGGGAGGAGATTAACACTGATAGAGATGGAGCTAATGCAGCAAAGGACACTATTCTTGACATGTTATTTTGGTCACAGGTTAAATATGTTTTGCAATTCACCAAACCAATTTATTACATGATCAAGTTTGGGGATTCAGATAAGCCAATAATTGGGGAGGTTTATGAGCAAATGGATAACATGTTGGGGCAGATTAAAGACATTGTTGACCCTAGAGATACCACCTTGTACAAATATATTCGTGCAGATGTGGTAAAATGATGTGATATGCTAAATATTCCATTGCATGCATTAGAATATGTATTGACACCTAAATATTATATTCCATCATGGCTTTCTACAATAGCACCTGGGGGGGTGAGCAGGAGAAAACCACACTTAGATCCAGAGGTACTAATCAAATATATGGATGCACTAGATAAATTAGTTCCTGATGAGGAGGAGGCACACTTGGTACGGAAACAGTTGAGTAGCTATACACTTTCCACTGGTCCATTTGGGAGCATGCATGCTTTTAGAGATCGAGAGAGTTTTTCTTCTATTGAGTGGTGAAACATGCATGGAGGTGCTACTCCACTTCTACATACTTTGGCATTGTGGGTGCTATCACAGGTGGTAAACACTTCTTCTGCAGAGAGGTGTTGGAGCTCTTATTCTTTCATCCACAGTGTTGAAAGGAACAGGTTGAGTTTAGATCGGGAAGAGAACTTGGTTTATGTTCATTACAACTTGAGATTGTTGTCTCATTATTGTGAAGATGCAAAGAGTAACAGAGACCTTAAGTTTTGGGACAGGTATCCAGAGGAGACCAATTTGGAGGATGGAGTGTTGCGATTAGAGCAATTAGAGGATGCTCTTACCCATGATGATGATGATCGCCTTGACATGCCACCCCCCACTGGCCCCTTGCTTCCTAGGTTCCATGGTTCAACACCAACAGCAGGGGCTTCATCTTCATCAGTTACAGTGCCATTGCCACAGCTTCCACGGCCACCATCTTCTTCATTGCCACCATGTGGAGGTGCACCGTCACGTACTCTTCGTGGTGGAAGGAGGAGAGATGAGTAGATATTTTCAATGTTCACACTTTACTGCTTTTGTCATAGATTATCATTAGACTTGTAGGCTTGTTGTGAATTTGAACTTTTTTGTCTTGGTGGTGGCCAAGTGGCCTATTTTGTAAACATTATTATTTGAATTTTGGACATGATTAATGTTGACAGTTTCTCACTTATAATATGCTTTATGTTTTATAATATGGTTAAATGTTTTATGTTTATCATTTATGTTTTATAGTATGCTTAATTTTTAAATGTTTTATGTTTTAAAATTTATAGTATGCTTAAATTTTTTATGTTTATCATTTATGTTTTATAGTATGCTTAAATGTTTTATCATGCTTAATTATTTGATGTATGTTTGTAATTGCTAGGATCTAGAATCTAGATTCTAGATTCTAGATTCCTGATTCTCGAATAATTAATTATTGATGTACAATGGAATCATGGATGTCATATCTATCTTGATTTATGTAAAAAATGCATGTTTTCATGTCTTCTACAACTAATATGGTATTTGGGATTGTTGCTTTGAATATAAATGCAAAAAAATATAATATATATATATATATATATATATATATATATATATATATATATATATATATATACTCTAGATGCTTCCGAAACACTTTTCTTCCTAAATTTCTGGAAAATGACGCTTCTGCATCCTCGCTTTCAAAAAACGTCCCCGCTTCGTGCAACGTTGGGTATTAATGTTTGGCATTGTTTTTTCTCTGTGATCATTTGTATGAATGTTTTGTAAGCTCATAAACATTTCATGTCTATTATATGATAAATTTCAAGTTTGATAGACAAAATACATGTTTTTTATGCTTTGTTTTGGGAAATTTGTCATAATTTGTCCATTTTCTTCAGTTTAGGAAGAATACATCTCCTATGCTCTTCCTAGCACCTCATCGGTCTTAAACCATCTCACCAAATCACCTTTAAGTGTTAAGCCTTCTACCTACCTTGCCCCATCGAATGGACTACAATTCCATCTCATTTTCCCTGACCTAGTCCCCTTGACCTAATCCTCATATAGCAAATCCAACCCAATCAAAAAAAAACAAACCCTTCCGCATTTCATAGCTAGCCTAAATTTTTTTTCATCCAGCCCTGTTGGCTGTGATTCTGTGGAGAGAGCCCTCTCCGACTTGGTAGAGCTAGATACCAAGTTAAAAGATTGGTCTGTGGTTACCTCTGTTGGGATCTCTTCTTCAGCCTTAGAATACTCTTCTTCTTCAGCCTTAGGATCTCTTCTTCTGTCGGGAATACTGAGAAGCAGAGGGGGGGGGGGGGCAGGGGATGAATCATAATTTCTTCACAATTATCACTTTTTAATCCTTTCAGAGCATTAGTTAATCTTCAGTTATTCCTTCATATCATCATAAACAATAACCAATAGTATAGAACACCATACAACAATCCAAAAAGATAAAACAAAGGACATAAATATTTTTAAGTGGAAAACCCCCTTTGGGTCAAGAACCACTGGACGCTTTTTTAGTAATTGTCTTCTCTCTATTAAAAGAAAATTGATTACATCAAGATTTAGACTACAACTGAGGGATGCGTCAACCGCCTAATTCACTTGGAACAACCTATAGGATGCCACTAAACTCTAATATCATCATGCAACCAGAAGGATGCCCCAACATCCTGTAGATTAGGCCACAACCTGATGAGTGCCCCAACACTCTGTTTATCAGTTGTTATCGGAAAAGATGCTTCCCTGCCCTGTTAGTTTATCAGCCACAACTAAATGGACACCGCAACACCTTGTGCAAGCCACAACTTGCCCTAGCACCAACCTGCCACCCTGAAGTGTTCTCGGGTCACAACTTGAAGGTGACTCCAATCACAATTTTGACACTGGATCCCTTGTACTCTGAATTAATGTAGAATAATTGTAAGAAAGATGAAGAATAAATGTCAAATCCTGATAGTCGTTGATAACTATTCCGACAAACCAATCACTGCACTATGCTATGCATCAAGCTATATCACTATTCAACTACACATCATTGTCACTGCACACTGTATATCACTGTCACTACAAATCACTGCACACTTGCTGGCTATCACTGCATGTCACTGCTCATGAATGAATAGTCATCAATGCACAACCACTTTTATTATCGTATTGGGCTGCACTCGATGCTAAAACCATCTGCTACTACTATTGAATAATGTCACAATCCAAGGTGCCTCAAGTCATCCCGATGACCTGTAATCAGTGCTCTCAAACCTTGTCCTCAGAGAGCTACGAGCATATGTCTTTTCACTGCTGATTACTGGTCATATACTCTTGTTCATATTTACGTCAATACAACAAGGTGATGTCTTCAAAGACCTGCTACCATGTAAAGTCATGTCATTATGAAGTACACCCTCTAGATCATCACTAAAAGATATCTAGTCAAATCCTAGGCCATCATAGTCATAGGTCTATGTCATGTGTTACTGCTAAGTAGTGTCAAGTCAAAGTTATATATCAGGTCTATGAGTCAACTCAAATCATGTTTATATGTCAAGACACATCAAGGTTTGATACTCACTTCAATTCACTGCTAAGAATCCTTGTTTAAGGTGACTGTAGGTACACTAGATTATTGTCAACTTAAAAGGTACATAATTATTGTCATAAAAAATTAATAGTCAATATACACAGTTAATGCACATGTCTACGTGTCAATTCAATTGTCATATTTTAGTGTCAAGTCTCTTATCTTGTATCAGGTCTCCGTGTCAAGTGTTAAGTTACTGCTGCTTGTCAAGTCAAGAATCAAACACAATTCTAATTAATTACCACCTAATGTTACTGTGAAGTCTTCACACTCAAGTATCTCAAGAGTCATTGTTTCTTGTTTAGTCTGTATGACAACCATATCTTCAAGTTACACCATTATCACATCACACAAATCACAAAGTCACCTGTAGTGTTGGACTAATGATGAATACCTTTTCTGGACAAACTACTTGTTCCAAGGTGAAATGTCTTACATTTCTGTAGGTTGCTTTATTTAAATGTTGATGACACTTTGATCTGCAATCCAAGATTTCAGTGATGCACAAGCTTTCTACTCAACCATGGTAAAAGACACAATACAAAGCCTTTGTTAAGGAGTTTCCAAACCTAACTTCTTTACTAAAGACAAGCCCTAACCAAAGGCTTAACAGAGATCTAAATACAAACTTTAAAAAGGGTTAAACATGCCCAGAACATCGCTGCCTTTAGAGGAGGACCAAAAAACAGAAAACAAACCATAGATCTCTTAAATGGGGACAAAATAGCCTAAACTAGACTTAAAAACAGACTTAACTAACCTAAGTATAGGCCTAAAACCAAGCAGAGATCAACCCTTTTTGTTCTTTTATACCTCAGGTCCGTGATGTAAAAAGGTGACTTTACATGCTCTATCTAAACACAAAGTTAGAAGTACCTAGACTGTGACTTAAAAGGGAATATACAAAAAGAAAATTACGGACTCACTCTTGCTTATCCTTCTTGCTGTTCTTCGTTATTCTTATGTAAGGAAACCTTCAGTCCCAAGCAAAGATTTATCGACAAATGCTTTAGAACTTGATCCTTCCTGAACTCGGGTCCTGTAGTTGAAGACTTCAGAAGTAGCCTCTTCCGATTTTTGTTTAAGCTAGATTATAGTACAGACTCGGCCTTATATTCTAATCAAGAGATGCAACAAAAATAGAACAGATTGCCAAAATATGACATGTCTCTTGTGCTTGATGTTTTGGTTTCTTCCTGCAATAAGGTAGAACGAACCCAGAACTTTACTCAAAATTAACTCTCTTTTCTGATCTTACATTTTACCACAGGGCCAAAGATATTTCTCAAACAGATTATTCAAAAGATTAATGTAATATCCCTTTTGGAATATTTTGCAGATTTTGCTGGAAATTAATTCAATCATAAAATCACCTGAAGATAATTAATTCAACCATAAAATCACCAGAATATTGCCATGTAAAATACCTTCAGAAATTTAAGCCGTCAACATTATAAACAATTTGCATAACATTAACCACAATATTTAGGGAAAAAATGGAAATAGATTCTACAACTGAATATTAAACAATCTAAGCATGCAGAAGATCTCAGCCTTATTTATTAATATAAAAACTGTTGGTACAAAAACTGGACATGGCTGAGGTAATGGCCCCAAATAGATCTACAACAATGTCGCAAATGGCCTCCAAAACAAGAAATTAATTCAACCATAAAATCATCTGAAGATAATTAATTTAACCATAAAATCACCAGAAGATTGCCATGTAAAATACCTTCGGAAATTTAAGCCGTCAACATTATAAACATTTTGCATAACATCAACCACAATTTTTAGGGCAAAAACGGAAATAGATTCTGCAACTGAATATTAAAGAATCTAAGCATGCAGAAGATCTCAGCCTTATTTATTAATATAAAAACTGTTGGTACAAAAACTGGACATGGCTGAGGTAATGGCCCCAAATAGATCTACAACAATGTCGCAAATGGCCTCCAAAACAACTGGAAATAAACTACAACTTGTGAATCCTGAATGGATCCACCAATGGAAGAGATGGGTGCTCGCCCACTCTCACTAAATCACCCAAGGTTTTCTGTCCTGGGGCTACTACTGAAGTAGAGAATTCAAATCCTCAAACCTCTCACACAAACAATGATCCAATCCAAGATGTCTCCAAATGACCTCCGCTTCTGCTTTTATAGATCTTGTGGATAGATCTCCAAGCCTCTAGAAGCATCTTACTTTATTATTTTATTATAATTCTAGAAGATCCTCCATTGACTTTATCAAAGTGACTTTTAATTTAATTCTATTTCACTTAAGTCATTTTTGGGCCTTTTCCTCCAATTAATTATTTTCCTTTAATTAAATGACTAATTAAAGTCATTTTTAATTAAGGAAAATGGTAAACCACCCACCATACTCTCACTAACCATTAGAAATCACTACTCAGCATCCCATCCAGAGGATCTTCTCATTACGGTTCCAACGAGCTATTACACTGACGTGTTCCATCAAATAATCTTCTCGGAATACCACCTTGAGCATAATTAATTAATTTATGCTCCATAATAATGCTAATTCTGAAAGTTGTTGGAATGCGACGGAACAAAAGAAAATTGTGTTGTAATATTCCGAATAGGAAATAAAAATCAATACAAAGCAACATAAACAAAAACTACATCTAATAGAGATGCACCATAAAAATCACTGCAAACATTTCAGAAAAGCTGAGCCATTTTATTATAAATTTGGAAATAGGGAATGAGTACACGAAGGTGATCAAAATGATGGGACCTTGGCTTGCTCAAGGCAAACTGAAATCACTCTCCAAACCTTGCTATGGATGGATGCTTCTCCTAGTGACTGCGTAACTCCCTGAGCTATTGTTGCTGCGGGAAAGTGTTGCTTCTGACTGGAAAGGAGATGCTCTTTGGGGTTGTTCCCCTGCTCAGAAAATTATGGAACTCCAGAAATGAACTCTCCTCCCAAAACCTGGAAAAACTCAGGAAGGAATTCTGGAAAGGCTAACCCCAGAATTTGACACCCTTGGGAAAATTACGCACTCCTAGAGAGTACACAGGCCTCTGAACTAAATGGTTGGAAATGCTGGCCTCTCTTTGCTCCAAAAGACAACTTGTGAAGGGCTGATCCCCTCACACTTCTCCCGGACTGAAGCTACTGAATATCCCTCTCTCCCGAAGCTGCCCTCCTCCAAGACTGCATAACCTCACTGAGTGACTACGCTGCCTGAAGACTACATAACTCTTGGGTGAATGGCTCTCCGTGATTTTCTCTGAAAACTGAAGATAAAGCTCCTCACCTGAGCGGGCACTCGAAGTCCCCTGAGGCTGAGGCTGGGATCTCCGCTTGGAGACACCCATGTGTTGAACAAAACTTGCAGACTTAGCTAAACAGCGTAAGCGTGCTCAATATTTGACAGAAATTCTGAAGATGCATAATAGAATGAGTGAGAAGTTAGGCCCTCACTCCCTTTTATGCTTGAGACCTGTTGACCATTGGAGTGGCACCTCATGATAATGGGAAGACTCCATGCCCAAGGATGAACCAGAAGACATTTGTACCATCAGATATCATCAATTCAACAGAGTTTTCGAACTCTACTTCTATTTCTCATCATCTTTCTCTTGTATCTGGATTCCATGCCCTACTGGGAATTGTAATAAGTGATGCTAGTAATGATGAATTTGAGTGAATATTGAGTCTATAACAGGCCTAGGATGTTGGGACTCGATCAGCAAGAGAGTACACCTTGGAGTATTTTTTCTACTTGCTTAATTATTCATTTTTTCTAGCGGCGAATAATTTTCTAGGTTTTTTCATTCATTGCATTGCACCAAAGCCGGGGTGACTGCTTGAAGGTTGAGCCCCTAATGCATCTTAGTATCTAGAGTCAATGTATATTACCATAATATATCACACAAAAAAATTCGTGGAATTTGGTTAGGTCTAGGTAGTGATTTTTTAATTTTTAGATTTCCCGCAAGTCAAACAATTACAATAAAAATTGTAATTGGATTGTAATAAGTGTTGTCTAGAGAAGTTGTATGGGGTATGAGTAATCAAAATTACACCTTTCACCCTCAAATTTCTACTATGACACACTTTGAGGGGTTAATAATGAGTTTTGGACCCTCAAAACCCACATTTCCTAAGTTTAGTGGAAATTGTGGCATTTAATTAGGCTAGAATTAAATAAAATAGAGAGATAAATTATTCTATGTGACAAAATGACGTGGAAATGACTTGGAAATTATTCTAAGTCAAAGAGTTGAGTCAACGAACATGTGGAGGATGACTGAGCACACTGCATCATTAATTCATCATTTATTTAGTTAAAATCGAATTTTCTAGAGATAAAGTGGTAGTTACACACAAGGAAATCGGTATTATTAAAGGCAATTGAGCATAAAAGGAATATTATACAAGATCAATTGACTGAAGACCAAGTGGGGACCTCTTCTCACGAGCTATCTGGAGTGTGACAACACTCAGCACTTAACTCAAAGAATTTACGCTATTCCTTGTGCTTAGATTGCACAATCACTCAGAGGAAACACGCAGTTCTCAGGGACCTACGTAGAAGGTCACTGGGGTCATCTACAGTTACGGTTTCAGTTGGTTTGAGTTTGTAGTGGTGGACTTGGTGTAGCACGGGACTTAGTTTGGCCTATGGATAAGTTGACTGGATCGTATGGGAATTCGATTTCCCTTGGTGTGCACAAATAAATTTGATTTTGCTTTGGGTGTTTCAGTCTTCTCCATATGGAACTTGGCTTACCTTTACTTGGGATTTGCTCCAAGTTCACTTCTCACATGCATTCGTGCTTGAGAATTTCTCCCAAATATCTATATAACAAAGCCGTGGGCTATTTTATTGTATCACGTTATGAGCTATTGAGCTTGAGGAAACTCTGCCATTTTTGCATATCAATAAAATCAAGACTTTGGCGCTATTTAGAGGATGTTCTCTTGGCGTTATGAGGTGATTTATTTCCATACTATTTCTATTGTGTTTGAAATCATTTACATGTTTGATCAGTATTAATTTATATTTTCCATCTAGCTTGGATTGATACATGTAAGCTATCTTGCATGTATCATTGATTTATAGTAGTATTCTGGAAAGAAGCTTGCCAAGTCATTTTCGGATGAATGTTTGGTTTATCTTATTCATTATGATGCTCTAATCCTTTTGAAAATTGATATTTGTTCAAGTGCGTACAGAAGATCTATTTGTTTTGTGTGCAGGAAAGCCATCCGGGCGTGGGAGAAGTTTCACATAGACTGACTCACTCCTAGATTCAAAGCGATCCAAGACGTAGCTATTTTCAACCCAAATTCTTTCATCAAAGGAAGACCAAGAGGGAGTTTTCTCGTTCTCTAGCTACTTGATCATCTACTTCAAATTTTAAAATCTAAAAATTTCCCTTTGTAAAGCGTTTTAAAGTCATATTTGCTACTTCAAGAGTGTTTTCTAGACTAGGCAAGAATGGGGGTTCGCTCCTATTTCTTGGGCTAGTATCTTTGTATATTAATTTGTACTATAGATCTTGTTTATTTCGATCTAAGGTTTGATTTTCTTTCGTAACCCATAAGCTTGAGCGTGAACAACGAGGAGCTTGAGGGAAAGATGACAAAAAACTATTGATCCTCCTTGCATGCAAAGCCTTCCATTACTTCAAAATCGAATTTTAGGGAGGTCGTAGGCACTTTTAGGACAACAACAACATGATCTTTTCTGTGGGCCTTGAAGCCTTGTAAAATTTTTGTTTTGAAGGTTTTCCCCATGAGTTTTTGTTGTCATCTTGGAGGAGGAGATCTAGCTTTTTCCAAGCTATATCTTCGTAAAAACACCTCCTTTTGGGGTGCCTTCTTAGAGGCTCTTTTCCTCATTTGTAATCGCTAATAAAATAACTTTTTTTCTTGAGGGAGCTTGGGATATTTTTCCTATGGTATCCCCCTTCTTTGGTTGAAGAGGAAGGAACTTCTGGGGTGGATTGACTCATTTTATGATTTTCATTTCATGCATGCTAAAGAATTAAAAAATAATGCACTCTACATCCATCTCATTAAATTTTGGGTTTAATTAAACTTACATGCATGAGCTCCAAAGGCTACAAACTTGAGCAAATCTACTTTCATGTGTGTGAGCAATTCACATGGTTGGCAAGTTTCAATTAAGTTAATGTTTATGCTTCATTATTTAGTTCATGCATGTTATACATTTTGAGGAATCATTGAAGCATTTTTTAAATGATAACTTATTTCATTCCACTTGCCATTTAATGCTACAACACACATATGTCTATTTGTGTCTCAAATTTTGGTTCATTATTGCAAGTGAGCGCTATCTCATCCCTTGTGGAACATTGCATGTATCATTTAATTGAAATTAAACAACATTGATTTCTTACAAACACTCATTAAAACTTTACTTCCAACATAAGTTGGTTGTATAGACCTCTAGGGACCCTCTACTCCCCTATTGACTCCTTACTGTGAGATCCACATAATTTGGGTGAGGGTGAGGTCTGGGGATTGAAGAGTTGATTTGAAATATTTGTTGTAGAGACAGTTTAACTAAAATTAACCAAGAGAAGTGTTCATCACATTTCTTTTTACTTGTCTTTTGATGGTTGTTGATCTCATGCAAGTATTGCGATGCTTACTTTCTATATTCACACAATTTAATTTCATATTTAGCGTCTAATTTTTAGTTGTTTCTAACTATGACAAGATATGCTTTAATGTTGTGATTTGGTTATCCCATAATCAATTTATTTTGCAAATATCTTGTGCTAACGTCTTTTGTTTTCATTTCAGGATTATTGTGTTCTCATCTCTTTTGACCATTATTTTTACTTTTGAGCACGTTCGTTGTAAAGGCACTGGTTGAATGGTTTGTCATTATTATTTCAAAGTTGCTCATAAATGCTCATGAATCTTTAATAAGTAAATTTAGTTTCACTCTAACAACTCTCCTAGAAAACTCACATCTTTAACTTAGGTTTTCTTTAGGGACCACCCCCCATAGCTAACCTAGGAGATAGCTTAAATGGAGAGAGTCGGGAATAGGTGACAACCCCTTCTCTGAATTCCTTGCCACCAACCACACCTTGTGGGGTTAAAGAATTTTCTCACTAACTAGTAGGTAGGTGTAGGTGGCAAGGCGACAATATTTTTGGCACCGTTGCTGGGGACAAGTCTTCTTGTGCTTGGGAAAATGACTAACTTTAAGTTTTGGCATATTTGAATTTTAGATTTAGATTCTTGCTCAAGTGGCAACTGCACTCAATTCTAATTTTGCAAGAGTCTCTACTAGGAGAAATTAAAGTGGTCTAGTTAACCGCTCTCCTGATCCTTAAAGGATTTTTAGAGAGAGGTTAATTATAATTTCTCATAATAGAGCTCTTGCTATTCTTGGGCAGGAGGCTATTTCTGACATTCATTTTTTGTTTCAAGAACAAGTTGAGCCTAACATCATGAATGATCTTTTTTCTCCTTGTAACTTTGCTAACATTAATGGCTATCCTCACAATATCCCTGACAAGGCTATTGAAAGGTTGCCTTCTTTTCAAGGTAACAATGCCATTAGCGTTGCATCACATGTGAAGAACTTTAATGTCTGCATTTCTAAGTGGTGTAATGTTACTAACTATGAGGATGTAAAGATGAGGCTTTTTGTTCTCTCTTTAGAAGATGATGCTCTTGATTGGTTCACTGAGCAACCTGCGAACTCGTGTGATTCTTTGCAAACAATTGTTAATGCTTTCATGGGAAAGTATGGAGAGAGAAGAGAAAATAGTTATCTGATTAGTGCCATTAGCACCATAAAGAAGAATGAGAATGAAACCATGGAGGAGTTTAACAAAAGATTCAATGAATTGGTTAAAAGCATGCTTGCAACTGTTAAACCCCCGGATGAATTTCTCTTATGCTCATATTTAGATGCTTTTGGTTTGGCAATTTTTTATGAGTTGAGAAGAAAGGAGCCTGCAACTTTGGGTTTAGCTCAAATTGAAGTCTTGAAAATGGAGAGGGTTAGAAAGCAATCAGGAAAATCTGAGATTCCTGGTTTCACTAGAGGGCCATTAAAATCGAATGATTCCAAAGGAAATGCCAAGGAAGACACTACACATGATTCTATTAAGGAATTAACTCAACTCATCAAGCGAATGGAAGCAAACCACACTAAAGAAATTCAAGCCATGCAAAGTAGGTTGTTGGCCATGGAAATATCGCAAGTGTAAAAAATCTAACCTAGGCCAAATAATGGATGGCAAAAGAATAAAGACCCTCAACAAGATTATAGGCCTCCAAATCCATTGGAATCCTCCAACATGGTCGATCAAATTCCCCCTTTTTGTAGGCCATGTAATGAGTTCCATGAAGAAGCCTCATGCCCATATGTAAAGAGAATTATGGAGGGTAGCAGTTGGGAGATGAACATGTAGGAACTAGTGGTCAAATCAATATGTTTTCCATGGAAGATCAAATATACACCATTGAAAGTGATCAAGAGTTTGACCATAGTCCTAATAATCTTGGGGTTGACAATATGATTGCAAATCTTGAAAAAGTCACTAAGATTTTTGGGGGAAAGCCTACATCTGGACAAATTCTTGCTATGGCAAAACACAAAGGGATGACTTATCAGAGAAGGGATATTCAAGACCAGAATAATCACAGAAAATTTTCTCCTCCTACTTCAGAATTAAATTTTGACTTGGGCAATTGGGTGAATAATGCAAAGGTTTCTATCCCAGTGACAATGCTTTTAAAGATACCATCTCAAAGGAAGTTACCAAGTGCAATTGAAGTTACTCAAAGGGAAGAAAAGCCTAATAATGAACTAGAAGATGAAGAAATTGTATTGAAAAGTATGAACTATTATGTGGGGAACAAATATCATCTATATATGTTTCTTTGATAGTGAATGATTGTCTTGACTCTTTTACACAACTGCATGCTTGATTCACGAGCTTCATCAAATGTCATGACCAAGAAATTCATGGAGCAACTAAATTTAAGGGTATCTAGGTCCTATCACAACATATGTTCAATGGACTATAAAAGAATTGAAGTGTGTGGGATAATTAAAGATTTACAGGTTTTCCTAGTTGCATACCCAGACAAAATAATGACTATGGATATTGTTGTGATAGATGTTCCTGATTCACGGGGAATGCTCCTATCAAGAAAATGGGCATCGGATTTAGGTGGTAGCCTTCAAATGGACTTGTCATATGCCACCATCCCCATGCAAGATAATAACTTTGTCAGACTTGATCGAGAGTTGAGAAAAGATATCATGTTGAGGATCCAAGGAAACCCAACAATGAGATTATCTATAGATCATGTCAGACAGGAAGTGATGTTATGTTAACAAATTTTCTTCCCCCCTTAACAGAACAGATTCAAAATGAAGAGATTAGGCATAGCTCAAAAATTGAGGTTACTTTAAATCTTCCATCAGAGCATTTTCAAGACAGATCTATAGCATTGACAGTAATTGCATCGTCATCTCCATTGCAACTAACCAGGAAGAAAAGAAAAAACGAAAAAAGAAAAAAGATATAAAAATGAACCACCAGTTTTAAGTAGGATCAAGCCTCAATGCGTCAAAAGTTGAAAAAGGAAAAGGAAGAGGTTTGGTATATCTGATGGCCACAAACAGGTTAACATTGGGGCAAGTCATGGTCCCAAGATAGTCAGAATTGGACAAGGCACATTAGAAAGAGCCTATGGATTTTCTTGTGAGTAGGCAGGTTCTCAAGATGTATTTCACCAAAGACATTTGATGCCATGGGGCATCTTGTGTATCATATTCCTAACCCTATCCCTTGTAAATTTTCTTTAAGTAGTTTTATTTCATGAATAAATTTTTATTTATGTTTCCTAGAATAAATTTCCATTTCAGTACTTGATTTTATTTGATGTTATTTTGAATGGATACTGCTAATATATATCTTTGGTTGGTGGATGTAGATTCCAGGTCCTTGCACACTATCACTTCATATCTAGCATGCATCCCCATATGAAGCCAAATGTTGACCACTGGAGTGGCACCTGATGATAATGAGAAGACTCCATGCTCAATGATGAACTAGAAGACATTTGTAGCATCAGATATCTTCAGTTCAACAGAGTTTTTGAACTCTACTTCTATTTCACATCATTTTCTCTTGTACCTGGATTCCACGCCCTATGGGGAATTGTAATAAGTGATGCTAGTAATGATGAATTTGAGTCATTATTGAGTCTGTAACAGGCCTAGGATGTTGGGACTCGAGCAGTAAGCGAGTACACCTTGGAGTGTTTTTTTTACTTGCTTAATTATTCCTTCTTTTTAGTGGCGAATAATTTTCTAGGTTTTTTCATTCATTGCATTGCCCCAAAGCCGGGTTGCGGCTTGAAGGTTGAGCCCCTAACGCACCTTAGTGTCTAGAGCTATGTTACCGGATCCGTCAGGCCTGATGCCTGGATCAGCGGATCCACGGATCAGAGACGGATTTGGATCCTTATCCGCAGAGATTCGTCATCTTCTCTCCGTGGTAAAAAAAATCGTCATCGTACATCAGCACAAAATTCGAAAATGAAAATTCAACGCAAGTCAATCTAATGATAAGAAATGGATTAATGCATCCATGCTAAAATAAACTAGGGAGCTGCTAGGCTACATAAAATTTATTATTTTTATGTTAAACATTTTATAAACTTTAATATAAGACATTATAAACTTTAATGCAAGTCAATAAAGTGAATGATAAGAAATGGATTAAGTGGGCAAGCCACAATTTATTATTTCTATGTTGACCATATAATAAACTATAATATAAAGACGTATTATGAACTTTACTACTAGGGAGTTGCTAGGCTACATAATTTATTTTTATTTTTATGTTGAATATATTAAAAACTTTAATACAAGACATTATAAACTTTAATGCAAGTCAATAAAGCGAATGATAGGGCAGGCCACAATTTATTATTTCTATGTTGACCATATAACAAATTTTAATATAAAGATATATTATGAACTTTAATATATGTGACGTGAAGATAATAATCTACTCATATTTATTTAGAAGATATTTTAAAGTTTAAAAAGTAAGTTTATATTTGAATCAATTTTAAAGTTTCTTTTCAAGTTTAAAAATTATTTTTTCTAAAAATAAGTTTAATAATTTGCTTAATATAAATAATTATAACTAATATTTAATGTTTAAATGTTTATAAATAATGCATTAATTATATTATGATTAACTTAATAATTATTTTAAAGTATTATATAGAAGTTATATATATGAAATTCACATATGTTTTTTAATTTTTATATAAATTTAATTAATGTTTAATTATTTAGGAATGATTTATGTAATAATTATTTATTGTATGTAAAAATTATTTATTGTATGTAAAAATTAGCATATGTTTTTATTTTATATTTATATAAATTTAAATTTTAAAAATTATAAAATATTTTATATTTGCTTGTACTTGCTGTTTTCTTGGCGTTTTCAGATCCTGGCTTTTCAAAAAACTGGCATATCTATATCTGAATCCAGATCCGTATTCGTATCTAGATCCGAATCCTAGTATCTTAGGTCTAGAGTAATGTATATTACCATACTATATCACAAAAAATTTCGTGGAATTTGATTAGGCCTAGGTAGTGATTTTTTAATTTTTTAGATTTCTTGCAGGTCAAAAAATTGCAATAAAAATTGTAATTGGATTGTAATAAGTGTTGTTTAAAGAAGTTGTATGGGGTATGAGTAATCAAAATTACACCTCTCACCCTCAACTTTCTACTATAACACACTTTGAGGGGTTAATAACGAGTTTTGGATTCTCAAAACCCACATTTCCTAAGTTTAGTGGAAATTGTGCATTTAATTAGGCTAGAATTAAATAAAATAGAGAGAAATCAATTATTCCATGTGACAAAATGACGTGGAAATGACTTGGAAATTATTCTAAGTCAAAGAGTTGAGTCAACAGACATGTGGAGGATGACTGAGCACACTGCATCATTAATTCATCATTTATTTATTTAAATTGCATTTTCCAGAGATAAAGTGACAGTTACACATAAGGAAAATCGAATTTATTAAAGGCAATTGAGCATAAAAGGAATATTCTACAGGATCAGTTGACCGAAGACCTAGTGGGGACCTCTTCTCACGAGCTATCTGGAGTGCGACAATACTCAACACTTAACTCAGAGGATTTACGCTATTCCTCGAGCTTAGATTGCGCAGTCACTCAAAGGAAACACGCAGTTCTCAGGGACCTACGCAGAAGATCACTGGGGTCATCTACATATACGGTTTTAGTTAGTTCGAGTTTGTAGTGGTGGACTTGGTGTAGCACGGGACTTCGTTTGGCTTATGGATGAGTTCATTGGATCATATGGGAATTCGATTTCCCTTGGTGTGCAGAAAGAAATTCGATTTTGCTCTGGGTGTCTCAGTCTTCTCTATTTGGAACTTGGCTTACCTTTACCTGGGATTTGCTCCAAGTTCACTTCTCACATGCATTCATCCTTGGGAATTTCTCCCGAATCTATGTATAACAAAGTTGTGGGTTATTGTATTTTATCATGTTATGAGCTATTGGGCTTGAGGAAACTTTGCCCTTTTTGCATATCAATAAAATCAAGACTTTGGGGCTATTTAGCGGATGTTCTCTTGGCATTATGAGGTGATTTATTTCCATACTATTGCTATTGTGTTTGAATTCATTTACATGTTTGATCAATATTAATTTATATTTGCCATCTAGCTTGGATTGATACATGCAAGCTATCTTGCATATATCATTGATTTAGAGTAGTATTCTAGAAATAAGCTTGCCAAGTCATTTTAAGAGGAATGTTTGGTTTATATTATTCATTATGATACTCTATTCCTTTTGCAGACTGATATTTGTTTAAGTGTGTAGGGAATATCTATTTGTATTGTGTGCATGAAATCCATCCGGGTGTGGGAGAAGTCTCACATAGACCAACTCACTCCTAGATTCGAAGCGATCCAAGACTCAGCTATTTTCAACCCCAAGTCTTTCATCAAAGGAAGACCAAGAGGGAGTTTTCTCGTTCTCTAGCTACTTGATCATCTATTTCAAATTTTAAAATCTAAAAAATTCCCCTTGTAGAGCATTTTAAAGTCATATTTGCTACTTCAAGGACGTTTTCTAGACTAGGAAAGAATGGGAGTTTGCTCCCATTTCTTGGGATAGTGTTTTTGTATATTAATTTGTACTTTAGATCTTGTTTATTTCGATCTAACATTTGATTTTCTTTCACAATCGATAAGCTTGAGCATGAACAACGAGGATCTTGAGGAAAATATGGAAAAAGTATTGATCCTCCTTGCATGCAAAGCCTTCCATTACCTCAAAATCGAATTTTAGGAAGGTCGTAAGCACCTTTAGGACAGCAGCAACATGATCTTTGCCGTGGGCCTTGGACCCTTGTAAAATTTATGTTTTGAAGGTTTTCCCCATGAGTTTTTCTTGTCATCTTGGAGGAGGAGATCTAGCTTTTTCCAAGCTCTATCTTCATAAAATGACTTCCTTTTGGGCAGCCTTCTTAGAGGTTCTTTTCCTCATTTGTAATTGTTAATAAAATAACCTCTTTGCTTGAGGGAGCTTGGGATATTTTTCCCATGGTATCCCCCTTCCTTGGTTGAAGAGGAAGGAACTTCTTGGGTGGATTGACTCATTTTCTTATTTTCATTTCATGCATACTAAAGAATTAACAACTAATGCACTCTACATCCATCTCACTAAATTTTGGATTTAATTAAACTTACATGAATGAGCTCCAAAGGCTATAGACTTGAGCAAATCTATTTTCATGTGTGTGAGCAATTCACATGGTTGGCAAGTTTCAATTAAGTTAATGTTTATGCTTCACTATTTAGTCCATGCATGTTATACATTTTGAGGAACCATTGAAGCATTTTTTAAATGAGAAGTTATTTCAATCCACTTGCCATTTAATGCTACAACACACAAGTCTATTTGTCTCTCAAAATTTGGTTCATTATTGCAAGTAAGCGTTATCTCATAACTTGTGGAACATTGCATGTATCATTTAATTGAGATTAATCAACATCGATTTCATACAAACACTCATTAAAATATTACCTCCAAAATAAGTTGGTTATATAGACCTCTAGGGATCCTCTACTCTCCTATTGACTCCTCACTGTGAGATCCACACAATTTGGGGGAGGGTGATGTTTGGGGATTGAAGAGTTGATTTGAAATATTTTTTGTGGAGATAGTTTAACTAAAATTAACCAAGAGCACTCTTCATCACATTTCTTTTTACTTGTCTTTTGATGGTTGTTGATCTCATACAATTATTGTGATGCTTACTTTCTATATTCGCAAAGTTTAATTTCATATTTAGCATCTAATTTTTAGTTGTTTCTAACTATGACAAGATATGCTTTAATGTTGTGATTCGGTTATCCCATAATCAATTTTATTTTGCAAATATATTTTTTTAACATCTTTTGTTTCCATTTCAGGATTATTGTGTTCTCATCTCTTTTGAACATTATTTTTACTTTTGAGCTCGTTACTTGTAAAGGCACTGGTTGAATGGTTTGTCATTATTATTTCAAAGTTGCTCATAAATGTTCATGAATCTTTAAAAAGTAAATTTAGTTTCACTCTAACAACTCTCCTAGAAAACTCACATCTTTAACTTAGGTTTTCTTTAGGGACCACCCCCCATAGCTAACCTAGGAGATAGCTTAAATGGAGAGAGTCGGGAATAGGTGACAACCCCTTCTCTGAATTCCTTGCCACCAACCACACCTTGTGGGGTTAAAGAATTTTCTCACTAACTAGTAGGTAGGTGTAGGTGGCAAGGCGACAATATTTTTGGCACCGTTGCTGGGGACAAGTCTTCTTGTGCTTGGGAAAACGACTAACTTAAAGTTTTGGCATATTTGAATTTTAGATTTAGATTCTTGCTCAAGTGGCAACTGCACTCAATTCTAATTTTGCAAGAGTCTCTACTAGGAGAAATTAAAGTGGTCTAGTTAACCGCTCTCCTGATCCTTAAAGGATTTTTAGAGAGAGGTTAATTAGACTTTCTCATAATAGAGCTCTTGCTATTCTTGGGCAGGAGGCTATTTATGACATTCATTTTTTGTTTCAAGAACAAGTTGAGCTTAACATCATGAATGATCTTTTTTCTCCTTGTAACTTTGCTAACATTAATGGCTATCCTCACAATATCCCTGACAAGGCTATTGAAAGGTTGCCTTATTTTCAAGGTAACAATGCCATTCGCGTTGCATCACATGTGAAGAACTTTAATGTCTGCATTTCTAAGTGGTGTAATGTTACTAACTATGAGGATGTAAAGATGAGGCTTTTTGTTCTCTCTTTAGAAGATGATGCTCTTGATTGGTTCACTGAGCAACCTGCGAACTCTTGTGATTCTTTGCAAACAATTGTTAATGCTTTCATGGGAAAGTATGGAGAGAGAAGAGAAAATAGTCATCTGATTAGTGCCATTAGCACCATAAAGAAGAATGAGAATGAAACCATGGAGGAGTTTAACAAAAGATTCAATGAATTGGTTAAAAGCATGCTTGCAACTGTTAAACCCTTGGATGAATTTCTCTTATGCTCATATTTAGATGCTTTTGGTGTGGACATTGCTTATGAGTTGAGAAGAAAGGAGCCTGCAACTTTGGGTGTAGCTCCAACTCATAAGCAACCTCTCCTACCCTCCAGATCACTCTGTAAGGCCCATAGAAGAGGGGCTTAAGCTTCTCGGCCCCCTTATGCTTCAGTATAGATTGCCTATAAGGCTGAAGTCGGAGGTAGACCAAGTCAGCTACCTCAAATTGTCTCTCTACCCGCCCTTTATTTGCATATAACTTCTGCTGGTTCTGTGTTGTCGCTAAGTTGTCCTTAAGATCCCAGAGTATATCTTGGATCTCTTGGATCCAGTCCTTGGCACTGGGGGCCTTGCTAGCTCCAAACATAACATCACAAAATTCCGAGCATGATATCCATACAAAGAATAAAATGCACACATACCGATAGACATATGGAACGTAGTGTCGTAGCAGTATTCTCCTAGGTGAAGCCAACACAGCCATTCCTTTTGCTTCCCCATGACATAGTTCCGTAAGTAGTCTTCTAGCCACTTGTTCACTATCTCCGTCTGCCCATCTGTCTGTGGGTGATAGCTGGTACTAGGAGTTAACTTCGTACCCACCAAATGAAAGATCTCCTGCCAAAATCCACCCATGACACGGCTATCCCTATCACCGACTATGGTCTTGGGAAGACCATGTAATCTGAAAACATCACGGAAAAATAGCTTGGCCACCTGTGAAGCTGTGTATGGTGCTGATATGGCGAAGAAATGGGCATACTTTGTTCGTTGATCAACAACCACAGAGATGCAATCCTTGCCCTGCACTGTGGGATCCCTGTAATAAAGTCCATAGAAATGGTTTTCCACTTTCCTTCTGGAATGGGAAGCGGCTGTAGTAAACCGGAAGGGTGGCTCATCTCCCCGTTATTCCTCTGACACACTTCACACTCCTTGACATGTTGGAGTACGTTCTCCCTGAGGCCTCTCCAAGCGAGCCTCTGCCTAATGGCCCTGTAGGTCTTTGTGAATCCCTAGTGGCCTGATAGCAGAGAATCATGGGATGCACGCAATATCTTCTCCTTGAGCTGGGAATTCCCAGTCAAGAAGATCCTGTCTCGGTAATAGATGACCTCATCCATCACCTTGTACCTGTGATTTGTAATTTGGCTGTCCAACACCTCACAAGAAAAATCGGTCCTTGGGATACTCCACCAACAGTTGAGCCCTCCAGTATGCATCTAGGCTTATCAAGGATAACGCTGCTTGCCTGCGTGATAAAGAATTTGCCACTACATTGTTCTTTCCTTTGACATACTCAATGTCAAAGTCGTAGGCCTGAATCTTACTGACCCATTTCCGTTGCCTCTCCTGCAACTGATTCTGTTCAAGGCAAAACCGGAGGCTGTTGTGATCAGTCCTCACTCGAAACCTGTTGCCTACCAGATACTTCTGGAACTTGGAAAATGCATGCATAATGGCCAACATCTCCTTGTTGTATATTGGATACAACCTCTCATGCTGCAGGAGCTTTCGGCTCTCGAATGCTATAGGGTGGCCCCCTTGCATCAACACTGCACCTCCTTCCCTCCAAGCATCACACTCCAGAATGAAGAGTTGCGTGAAGTCTGGCAAAGCCAATACCGGACAGGTGCTCATCACCTCTTTGAGCCTGTCAAAAGCCCTCTGTGTAGTATCAATCCAGCCAAATCCCCCCTTCTTGGTAAGATTTGTGAGGGGTGCAACAAGTTGAGAAACCCCTTGACAAATTTTCAGTAGTAGGTGCAGATGCCTACAAATCCCTGGAGCTCTATTCTTTGGTTCCGACCAATCTCGGATGACCCGGATCTTCTCCTCATGGACTCTCACCTTGTCTACACCAATGATGTGCCCTAAGTAGAGCATCTCTGTCAGCCCAAACTTAGAAATGTTGCTCCACCAAAATACGTTGTACAACCTTAATATGTTGCAAGTGCCCCTCCCATGTGCGGCTGTAGATGAGGATATCATCAAAGAACATTAGCACGAACTTCCTTAATTGACCATGGAAGGTGGTTCATGCAAGACTGAAAGGTGGTCAGTGCGTTGGTTAGCCCGAAGGGTATCACCAAAAACTCGAATTGGCGATAGTGGCACCTAAATACAGTCTCGAGAACGTCCTCGTCCCTCACCTTCATCATATGGTACCACGACCTCAGTTCGATCTTGGAGAAGAACTTCGATCCCCTCAGCTCGTCAATCAACTCATCAATCCTGGGGATGGCATATCGGCTCTTCATGGTCTTTTTGTTGAGTGCCCTGTAGTCAATGAACATCCGTAATGTGCCATCTTTCTTCTTCACCAGAACAACAGAAGAAGCAAATGAAAGAGTACTGGGTCGGATGTGTCCCAGTGCTAAGAGCTCATGGATAGCTCTCTCAATCTCATCCCTGTAGGCCTTGGGGTGCCTATAGGGGGTGGTGATCACTGCTTGGATCCTCTACTCCAACTCGATAGTATGCCCAAACCCCTGGTCCAACAACTGCCCCGGTGGTATGTGCCCAAAAACCGTGGAGTATCTGTCCAATATCGACTGCACATCAGGGTGTACTGACTGCCCTGTGACTTTTGCCTCTGAAATACGCAGCTCTACTGCCCACTCTATGTCCCCCTTCTGGAAGTCTGCCTCCATTCGGTGTGCTGAAACTGCCTAAAGAGGGTATGTGTGCATACCTCTGATCATTAGATGCTTCCCACTCTTCTTGTCTATCCACTCCATCTCCAGTGTCTCCCAATTTGTGGTGACCTTTGTTGATTTATGGTAGCATCGGATGTGCTCTAGCCTTGTAACTTTGTATATAGGCTAGGACACATGTATTCCATAAAACCCAGAAATGGTTTTGGAGAATTCCACTTAGAGAAGGTTTAATTAAATTAATTAATCGTTTTTTAATGTTTTCCTAAGTATAAACTTAGGGAAACTGATTAATTAAAGGGTATTGAGTGTGAATCTTCTAGATAAAGTCATGGATCACCTCCAAGTTAATCTTAGCCCTTGATTATGTTTTAATCTTGGTCGTTGAAGGGTCAACAAAAGAATATAAGGAGGGTGAGGGGCTTATGGAAAACACATTGAGCACATTGAGCATTTGGCATTTTCGAGTTTGTGTGAGGAGACACAGCTTTTGGTCAGAATCGACTCACTAGTGCAGGGTTTGCTACGGGATTTTGATTTAGTGATCAGACTTAGAGAGGGGCAGACGCAGAAACTGGTCAGGAGGACCAGGAGTGGATTTTAGAGAGAAGCAGCAGTGACGCAGAGAGAGACAATGCAGTCACCTAGAGGGTTGACGCAGTTCCTGTAGGAACTCACGCAGAAGTGAGGCAGTGTTTCTTTGATTCAGTCCGGAGATAGCTGGGAGCTGGGGTTTCTGAGCCAGGAGGGCCAAAATCTAGTTTCGGATCAATCTAGATCAGTTATTGAGCAGAGATGACACAGTTCCAGAGATTACCCACACAGGCTTACGCAGTTCCAGCGTAGGCATCATGCAGAGGCAAAGAGGGGCTTCACCAGCGCTGTTCAGATCAGTCGGGGATTTGCAGAGTGAGGTATAGCTCACAATTTCATCAGCAGTGTAGATCTCTTTGAAGGGTGAGTCGAATATTGGCACCCTAGTTGTACTCAAGATTCTGCTTCTTAATAATATAAAACCCTCAGATCTGCTACACCGATTTTTCCAAGTTGGGGTTTTCCGGGGACTTGGTCCAAAAATAACTATGTCAAATGTGGTTGGTTTTCATTGCATTTTGTTCAGTTTTTTTTCAGCACTTAGATTTATTCCGCAACATTATTTGTGTAGACTGCGTCAGAAATTACTTTGATATTTCACTGTAATGAAATAATTATCAAAATAGTAGGAGAAGTAATTCAGATTTGTTGCAGTAGGAATCCATATTTAGGATTTTTCACATGGTATCAGAGCTTATTCAATCTAAAGTGAAGGAGAAAGAAGGGTGAACTAGCAGATCAATGTAGGAGAGACTGGGATTTACGTAAGCAACAATAGACCCTCCCAGAGATTACGATGTCCAGGCCAGGAAGGCGATCCAGCGCACAAAAGGCTCCCTCTGAGAGAGTTGACAGAGGGGTAAGATTTTTCAGTTGTAGAAGAGGTAGCGTAGCAGACCAACGTAGCTGAAGGACGTAGTCACTGCACAGTAGTAAGAGCTGGTGCATAAGCATCAGAAAATTTCTGAAAAACACAGATAGGGGATTTCTTGACCTCAGGGAGTTTCTTACTCAAAGAAGCTCGCTTTTCTCGTGCAGCAACAGAAGCAGTGACTTACTCCACAAGGAGTGTGTAATTCTAGCTGAGCAGAGGGTTGGAGGAAGAAATCGATAGTTGAGGAGATGGCCAGAAACGAACTACGTGACCAAGATAGATTGGAGGGTGCCTCCAACTATGTTATTTTGAAATCAAGGGTTGAGTTTCTCCTTGATGAGCATGATCTAAACTCCCTCATAGACAGTGCAGTTGCAGAACCTGTTGATGCAGCACACTTGAGACAATTCAAGAAGACTATGGCAAGAGCCAAGCGATTGATCTTAGATGGTGTGAAGGATCATATTGTACCTTACATAGCATCTAAGAACACTGCTAGAGAGATGTGGGTAGCACTAGAAAAGCTATACCAAGGATCTTCTGAGCAGCGGAAGATGTATTTGGAGGAGAAGATGCGTAATACCAGGATGAAGAAGGGAGAACGTTTTGACTCCTTCCTGTCCCATATTTAGGATACCCGAGACTAGCTGTCAGCGGTTGGGGGCTACTCGTAGAGACTCGGAGCTGGTAAGAATCACTTTGAACTCTGTTTCAGAAGACAATCAGGTCTTTGTCCAGAACATTCTGGGCAAAGAAAGCCTTCCATGATGGGAAGCAATGTGGGCAGCCTTACAACAAGAAGAGCTGAGGAGAAACCTCCTCAAGATCCATTTGGAAGATGGCAGTAGTGGGTCGAAGGTCAAGGAGGAAGAAGATAACACTGCCCTTGAATCAAAGGGGAAACAAAAGCAGAAGAAGAAAGATCTGTCTAAGATCAAGTGCTTCTAGTGTGAGGAAATGGGACATTATGCCACACAATGTCCTTTTAAGAGAAAGGATAAAGAGGAGAAGGAAGATTCTCAAGTAGGAGCTGCCATGATTGAGGCAGAAGAGATTTTGCTATGTTAGCTCATATTCCGAAAGGAGAGAAATGGGCTGACTTGGAGTTGTAGATCCAAAATCTACAAGTGGCAAGATCCTTGAGTATTTCTGAACTCTTGGATCACATGTGAGCTACGGTAGCCTAAAGACAGTAGCAGCCTAAAGGCAGTAGCAGGATGGAAAGTTATTGTGGAAGATGAGAAGACAATGCAGTAGCCAGTGGTACTAGGGCCTGATCAGTGCAGAGAGGGAGCAATAGCATCAGCAATTGAGTAGCAGTAGCGCAGTGCAATGCAGTGCTCATGTAGTGTAGAGCAACAACAACACAACATTTTTCAGAGAGCTAGTGTAGAAGCTAGCAGCAGTCAGTCTTATTTTTCAGTTGCAGATTTACTTGTCCAATTTCGGATGTTTTTTTGTTGCAAGTAGCAATAGTGCAACAGTAGTTGAGCAGCAGTAGCATATGAGAAGCAACATCGCAATGCACAATTGGTGCAGTGCAATGCAGAGTAGTGCTCATGCAGTGCAGAGAAGTGCTCACACAGTGCAGCAGCAGGGTTACAGAATTCAGAGGGAGTTGCAGTACAGTGGTAGTTGGCAGCAATTTGCAGAGTCAGCAGCAATACATATGCATCATTATTTCTTTTGTGCAGTGTTGGTGAGCAGCATCAACAACACAACAACAGATGTTCCAGAAGTTAGAGCAACACAATGAGTTGTCTTTCTAGAGCACTTTTTCTCGCTAAGAGGGAGTGTTGATTTATGGTAGCATCAGATGTGCTCTAGCCATGTAACTTTGTATATAGGCTAGGACACATGTATTCCATAAAACCCATAAATAGTTTTGGAAAATTCCACTTAGAGAAGGTTTAATTGAATTAATTAATCATTTTTTAATGTTTTCTTGAGTGTAAACTTAGGGAAACTGATTAATTAAAGGGTATTAATTAAACTAAGTGTGAATATTCTAGATAAAGTCATGGATCTCCTCCAAATTAATCTTAGCCCTTGATTATGTTTTAATTTTGGCCGTTGAAGGGTCAACAGAAGAATATAAGAAGGAGGGCGAGGGGCCTATGGAAAACACATTGAGCACATTGAGCATTAGGCATTTTTGAGTTTGTGTGAAGAGACACCGCTTTTGGTCAGAATCGAATCACTAGGGAAAGGTTTGGTAAGTGATTAAATTCAGAGAGGGGCAGACGTAGAGACTGGTCAGGAGGAACAGGAGTGCATTTCAAAGAGAGAGACAACGTAGTCACCTTGAGGGGTGATGCAGTTCCTGTAGGAACTCACACAAAAGTGAGGTAGTGTTTCTTTGATCCAGTCCAGAGATAGCTGGTAGCTGGGGTTTCTGAGCCAAGAGGGCCAAAATCTAGTTTCGGATCAATCTAGATCAGTTATTGAGCAGAGGTGATGCAGTTCCAGAGATTTCCCACGCATGCTTACGCAGTTCCAGCGTAGGCATCACGCAGAGGCAGAGAGGGGATTCACCAGCGCTGTTCAGATAAGTCGGGGATTTGTAGTGTGAGGTATACCTCACAATTTCATCAACTGTCTAGATCTCTCTGAATGGTGAGCCGAATATTGGCACCCTAGTTGTACTCAAGATTCTACTGCTTAATATAATAAAACCCTCAGATCTGCTACACTAGTTTTCCCAAGTTGGGTTTTTCTGGGGACTTAGTCTAAAAATAACTGTGTCAAATGTGGTTGGTTTTCGTTGTATTTTGTTCAGTTTATTTCAACACTTAGATTTATTTCGCAACATTGTTTGTGTAGATTGCTTTAGAAATTACTTCGATATTTCACTGTAATGAAATAACTATCAAAATAATAGAAGTAATTCAGATTTGTTGCAGTAGGAATCCATATTTAGGATTTTTCATAACCTTACCCAGCGTAATCAGCCACTGCACTCCCAATACCACGTTGGTATATGGGATGTCAACCAAAAAGAAGTGGTCTATCATTGTGTACGTCCCGATGGTCATTGCAAATGCTGGAACATACCTCATACACTACATGGTTCTGGCGCTCGAAACCAACACTAAGAACCCATCAAAACTCTCTGTCAGTATGCCCCTCCTCTGCACTAGCTAGGCATCAATGAAGTTATTGGTGACCCCACTATCTACCAGAACTGAAACATGTTGTCCTTGGATGGTGCCTCGGACACACAGTGTGAAATACTTAGGAACTCCTCGCAAAGATGGAAGGACTCCTCCTGTGGGTGGAAATGCTGCCCCTCTTTCTCTTGGGGGGGGGGGGGGGGGTGGTGGACGATCTCTTGTCGATGCCTTAGCGCTGACTTCTCCCTCCAACTCCTCATACGCATCTTCTTCTCCCTCACTCTCGGAGAAGACCTCGATGTATTGTGCCTTCCCTGCAGCACATCGATGTCTCGGTGCCCATGGCTCCTGCCATGTGACGCATAGCTTCCTTTGTCTCAAATCTCTTCGGGTGTCATCGTCCAAAGGCCCTCGGCCCTGGTTCCCCTTCGGTGGTGGAACTCTCGTGTCTTTCCCCTTTGGCTGAAATGTCGGTCTCTGGGGGAAAGGAGCTTTAGTCCTGGGCAAAGCATCTTGCAAGTCCCTTGTCTTCCCAACAGCGTCTTGAAGTGTAACAAGCCTAGTGGACCTGACTAACCCACGCAGAGGTGCTGCCAACCCATCAATGAACATGCAAATCCTCCTAGCTGCAGACAAGTCTGGCACCATCATTGAAAGTGTCAAGAACTCAGAAATGTAAGTCTCTGGGTTCCCAGTCTGTTTGAGCTTGGTCAGCTTGACAAAATGCTCTTCCTGATTCTTCTGGTCAAATCTCTCCACGTGTTAGGTCCCTATATTACTAATATAACCCCTTATTGTTGTTAGTATAACCCCCTTATTGTTATTATTGTACCCTTTTAACCCCCATATTGTTATTATTGTGCCCTTAAATTATTATTGTTAGGTCGGCTAGGATTACATTGTGGCCCCATGGACTCCTATATATAGAAAGGAGGTTTTGTAATTTATATCATCCAAGAATTGTTCATTCATGTAATTTATTGGAGGTTTCCCTCTCGAAGTGGCTTATTTCTAAGGCGTTGATATCTCTTTTCTTCTATTTTTGGAGCTGGTTTCACAACATTTGGTATCAGAGCTTTGGATTTTAGGGTTTCGCTGCTCCAAACAGGTCATCGTGGAATTTTCGCTATAAATTTTTTCTACGAAGGTTCAGAAGCCGAAATTTTTAGAGTGAGAACCCGAAATCCCGAGGAACATCGTTACAAATTTTCAGAGCTTGGTTCGCAATATTTTCAAATATATGATATGTTGAAGTTAGGGATTTTTGCAGGCTCCTGAATTTAACCTAACTAGGTCATCGCGGAATTTGCGCTATAACTTTTTTTCTACAAAGTTTCGTGTCGAAATTTTGTGAGAGCGAAGTCAAGTCCCGAAGAACATCGTCGCAAAATTTCGCAGCTAAAATTTTAGAGCTTGGTTTGAAATATTTTCGAAGATATGAACTGTGGAAGTTAGGTCTTTTTCAGGCTCCTGAATTTCATCTCAAAGAGGTTATCGTGGGAAAATATTCATAGCTCTCTCTATGAGCATTAGATTGGAATGTTGTAAAAATTGGCCATAAGTACACAGATTGTAGTTTCTTGTCTATCAATTTCAGAGCCAAAGGAGGAAATAGTGACATGTGGCAAGTCGTACAAGTTCGCTATACTGAACCAGTCCATAATTGGGTCATTGTGGGAGATTGGACATAACTTTGCCTTGAAGAATCCAAATCAGGTCAGACCTGTGGCATTCGAAAGAATATTCAGAGGGTTACTTCAGGGCCAAATTTCAAATATTGAAGATCTGAAATCACAGAGATAATTTAATTTCAATATCGAGCTCCTCAAAATCAAGAAAAAGGTGTGTTTTTTTTTTCAAATTGCATAAGTCTTGTTTGAAAAATCAGTTCTAGTTGATTCCAAAGGCCTATTGAGCATATATATTAGTATTGGGTTCTAAAATGCTTCCTAAAAAGAATTCAACACCCATTAAGCCTTCATAAGGCTCTACTATGACTCATGAAGACGAAGAAATGCAACATGAGATATCAAAAGTCCATGAGCAAGTGCACCAAATTTCGCTATCGCAAAGAGCAACAAAAAATGAAATGGAAACTAAGATGGATGGTTTGAAGAAAGGCGTGGAAGCTAAGATGAATGGTTTGGAAGCTAAGATGGATGGCATGGAAGTTGGCATAGAAGCTAAGATGGATGACATGGAAGCTAAGATCGATGAAAAAATGGAAAACATGAAGAATGATCTAAAAGCAGACATGGAAGGTTTGACAAAGTTGATACAAAAAATGTTTCCTAATGGTGAAAAGATAGTAGAGGAAACTCATGATGAGAACAAAATAAATGCTAATCGTGATTTCATAAACTCTAATGTTGGCGGGAAGAACCACCATATTCCAAAGATGGATATGAGGAAGTTTGATGGCAAGGATTCCGTAACATGGATACTACAGATGGAGAAATATTTTGATCTCAATAATGTGCAAAACACACAAAAGGTACGCATTGCAACTTTACATCTAGAACAAAATACATTTGTATGGTATCGATGGCTTTTCTCCCGTAAAAAAATTGTCACTTGGTCAATTTTTACGGAGGAAATGATAGCACATTATGAGGATACAAAGAACAACACCTTCTTTAGCCAATTGATAAATCTCAAACAAAAGGGTTTAGTGGGGCAGCACATTGAGGACTTCCAAAAATTGAATATAAGGGTAACTGATATTACAGAGGAACACAGGATTGATCTCTTCATAGGTACTTTAAAGGATAACATCCAACATGAAGTTCGCGTTTTGGAACCTGATTCATTGGCGAAGGCATTCAGGTTGGCGAGAAAAATTGAATGTAAAATTATGGTGACAAGGAAGCCTACCACTCACTTCTATAAAGAGGGAAGTGTTGCTACTCCTAGATTTCAACAACCTATAAGGTTGACACCACAACAATTGGAAGAAAAAAGGGCAAAAGGGCTTTGCTATAGTTGTGATAGCAAATACACTAAAGGTCATAAGTGTGCTGAGAAGAAATTATTTTACATAAATTGTGAAGAGGAAGAAGAAAATGAAAAAGAAGAGGATATACACCAGGAACCAACCCTAGAAGAGGAAGAAATGAGTCCGACCATATTGTGTAATACATTGGCAGGAATTACCACTCCTCAAACTCTCAAGATAGAAGGACATATCAAGAAGAAAAAGGTAATAGTGTTGATTGATTCAGGTAGTGCCCAAAATTTTATTCATTGTAAGGTAGCCAAGGAATTGAATTGTTTCCTATACCCAACACCAGAATGTCAAGTGATGGTTGCAAATGGAGGAACTATAAATTGCTCTGGAAAATGCCATAATATCAAGCTATCCATGGGGGAATATGTATTGAATAGTCCAATGCTTTCCATCCCAATGGGAGGTGTTGATGTCGTACTAGGAGTACAATGGTTACAATCTTTGGGGACGGTAGCTTTTAATTTTCAAGAAATTTTCTTGAATTTTTTTTTGGAAGGAAAGGAAATCGAATTACGGGGTATCACAGGGAAGCAAGGAAAGATAATAAGCTCTAATGTCATGACAAAGCTTCTAAAGAAAGAACAATGAGGCGTAATTGCACAATTATGCTCACTAGAAGTTCCAACATCAAAATCATCTATTTCTCCAGATCTCCAAAGAGTCTTGGACAATCATTCCAATGTGTTTGATACTCCCAAAGGACTCCCACCTATTCGTGATCATGATCATGCTATTCATTTGATTCTAGGAAGTGTTCCTCCAAACATTCGACCTTACAGATATCCTTATGTCCAAAAGAGTGAAATTGAACGTATGATTGCAGAAATGTTAGAGGCCGGTATAATTCAACCTAGTCAAAGTTCTTTCTCTGCTCCTGTAGTATTGGTACACAAGAAGGATGGATCATGGCGCATGTGTCCCGATTATAGGGAGCTCAATAAGCTCACCATTAAAGATAAATTTCCCATTCCTGTGATTGATGAATTATTGGATGAATTACATGGGGCAATTTATTTTACCAAGTTGGATCTTCGTTCAGGATATCATCAAATTAGAATGAAGACTGAAGATATTTTGAAAGCAGCATTTCGAACTCATGAGGGTCATTATGAATTTTTGGTCGTGCCTTTTGGCCTTACCAATGCACCTTCTACATTTCAAGGGTTGATGAATTCCATTTTCAAACCCTTCCTTAGAATATTTGTGCTAGTATTTTTTGATGATATACTAATCTACAGCAGGTCTTGTAAGGATCATGTTCAACATGTTGACAGGGTGCTCAAACTATTGCAAGAGAAACAATTATATGCAAAAACATCCAAATGTTTCTTTGGAGTACAAGAGGTGGAATATCTGGGTCATATTGTATCTCACGAGGGTGTTAATGTAGACCCTAACAAAATTAAAGCCATTAAGGAATGGAAAGTCCCCACAACCATAAAGCAGTTGCGAGGATTTCTTGGGTTAACAGGGTATTATCGCAAGTTTGTTAAGAATTATGAGAGAATAGCAGCACCTCTAACAACATTATTGAAGAAAGATGCATTTTCATGGACTCCTGAAGCAACTAAGGCCTTTGAACATCTTAAAGAGGCAACGTGCCTAGCACCGGTCTTAGCTACGCCAGACTTCACAAAAACCTTTATTGTGGAATGTGATGCCTCAGGAAATGGAATTGGTGCAGTTTTAATGCAGGAAGGAAGACCCATTGCTTTTGAAAGTCGTCCAATCAAAGGAAAGTATTTACGGAAACCTATTTATGAGAAGGAAATGTTAGCAATACTACATGCACTAAAGAAATGGCGAACTTACCTAATGGGAAGACACTTCAAGGTAAAATCTGATCATGATAGTCTTAAACACTTTTTGGAACAAAGACTATCATCAGAAGAGCAGCAAAAATGGGTCACAAAGATGTTGGGTTATGACTTTGAAATAATCTACAAAAAAGGAAAGCTTAATGTTGTTGCAGATGCACTCTCAAGAAAGAATTAAGAGGTGGAAGCATTGCTTTGTGCCATTTCTATTATCCAACCAGATTGGATAACCGAAGCAAGAGATGAATGGAAGAAGGACAAAGATGTATGGACACTCATTCAAAAGTTGCAGCAAGATCCTAGTACATCCGATACATTTAGTTGGAAAAATGATTCCTTATGGTACAAAGATCGCTTATATCTTTGTAAGAATTCCCAACTAAAACAAAAGATTCTTTTGGAATTGCATACTTCTCCTTTAGGAGGACACTCGGGATTTTTAAAAACTTACCACAGGGTGAAGAAAGAATTTTTTTGGGATGGCCTTAAATATGATATTCAAAAGTTTGTGGCAGAATGTTTGGTTTGCCAGCAGAATAAAGTTGAGACAATTAAAACCCCGGGTCTTCTACAACCTTTATCCATTCCAAGTCAACGTTGGGAGGAGATTTCAATGGATTTTATCACAGGTTTACCTAAGTCCGAAGGAAAGAGTGTCATCATGGTGGTAGTTGATAGACTTACCAAGTATGCACACTTTTGTGCATTATTTCATCCATTTAAAGCAAGTACAATTGCTACTACATTTATGGACACAATTCAAAAGCTACATGGAAACCCAAGGGTTATTGTGAGCGACAGAGATCCCATTTTTACTGGAAATTTTTAGACGAAGTTATTTTCTTGTTTGGGTACTCAATTAGCTCATAGCTCATCTTATCATCCTCAATCTGATGGTCAAACTGAGATCGTAAATAAATGTTTGGAAGGATATCTTCGTTGTTTTGTATCTGATAAACAAACACAATGGGTCAAGTGGTTACCTCTTGTTGAATGGTGGTATAACACTTCCTTCCATACTGCAGCAAAAATGACCCCATTTATGGCACTTTATGGATATCATCCACCATCCATCACATCATCTTAAAGGGAAAATTCGAAGGTTCAAGCAGTGGAAGATCACATCGAGCATCAGCAAGAAGTTCTCCAACTCTTAAAGGATAACCTGAATTTGGCACAAAATCGAATGAAACAACAGGCAGATCAACATCGTAGCGAGAGAAGTTTTGATGTAGGAGATTGGGTATTTTTACGGATACAACCATACAAACAAATGTCCCTCAAGCAAGCAAAGAAGGATAATAAATTATCGCCAAAGTACTATGGTCCTTACAAGGTGTTGCAAAAGATTGGTACTATGGCATACAAATTGGAGCTTCCTGCTTCTTCAGTGCATCCAATTTTCCATGTTTCATGCTTAAAGAAGGTTATAGGTGAAAATCTTCTAGTTCAAACAATATTGCCAGAACTTGATGAGGAAGGAAAAATCATATTGGAACCTAAAGCGGTCATGGAAACCAGAACTCAACAGCTATGGAATCAATCAATTTCAGGGTATTTCATGAAGTGGAAGAACTTACCCACTGAAGATTCTACATGGGAGGATGAGAATTTTATACAGAAGCACCCAGAGCTACTCAAGCGTTGGGGACAACACATTTTTGAAGGAGAGGGGCATGTTAGGTCCCTCTATTACTAGTATAGTCCCTTATTGTTGTTAGTATAACCCCCTTATTGTTATTATTTTACTCTTGTAACCCCCATATTGTTATTATTGTGCCCTTAAATTATTATTGTTAGGTCGGCTAGGATTATATTGTGGCCCCATAGACTCCTATATATAGAAAGGAGGTTTTGTAATTGTATCATCCAAGAATTGTTCATTCATGTAATGTATTGGAGGTTTCCCCCTCGAAGTGGCTTATTTCTAAGGTGTTGATATCTCTTTTCTTCTATTTTTGGAGCTGGTTTCACAACACCACGAATCTCCGGGTGAACTCTACATATGCTTTCACTGCTGAGTGACGCAGCGTGGCCATCGCATGGAACCACCAGTCATGGGCCTCCCCCTCAAGATGCAGCATTGCCACCTTGATGGCCTCCACCTCCGCCATCTGATTCAGTTGAAAGTAAATGTCCAAATTTTCCACCCAAGCTTATGCTAAACATTTTGATGACCCGTCATATGTTGGCAAGAAAAAACTGCCCATGGTACGTTGCAGTTCACCTCCCTGCATGTACCCACCTCCTTTATTATGGTTGTGGGGTCCGCCGTTGTTCTTCAGCTGGCAAAAATCGTGGAAAGAGAGAGATTCACCAAACTCTCGCCTATATGACTGATATTTTGTAAAATAATCCCCGTAATGAGCCATTTCTGGCTCCTGGGGTCCTCTCGTTCCCATACCTGCAGTCAAGAATGTGGGCATAGTGGAATGTGGGGGAGTGCGTAGCACCACCTGCTGCACTGTGTTCTACTCGTGTGTGTGATGAGAAGTGTCGGACCCTTCTCTGATGTGAAATCCCCTTGGGGTCTCACACTGTCTGTTCTCCCCAGCAATCTTCTAACCCTGTTAGTGTCAGAATATGCATTCTGCCATCACTGATAAAAATCACTCTTTTCACTCTCATTTTAGGTATCCCACTTTGAAATTTTTATATCATTCCATTAGGTAATGCTAAAAAAAATTTCACTGATGGTAGCCCTAGTCATAAAACCTCACTCTCTCACAAAAATCTCATTTTCTGGCCCACTTTCATGTTTTGCTGAGCATAAAAACACTTTTGAAAAGCTCATTTCATTATGTCTTATCTCAGTCAAAGTCAACTATGGAGTCAGAGCCCTTTCCGGCTCCTGGGGTCCTCTCGTTCCCATACCTGCAGTCAAGAATGTGGGCATAGTGGAATGTGGGGGAGTGCGTAGCACCACTTGCTGCACTGTGTTCTACTCCTGTGTGTGATGAGAAGTGTCGGACCCTTCTCTGATGTGAAATCCCCTTGGGGTCTCACACTGTCTGTTCTCCCCAACAATCTTCTAACCTTGTTAGTGTCAAAATATGCATTCTGCCATCACTGATAAAAATCACTCTTTTCACTCTCATTTTAGGTATCCCACTTTGAAATTTGTGTATCATTCCATTAGGTAATGCTAAAAATTGTTTCACTGATGGTAGCCCTAGTCATAAAACCTCACTCTCTCTCACAAAACTCTCATTTGCTGGCCCACTTTCATGTTTTGCTAAGCATAAAAACACTTTTGAAAAGCTCATTTCATTATGTCTTATCTCAGTCAAAGTCAACTATGGAGTCAGGTCATTTAAGGTCCCATTAGGTCATTAGGTTTCATTTTTCAAGGTCCAAAAATACACCATGTCATCTTAATAAGGTCAGCAAAAGGTGTGAGAGTGATTCAATAAACATTTCATTATCATCTGCAGAGCATTATCAGGATGTAAATTTGTAATTTTGATATGAATACAAAGATATAATTTATTTTTATTTTTTATGTAGTTTTATGATTCCTATATGTAATAAGTTCGGTCCCTAGCTGCCAACTCAAAACACACATGCCAAAATGAAAGAGAAAAGTTTCAAACTCCAGCAACTTCATCTTGCAAAGAAGAAAAAGCATATTCAACATGCTTTCAAAAAGTGAGAAAAAAACATAAGAAAAGTGGGTTTTTGGATCTAGATCTAAAATCACTTAAGTATTTAAGACTCCTAGACATCAAATTCAAATTCATTTCCCTCTTATTTTATCGAGCAAACAGCTGAGGAGAGCGAAATTTGTGATTTTTTGAGCAAAATTGGGGAAAAACAGAGCATATGGGTGCTTATCCTTTGGGCGCTATGATTTTCTCTTGGCGCTGCGCTTATCCCCTTAGTGCTGCGCTTATGCCCAGAAAAGATCAGAAACTCATCAAAGTTGCAAAAAATCGCCCCCAGACTTCAGCAATCATTCTTCACACTTCCAATCAAGCAAGTAAGTGACTTTTACATCATTCTCCTCTTCTTCAAAGTCATTTTGAATGTGTGAGTTGGTTAAAAGCGAATTTGGTGTCTTCTTGAATGTGAAACCCTAGTTTTTCTCCCTTGCACTCATAATTCCCAAAATCCCATTTCCCTTACACTCAATACCATCCCTACATTATTAAAATTCATTCCCAAACCCCTGTAATCATAATCCTTATCCCTAAGCTACTAATTCCTAAAATCCTAAGCCCTAGGTGCTATTTTGACCTAGGCTCCTAAATCCCAATTCCCATCACTCTTTCATTCCTTTTCCCTTCCCCATTCCTCATATCTCTAAACACTATTTCCTATAAAACTTCCCTTTCCCCATATCCTATCTGCAAATTCACCTTCCACACTATCACCTACTTCCCTAGGGTTCGAACACAAAGATATCATGGCAGCAGAAGGAGAACATAACATATCACATAATGAGGAAGAGGAAACAGAGGCTAGGAGGCCACATAAAGGGGGCAGTATAATCAGACATGAACCTATTAGCACTAGGGAACTTTTGTCTTCTCCAATGATAGTGACATGCTTTAAACATGTTGGTTGTTATGATTTTTGTGAACAAATTCAGAGGGTTCAGCATCATTCCATGTTAACTAGGTTCTTCATATCTAAACTCCATAACAACTAGGTTACCCTAGTTGGTGTCACCTTTACTGTCTCAACTGCCATCATTTTAGCTGCTACAGGGATCCCAAATTTCGAGGAAAGGTGGTTCAAAAAGAGTGATTTGGAAAATCAACACTTTTCAAAACCTAGATACAACAATGAGAAAAAGAGGATGTTTCCTTTTTCTTACTTCCTGGACATATTTGCACTCATGATGAAGATAATCATGAAGTACTTTATGTGTGAAGGTAGATTCTCAAGGCTGTATATCACATCTGGATCCTAATGCATTTCACTAGGGTAAGGATGCTCAATATACATTACTACCTTTTCCAGAGTGTTGAAAAGATGGCTTTTATTGCTCAGAAAAGGGAGTATGAAGATCAAATGAAAAGTATTTTCCATCATTCCCTTGTCAAAATCATTGTCCTTTACCATCTCAATGAGCTCAACATTGCATGGGATACCTTCATAGCCCATGATATCTTCAGATATACTCCTACTCAGCATGCTCAAAATATGCCTTCATCATCTTAGCCATCCACTTCCATCCCTCCATCTCAAGCTACTATAAATTCACCATCATCATATCAGTCCTCTTCCTCCACTTCACCACCATTATCTTCATCCCACACTAAGACTGAATCCCCTATCAGAAATGAGATGTTTGAGGCAGACAGGGCTAGTATGGTTGAGGTTGAGCCATTGTCAAAAACCTACTAGAGAGGCCACAGGCATGTGTTTTCTCCACACATAGCGGGAGGGCCCATGTCTTCTACATTAGCAAAACAAGTGGACAAGGGTAAAGAAAAGTTGATTTAGTCAAAAACTCAGCTAGAGGTAAAACATGATGAAAACCTCCATGAGATTGAGCATGAGTTTGAGTTGGTTGACCTAGGTGATGACGATGACAGTCAGATCATTAACATGGCCATCAAAGGTAAGGATGCAAAAATCAGAGACCTCCAAACCAACCTTGGCAGAACCAAATATGTTGTACACTTCCTTGAGCAAGAAAATGAACAATTGAAAACCAAACAAGTCATTGATGAGGTGAAGTATTTCACTGCTCAAAGGGAGGCTCAAAAAGCCAAATTCATGCTTGATGAAACACTGGAAAAGTATGGCTTAGTTGATGGTAAAGAAGAACAAGTACCAAGACAGAGACCTAGAACTAGAGGGCTGAAAAGAGCTCTAGCTCTAGAGAGGAAAAGGGAAGCTGAGCTTGCTGATCAGCTAACCCTAAATGAGAAACTTACCATAGAGATAATTAAGAAAAGGGAGCCATGGCTTGATAGAGCATGTAAGGTCCCACCTTACCTACCATCTAGGGTGTAGATAAGTAAAGGTTACGTTGAACACTATCACTTAATTTTTTTTAATTTTTTATTTGTTAACCTCCTAAAAGGTTATATCCTTTTGCAGGATTACTAACTACTCATAATATGACTAACTAGGTTATCATGAAGATGTTGTTCCTTCATCTATTTTAATATAAGAATATAAGATAAGAATTCAGGGATAACTTCTCCTTAAAACCATTTCCAAAACACATCTCTCCTCAAGGTTTAAAAGAAGATAGCATGTGCTCTTTTCATACTTGTACGTGAGTTCTAAGCGAGACTAGAAATAAATTCCATCGTAATTCCATGTGTGAACATTAAGAATAATAAACCTATTTGACCCCCTATATTATGCTAAATAGGTTCCACTTATTGACTCTTTACATCATAACCACAAAGTATGGCACATGAACCTAAAATATCATGCTTCTATTAAGTCAAAATACACATATAAGGGCATAATTATTAATCTACCTGTAACAAGGTAAATTAAGGAGGAATATGCCTATATTCATCATAAAATATCATATGTTTATGAAATGGAGAAATGGAGTCACAAAAGATACTAATTCAACAATGTTTCCAAATCCATCAACTAAAAATTCTCATTCCCAAGTATTAAGAAAAAACTATTATTTGCAAAATGACATTGCTTCAATCATGAAACTTGTATAATGAATGTTATATTACAAATTCATAAACATATTATCTTTCAAGTAGTTCCAAGTAAAACATTGGACTTGCCAAAATTAGGCACAATTAGTTGTTTGCTACAACTACTCAGGCATAAGACTACACCCATGAATACATGCAGCTTGGGCAACTTATTATGCTCACTTGCACAAGTAATTAAATCCTACATAATTGGTTACTATAAAATTGTTTCCAACAATGCCCTTTTTTTATGATAGATTTATATGATAAAAGGAACATTGTCCCGCTGATCTATTCACACTTAAGCAACTTTACTAACACTGACTTTCACATTTTTACAACAAATTGCGATAATAGGAAGATACCTCCATTGAATAATATATTCATAAATTTCTGGTACATAAAATCTATAATGAGTGAATGTCGTCTTCTTTTGGTCTTCCGGGAGCATTGCCACCTAGTTATATCTTAGAAGCCATCCATCATGGACATGCAGGAGGATTCCACCACCTTTTGCAGGATGTGGTCCATCTTTGGGAGGGGATAGTTATCCTTGAGTAAGGCTCTGTTCAGATTGCGAAAATCCACCCAAAGTCTAATTTCACCATTCTTCTTTCTTACAGGCACCAGGTTCACCACCCATTCGAATTATCTTAAAGGGACAATGATCTTGGCCTGCAACAACTTCTTTATTTCCTTCTCTATCGCTGGGAGAAGAGGGGGGTTGATCTGTCTCAGGTTCTGCTTATGAGGCTTAGTGTCTTCTTTCAGAGGTTTTTTTTTATGTATAATGTCCATGTCAAAAGTATTCAGATCCTGGTATGAGCAGGCGACGATGTCTTTATATGATTGAAACAGACTGAGACACTGACCTTGGTATTCTTCAGGAACCCCTTTGACAGCGTCACCACATTCGTATCTTCTTCTGTCCCAATATTCACATCCCTGACAGGCTCGTCGAGGGTCATTTTGCTGGGTTTTACTGGGATATCATTCTTGTCAAACAATCTCTCCAATGGCATGAGCCCCCTGGGGATGACATTTCCCTTTAACTGCAAAACATGGTATCCAGCTAGTGTCTCTTCCACCTGGTTTTTGGCTCTTCACTGTCCTCCTCAGTGACTGAATCGATCACCATATTTGAGAACTCGCCCACCGTTTCCATAAAACGTTGGACCTGCTCTTCATCTTCAAAGACTTGCCAATGCTTTATGTTGTCCGGGATGGAAGGGCGGTATCACACTTCAACCTCATATCTGAGCAAAGGATTCTGCAGGGGGCGGAAATAGCCACAGCCAGTGAGTCTGCCATTCTGTTCTTATCCCTCGGCATGAATTGAATTTTAAAATCAGAAAATAAGTTCTCAACTAAATCCCATACCTCATTCCTGTAAGCTCTGAGCCGCGGGTGTTTAGTTTGGCATTGGCTCCTGACTTGCCTCACTACGAACTTTGAATCTCCAAACACCTTGAGGTTCTGTATGTTCATGTTCCGCGTTGTCTGCAACCCCAACAACAGCTTCATATTCAACCACATTATATGTGGCTTCGAATTCTAGCTTAAAGGAGAAGAGAACCAAGCATCCTTCTGCTGATATCAAGAGTACCCCAGCCCCGCTTCCTTCTCGTGAGTAGGTTCCATCAAACTGCAAGGTCCATATCTTGTTTTCCTCTCTGCTCATAGGATTCTTCTGTATTAGAGGATAGATCCTTATTTCTTGCAGTAAATTTTTGTCATCCTCAAGCATGAGACAAGAGAATTCGCCCTCCTTACCATATACCAGAGAATTTGTGGAACCATTGGCTTCGATGACCATTTTCACGAATCTGGATTCACGGTATAATCTTCTTTCCTCTCCAATGAATACTGGAATAGTGGCATAGGTGAAGTAAAGTTTTATAGATCCTCCAATCTTAGATCCCCAAGATCTGGACAACAACATTCCAAACCGAGCTGGGATATCAGCTACCACAATGTCCATTACCACGCTTTTGGCCGGAATCTGGGCTAAGTTTACTACCAGATCTTTTATCATGCCCAAGCATTTCACTCTCTTGGAATCAAAAGAATACAGGTCTTTATAAGGCCTGGAAATCTACAACCCCAACTGCTCCATGAGAGACAATGGCAACAGATTATGTGAAGCCCTAGAATCTAGCATGCAGTTGTGCAATAATAGGTCATATATAACTAGAGTCACATAGAATGGGGGAGTGGCTGAGTCCATCTCTTCTACATGAGGTCCAAAAACTACCATGGGTTTTTCTTCTTGGAGATTGAGGCTGTCAGGGAGAGGGCCTACCTCATGGGGCAACATGAATTGGGACACTTGGGCCTTGTATCAAGGTTGCTTTAGGAGCTCGATCAGGGGAATCGGGATCTTGACCTTCTCTAGTTCTTTTTGGAGGTTAAAGGTCATGGGAGCTTTTTCTGCAATGACTTCTTTGGACTGCTCTGTAGGGTGGTTAGGCATGTTCAAGGCTACAGATGATGACTTCTTGTTTGCGAGAGGATCAGAGCCTTGCTTTGTGGAAGTGGACGCAACCACTTTATGATGGGCAGACTCTTCTAAAGGATTTTTCCCCTTACTAGCAGAACTGGAAGGGGTCTGTTCCCTTGGTATTGACTCTTCATTTTGTTCTTGCACTCGGGTTCTCTTCCTAGAGGACCTGAGGTCATACTTCTTGTGGAGCTGAGCTTGCATGAAATCCACAAACTGCCTACAGTAATTATCAATATTTCGATCCTCTAGGGGACTTCCATCTCTTCTAACTCTTCTTGCAGAGTGAGTTCACCTTATTCGTCCTCCGAGTAAGCGAGGAATTGATCTTCTTGGCTACCTGTGACTTCCTCAGTGTGTCCTTCCATTTCCCCTTCTAGGTATAGAGGAGGTTGGATGTAATCTTGCTGCTCCTTCCTTTCCTGCTGCAACAACTGTAGAGGGGGATTCCGGTATTGGGGATTAAACCCACGGTTGGGAATCATTTGGTTAGGACAAGGAGGGGAATTCTTGGCCTCCAATTCAAGCTTCACCAACTTATTTGAGAGGTTCTTGATCAGCTTATTCATTTCTTCAATTTTGTACTCCTGTGATTCCCTCTCCTGATTAGAAGTAGAAGCCTCCTCCTTCTTCTGGCTTCATGCTCTGTCTTCCCTTTGAATTACCAGTAGAAGCAAAGTTTGCTTCTACCTCCAATGCATCAGTCTAGATCTAATCCAGAGATGCGGATTTTCTTTCTCTCAGGGTGAACCCAAACTCTGGTTCGAAAGCTCCTGCAAAAACCACCTTAGAAGCTGCTTGAGGAGGCTTTATTTCAACAGGGAGATTATTATAGAGCTTATTGAACCTCTTATGAATTCTGTTACATCCTCATTGTGTCTCTTTTTAAGAGCATTGAACTTTGTCAGAACATATCCATGGTCCCTCTTTTCTCCCCATTTTAGTGTGAAGAAATTCTCTATTTCTTCCCAAGTGGTGACTGTGTTATCAGCAAGAGTTTTGAACCACTTTCGAGCCTCTCCATCCAAGGATTGGACGAAAAGCCTCAACACCACATCTAGGTGCTCCACATTCACATTCTCAGGAAAGGGACATAAGTTTTCAATATGTTTCTGCGCAGAAGTACTATCTTCCCCAGTGAACCAAGGCAAGAGCTTTAGATAATCTTGAGACATGTCATTCAATACTTGAGGTAAAACCAATGGAGCATATTTGTTGAGGAGAAAACCAGGTACAACCATGGGGGGCGGTGGTGGTAAGTTATGAGAATGATTTGGCTGTGGTACAACGTGTATATGTTGAGTAGAGGTTGAGATATTTATCTGTGAAGAGCTTTGGAGAGCTGTAACCTCTTTGACTTCTTCAACCTCTGGAGTAGGGTGCAAGGGAGGCAAAGAATTATCAGTGGATTCAGCTTCGTCTTTTGCTCTGAACTAGCTAAAGTAGAGGTTTCTGGAGGATACTCAAGTACACGGGTTGTGGAGCCATGACCATAGATATCAGCTTTCTGAGAAGAGGAAGGCAAATCTTCTAGAGAAAATGAGGGTAGGTCAGCCTGGATGGGCTGCTTCTCCCTCCAGATTCTCTTAAATATAACCTTTTCAGGATCAGATACAGAAGGGGTTCTCTGTTGAGAAGTATCTGATCAAGCATGAGGCTTGATGTAAGCCAGGATTACAACTGATTTAAATTTTGATAATAGTGGAGTCGCCAAGGTGAGGGCTATGCAACTCTCAACCCTTCGTGCTCACCTAATTGAAGGGTGAAGATAATGTCGTATCCCAGGGAAAAGATTTCTTCATTCGTATCCCCAGCAACAGCGGCAAAAATTTGTTGTAGCTCCTAGAGACAGTCTTGAGTTGCAAAAAACTAGTGCCTAGGACATCTTAAAAGCAAAGGTTAAGTGTGGACAATTGTATAAATGCCTTTTGACAGAATATGGGTAGAGAGAATAATGGTTTTGGTGGTTCAAGAATGGAGAAGACTATTTGAGCCTGATTCATGTGAATTTCCCAAACTGTGAGAGGGCTCAGGAGGCTGCGACGCTTGATGGATTTTAAATGGGCCAAGTATAAAACAATGAGCATAAACTTTAAAAATATGTAGAGGCGTTGAGAAAGAACGAAGAAGGAACCCACAAGAAACAGGCTCAAGAGGATTAAGAATATGTCCCCTGTGAACTCAGAGGAAACGGATATGAATGAGATATGGACAACAACAGAGGTTCGTGGAGCGCGAATTAAGGGAGTGCAGCAAGGTTAATACATGAGCGTTAACACCTGAGCATTATACAGACACGAATTCATGAATAAAATTGCAGAATACCGACAGCTACATTACACGAACCATCAAAGCAGCATAGCATGAAAGATGATTATACATAAAAAGGAGATTACTGATAACAGAAGGAAAAATATACATACTACTCATTGCTCCCTCTGGAATCCAAATAACAGCTTTGTATCATATTAAGTTTAAACAACTCTCCCAAATATGTATCTCAGAACACAAGAAGCCCAATCATACAAAACTACAACAAAATTCTTCAAAATTCCAGAACCTTTCTTTTATCTTAGAACTCAGTACATATAGAGTTCTCCTTGAGGGTTTACAATCGAATATTCTGTCATGATCGACCCACACAGGTGAAACCAAAATATCCTAACAAACTATCAGAGCGTGCATCAAGAAATCACTCCTGCAACAGAAAAATCAAAACAAAATTGGGTAAAATCGGGATTTACCAGCAAAACATCACTATCTAATCAGTAAAAAGAAACAAAACAGTTGGCCAGGGAGGCCCGATTCCAGAATCTTCAAAGGAGTGGCGAGAAGTGGCTGAGAACAGGTGACCGGTCCGGCCTTCATCATATCATTCCACCTGTTATTTGAAAACCTCCACTCTTTTAATTCTCATGATTTCCACTTCCCGTTGTGGAATAGCCAGTTGTGTTGTGCGTGCTGAACTCTTTAGCAGAGGTTATCCTATGCAAACTAAATAAACCATACTGCAAGTTTCACCCAAAATCCCATGCTGTGTTTTAAATTGCAAATCGGAACCAGATTTCAGAGGTGGCATGAATGGCGGAAGCGGAAATGGATTTAACGAGACTTATTATCACTGAAATGGGCGAAAGACATGCCACAGGCGGGCTATTGATGACGTGGCAAGGCAATGGGACCTGCGCCCGCAAATTGCAGATCACAAGTTTACATGGGCACAGCGGGAGGTAAAGGTTAAATCTTGCGGGGAGCGATATGCGATGGGCGGGAGTGACGTGGCAGATGGAGGTGGGACTGAGCCCGCAGATCACATATCACAAAGTTTATGTGCGCGTAGCGAAAGGTAAACGGTAAAGAGTGTGATGTGCGAAGTGTGGGGAAGGTGACATGGCAGATCGAGAGGTGGGGCCCCACATCGCAATTTAAACAAAATACTTTGCGGGTGCTTAAAAGGTAAGTTACAAACTGTGCGAAGCGCAAAAAGTTATAATTGCCGATCTGCGAAGTTTATATTTAGCGATTTGTGATGGATGGTGGGGGACAGGGTGACGTGTCAGGGAGAAATGGCCCCACTTTAATTGCAATTGGGGAATCGGGAAGGCGGGTGGTAAGTGAAAACAATGATATGATGATGAAAAAGGTAAAGTAGAAAGACGAAGCGGAAAGGCGGAAAGGGAAGGTTTAACGATTTTTAAGGGAAATGAAATGAAAGAAGTGTGGCGGGTGAATGGGTCCGACTTCATCGCATAACGCATTTCGGAAGGTTTGTAGGAGACGACAATTAAAGGATTTTGGGATTTGGCCGATGCGAAAAGCAATTTGACTGTGCAGTCATGAAATAAAAAGGGAATAACTTAGAGAAAATAAAAATAAAAAGGGATAAATGGTATTTAGAGCGTTGGAGTTCAGATTAGGACAAATGAAGGGTAGGAAGGGAGTAGATGGAATGAATGAGGGCAGTATGGATTTTTCTCACCATCACACTTAATCAATGACACTTTCCTCTTTCAACTGAATTAAAAGGCAGATAGATTCATTTGAAGCTCTTTGACAGTTAGGATTTCCCCTCCTTTCTCCTTCTCCACTTTGTGTGCGGTCACAGGCCAACACCCTGTAGGGAATGCGTCACCCCTCCAGAAAATTGCGCTGCCTCTCTCTGAAATGCACTCCTGGTCCTCCTGACCAGTCTCTGCATTTGCCTCTCTCTGAATCTGATCACTGAATCAAAATCACTTAGCAAACCCTGCCCTAGTGATTCGATTTTGACCAAAAGCTATGTATCCTCACACAAACTTGAAAATGCCAAATGCTCAATGTGCTCAATGTATTTTCCATAGGCCCCTCAGCCTCCTTATATTCTTCCGTTGACCCTTCAACGTCAAGATTAAAACATAATCAAGGGCTAATATTAACTTGGAGGTGATCCATGAATTTATCTAGAAGATTCACACAATTTAATTAATACCCTTTAATTAATCAGTTTCCCTAAGTTTAAACTTAGGAAAATATTAAAAAACAATTAATTAATTTAATTAAACCTTCTCTAAGTCGAATTTTTCAAAACCATTTCTGGGATTTATGGAATACAAGTGTCCTAGCCTATATACAAAGTTACATGGCTAGAGCACATCCGATGCTGCCATAAATCAACACTCTCTCTTAGCGAGGAAAGTGCTCCAGCAAGACAACTCAATGTGTTGCTCTAACTTCTGGAACATCTGTTGTTGTGTTATTGATGCTACTCACCAACACTGAACAAAAGAAATAATGTTGCATATGTACTACTGCTGACTCTGCATGCCACTGCCAACTACCACTGTACTGCAACTCCCTCTGAATTCTGCAACCCTGCTGCTGCACCGTGTGAGCACTGCTCTACACTGCATGAGCACTACTGTGCACTGTGCTGCACCTCTTGTGCACTGCGCTGCACCTCTTGTGCACTGCGTTGCTACTGCTCATCGGTTGTTGCTGCTCATCTTACGGCTGCTGCTGCACTGCTACACTGTTGCTAGTTGCAACAAAAAAACCTCCGAAATTGGACAAGAAAATTTGCAAGTGAAAACATAAGACTGATTGCTGCTAGCTTCTGCACTACGTGAGCACTACACTGCACTGTGCTGTTGCTACTCCCTCTCTGCGTTGATCAGGATCTAGTACTGCTAGCTACTGCATTGTATTCTCATCTTCTCTTGCAACTGTCCATCCTGTGACTGTCTTTAGGTTGCCGTAGCTCACATGTGATCCAAGAGTTCGGAAATACTCAAGGATCCTGCCACTTGTAGATTCTAGATCTACAACTCCAAGTCAGCCCATTTCTCTCCTTTCGGAATATGAGCTAACATAGAACAATCTCTTTCTACCTCAATCTTGGCAGCTCCTGCTTAAGGATCTTCCCTCTCCTCTTTATCCTTTTTCTTAAGAGGACACTATGTGGCATAATGTCCCATTTCCCCACACCGAAAGCACTTGATCTTAGACAAATATTTATTCTTCTGATTCTGTTGCCCCTTTGAAGCGAGGGCAGTGTTATCTTCTTCATCCTTCTTGACCTTCAACCCATTGCTGCCATCTTCCAAATGGATCTTGAGGAGGTCTCTCCTCAGCTCTTTTTGCTGTAAGGCTGCCTACATTGCTTCCCATCCTGGAAGCCTTTCTCAACCCAAAATTCTCTAGACAAAGACCTGATAGTCTTCTGAAACAGAGTTCAGAGTGAGCCTTACCAGCTTCAAGTCTCTAGGAGCAGCGCCCACCGCTGACAGCTGGTCTCGGGTATCCTGAATACGGGACAGGAAGGAGTCAAAACATACTCCCTTCTTCATCCTGGTATTACGCATCTTCTCCTCCAAATACATCTTCTGCTGCTCGAAAGATCCTTGGTATAGATTTTCTAGCCCTACCCACATCTCTCTAGCAGTGTTCTTAGCTGCTATGTGAGGTACAATATGATCCTTCACACCATCTAGGATGAATCACTTGGCTCTTGCCATATTCTTCTTGAATTGTCTCAGGTGTGCTGCATCAAGAGGTTCTGCAATTGCGTTTTCTATGAGGGCTTTCAGATCATGCTCATCAAGGAGAAACTCAATCCTTGATTTCCAAATAACATAGTTGGAGGCACCCTCCAATCTATCTTGGTCACGCAGTCCGTTGCTAGCCATCTCCTCAACTGTCGATTTCTTTCTCTAACCCTCTACTCAACTAGAATTACCCACTCCTTGTGGTGTAAGTCACTGCTTTTGCTGCTGCATGGGAGAAACTGAGTTTCTTTGAGTAAGAAAACTCTCTGAGATCAAGAAATCCCCAATCTGTGTTTTTCAGAAATTTTTTGGCGCTTTATGCACCAACGCTTCTGTGCAGTAACTGCGTCCTTCAGCTACGCAGGTCTGGTATGCTGCCTTTTCTGCAATTGAAAAAATGCTTACCCCTCTGTCAGCTCTCTTAGAGGGAGCCTTTTTCTGCGCTGGATTACCCTCATGGCATGGACAGCGTAATCTCTGGGAGGGTCCGTTGTTGCTTACGCAGATCCGAGTCTCTCCTGCGCTAATCTACTGGTTCACTCTTGTTTCTTCTGCAATTTAGCTTGAATAAGCTCTGATTCCATGTGATAAATCCTAAATCTGGATTCCTAATGCAACAAATCTGAATTACCCCTCCTATTAGCTTTCATAATTATTTCATTACATTGAAATACCAAAGTAATCACTGAAGCAGCCTACACAAATAATGCTGCAGAATAAAACTAAGTGCTGAAACAAACTGAACAAATTGTAATGAAAAACAACCACATTTGACATAGTTATTTTTGGACTAAGTCCCCGGAAAAACCCAACTTGGGAAAACTGGTGCAGCAGATCTGAAGGTTTTATATTATTAAGCAGCATAATCTTGAGTACAACTAGGGTGCCAATATCTGGCTCACCCTTCAGAGAAATCTAAACAGCAAATGTAATTGTCATATATACCTCACTCTGCAAGTCCCCCACTGATCTAAACAACGCACTGGTGAAGCCCATCTCTACCTCTGCGTGAGTGCTTAGGCTGGAAGTGCGTAAGCCTGCGTGGGCAAGCCTGAGAAATTGCATCACCTCTCTCTGCAACTGATCAAGCTGATCTGAGACTAGCTTTTGGCCCTCCTGGCTCAGAAACCCCAGCCTCTATCTATCTCTGGATTGACTCTGGAAGGCACTTCGTCACTTCTGTGTGATTCCCTGTAGGGACTACGTCACCCCTTCAGAAAATTGCGCTGCCTCTTTCTGCGTCATTGCTACCTCTCTCTGAAATGCACTCCTGGTCCTCCTGACCAGTCTCTACGTCTTCCCATCTCTGACTCTGATCACTGAATCAAAATCACTTAGCAAACCCTGCCCTAGTGATTTGATTCTGACCAAAAGCTGTGTCTCCTCACACAAACTCGAAAATGCCAAATGCTCAATGTGCTCAATGTATTTTCCATAGGCCCCTCACCCTCCTTATATTCGTCCGGTGACCCTTCAATGGCCAAGATTAAAACATAATCAAGGGCTAAGATTAACTTGGAGGTGATCCATGACTTTATCTAGAATATACACACTTAGTTTAATTAATACTGTTTAATTAATGAGTTTCCCTAAGTTTAGATTTAGGAAAACATTAAAAAATGATTAATTAATTTAATTAAACCTTCTCTAAGTGGAATTTTCCAAAACCACTTCTGGGTTTTATGGAATACATGTGTCCTAGCCTATATACAAATTTACAAGGCTAGATCACATCCGATGCTACCATAAATCAACAAAGTACAGTTCCATCATGACGAATGATGTCTGGGAGGTGGTCCCCAGACCTCAGGAGAGATCAGTTGTAGGATCAAGATGGATCTACAAGGTCAATTATGCTGTAGATGGCAGCATTGAGAAATTTAAAGCCAGGTTTGTGGCTAAGGGGTATGCTCAGAAGGAAGGGATATATTATGAAGAAACATTCGCCCCAGTAGCCAAATATACCTCTATTAGATCCCTGATATCCCTTGTTGCGCAGATGGGATGGGAGATTCACCAGATGGACGTCAAGGCTACGTTCCTAAATGGGGTGATAGAAGAAGAGGTGTTTATTGAACAACCAGAAGGCTTCAAGACGCATGATCAAAAGACTCATGTGTGCAGGCTTAAGAAAGCCTTGTATGAACTAAAGAAAGCTCCTAGAGCCTGGTATGGTCGAATTGACAGCTACTTGCAGAAGATGGGATTCGTCAAGAGTGACGCAAATCCCAAACTCTATTATCTAAGGGTAGGGAGTGAACCCCTGATACTAGTTTTATATGTAGATGATCTATTTCTGACAGAATCATCGAGGCACATCAAAGACTGTAAGGAGAATTTAGCTATGGAATTGGACATGAAGGATCTAAGGCTGATGCACTATTTTCTAGGGTTGGAATTTTGGCAGCAGAAGGGGGAGATATTTCTTGGTCAAGGAAGATATACTACATAGATTATAAAGAGATTTTAGATGGAGGATTGTCGACCCATGACGACTCGATTGATCACCAACTGGAAGAAAATCAACACGTCAGAAGATGATGAGGTTGATCCTACTCTGTATAGGTAGCTCATAGGATCCTTAATGTATCTGGTAAACACAAGGCCACACATCTGTTATGCCGTAAATACCCTCAGTCAGTTCATGGTGGAACCTAAGAGGGCTCATTGGGTAGCAGCCAAGCATGTTCTTAGAAACCTTCAAGGAGTAGTCAAGCTTGGATTGAAGTACACCCGTAGCAGTGATGTCAGGTTGAGTGGGTTCACCGGCGCAGATTGGGTTGGGAGTCCAGGTGATCAGAAGAGTACCAATGAGTATTGTTTCAGTATAAGATCAGGGATGACTTCCTAGTGCAACAGGAAACAAAAATTCGTGACACTGAACTCAGCGGAGGCTGAATATATGTAATATTCCTAATTAGCAATGGCTAATTGGAATATTCAATTTTGCTCAATTTTGTCTTATATAGTTTATTCATAAATAAAAAGTGAGTAGAGGGGATATAACTCACTATGGAAATAAAAGTTCTCCCTAGTAGCACAACGTTGTAACTTAAGTGAGCCAAGGGGGGCCAAGAGACCACGCAGAGAGGGGGCCCACGTAGACACATGGAGGGACTGTGCAGGCTAAGATGGAGCACGTGGCAACGTTGGAGGAGGTGAGCCTTAGTGTTGAGAGGGGCTAACACTATATAGAGAGGAGAGGCTCCTCATTTTTATCATTCGTTGTTGATGATATTGAGCTGGTCATTTCGACTTCTTGAGCACGCTATCTGTTTAGCTTGTCTGCAGCACTGTTTAGTGCATCGAGTGTCTCCGATCGATCTCACCCTTAGCCCCGGGGGACTTCGAGTGCCTGCTTGGGCAAGGTAGTTTCATCATCGTTTTGTGGGAGGATTGATGTTTGGTTTTTGTTGTGGGGCTGGGCATTCAGGAACTGCACAGTCTTGAGAGGAAGGACGCAGTCCCTTCTAGAGGAGCTTCGAATTGAGTTCTTGCGGAGGTTTTGAGCTTGGAGATTGAGCAAGGGGCTAGCCCTTGCCTATTGGAGGATTTTGGGAGAGTTTGAGGCCGTATTTCAGTTGTTCCGATTCAGCCTCTGCGCAGAGCCTTGGAGGTCAGCGTAATTCCCCAAGGGGGTGTTTTTCAGGGGTTAGCCATTTCAGATATGATTTCTGGGTTTTGCTGAGATTGGTGAGTATAGGTGGATTCCAGATTTTCAGCTCATTCCGGCGAGGGGAACAGCCCCAAGTCATCAGTTCATTTCAGCAGTAGCAACTACACGGCAGTTTTCCAGCAGCTAAGACACAGTTCAGAGAGCAGCCATTTCTTGGACATTCTGAGAGTATTTCTTCACTTGCCTTGAGAAAGTCTAGGTGCCATCACTCTGATCACCTATCGTACTTTATTATATTTCTCGGTATAACAAAATGGCTTAGCATTCTCTCTCTATTTCTGGAGCATTTTATCTATGATATTGTATGTCTGCATTACTATTATTTTTATATCTTCAGGCATTCTAGTTCTATACCACTTGGTGTGTTTTCCTTCATACTCTTAGACAGAGTCTGGAAAGGGCCAGGTAGCCTCCAGATCTCACCCTCTTCTCAGAGGTGAAATATCTGGTAAATGCCCTCCCAATCCATATCTGGTTAGAGTTTTCTGTGTTTTAGAAATATCCCCAAAAAGGGATATTACAGTGGTATCAGAGCATAGTTGTGGCTCAGCCTGTGGAGCTAGTTGTCTATGACACCGGGGGAGAAGCCCTACATTTGTTATAGAAGCAGGAAGTACAAAGATCTTGAGCGTAGGTTGGAGAACACCTACGGAGAGGGAGACTGTGTTCGGGTGGTTGACATAGAACATGAGGAGCCTGTGATAGACACAGAGCAAGAGGAGCCCGTGTTAGAGTCAGAGCAGAGAGAGCCGATGGCAGATGATAGTGAGGCCAAATAGTTTGGGGAGGCACTCCTCAAATCGGTACAGGATCTAGCGAGACAGATTGAGGTGATGGGTCAGAGATTCACCACTGTGGAGGCTAGGCAGCGTGAGACCCCACGGAATTTCCAGGTGGGTGAGGGATCGGGTACATCCCACCATTCGTTGGAGCATGGTGCTGTTCACCGTGATACTATGCCGCAGATGGCTTCACATGCACCTACACGCTCTACCATGCCCACTTTTCTAGGAGCAGACACAGGGGCAGGAGCCTAGCCGGAGACAGAACCCGGCCATATGGGCGATTATTTTGCAGAGTATCAGGCCTATGGGCAGGAGTTCAGGGATGCTCTCTCGTTTAGAGATTTTGTTCAACTCCAAGGGGACAGTAGACCCCGCGACCATCATAGAGGGCACTGGCATTATCATGATGGAGATACCCACCGCACATCTAGTAGATTCCACTTGCCTATGTTTGATGGTTCATCAAACAGTTCGGAAAAGTCTTGGGTGGAGAAGCTGGACATTCCAGCTTAACCAGATGTCGGAGACGGAGGCCATCAAGGTGGCGACATTACACTTGGATGGTGAGGCCCAGGACTGGTGGTTCCATGGGATGGTCACACTCGGACATTCCACAGTGACGACATATGCCGAGTTTACCAGGAGATTGATAGAGCGGTTTGACTGGAGGGATTTGGAACAGCATTTTGTTGAGCTGACGAGGCTCAAATAGACCGGGAGCCCAGAGACATACATTGCAAACTTCTTGAGGGTTTCAGTGATGGTGCCAGATCTATCCGCAGCACGGATGATCTATATGTTTGTTGAGGGGTTAGCAGAGCCACTTCGGGGTCTAGTCAGATCTACTAGACCAGCCACACTCCAAGATGCTATTAGCAGGACCCGGGATTTACAGGATGCCTTACCCAGGACCCGGACACCTTACCCCCAGAGACGGGCTTTCTAGCCCAAGGGGAAGGATGTGAGGATTCTGCCTCCAAAGGGGAATCCAGGACGTTCACAGACGAATGATGATGCCAGGAGGGAGCTAAAGAAGAAGTGGTTGTGCTTTACCTGTCAGGAGCCATGAGCACCGAGACATAGATGTGCTGCTGGCAAAGCACATTTTATTGAGGTCTTCTCTGAGAGTAGCGGGGAAGAGGATGAGGAGGATGACGTGGAGGCAGGAGACAGTCAGACAGCCCAGGATCAGTTGCCACCTCCACCTCCAGGAGTAGGAGGTGCAGCGTTTGCACCCACAGGGGGGACCCTTGCAGCATTGCGAGGAGTTCCTAAGTATCTGACTCTAGCGTACGGGGGACAGTACGTGGTCAGCGAGTATCAGTTTTGGTTGACAGTGGGGCAACCCACAACTTCATCGATGCACAGATGGTTGAGCGGAGGGGTATACCGACAGAGAGCTTCGATGGATTTTCAGTCTTGGTCCCAGGAGCTCAGACGATGCAGTGTGCCCGATATGTTCCAGAGTTGGCAGTGACGATGGGTCCCTACATCGTGACCGACCACTTTTTCGTGGTCAACATACCGGATACCAATGTGGTATTGGGTGTTCAGTGGTTGATTACTCTAGGAAAGGTCACCACAGATTGGGAGGCCTTGGAGATGGAGTGGGATGATAAGAAGACCGGGAAGCATGAGAAGATCCGCGGGATGCACACCTACCCACCCCAGACTGTTTCGGCTCACCAGATGGAGGCAGATTTCCAGAAGGGAGACATAGAGTGGGCAGTTGAGTTGCGAGCATCAGAGGCAGGGACCACCGGTCAGACCGTTCATCCTGATATACAGGCCATCCTTGACAGGTATGACGCAGTGTTTGGGGATATGCCACCAAGCCGACCACCGGATCGGGGGTTTGAGCACACTATTGAGTTGGAGCAAGGTATTCAGGCAGTGATTACCACACCCTATAGGCACCCCAAAGCCTATTGGGATGAGATTGAGTAGGCCATCCAGGAGTTGTTGGCTCTTGAGCACATCTAGCCGAGCACGAGTCCTTTTGCTTCTTCTGTGGTGTTGGTGAAGAAGAAGGATGGCACACTAAGGATGTGCATTGATTACAGGGCCCTAAACAAAAAGACGCTAAAGAATAGGTACCCTATACCCAGGATCGATGAGCTTATGGATGAGTTGAGGGGAGCGCAATTCTTCTCAAAGATTGATTTGAGATCTGGGTACCATCAGATTCGCGTGAGGGAGCAGGACGTTCCCAAGACTGCCTTCAGATGTCATTATGGCCACTTTGAGTTCTTGGTTATGCCTTTTGGGCTAACCAACACCCCAGCTACTTTTTAGTCTTGCATGAACCATATCTTCCGCAGTCATCTGAGGAAGTTTGTATTGGTCTTTTTCGATGACATACTCATATATAGCAGGACTTGGGAGGAGCATCTCCAGCATATAGAGGTAGTACTACATATCTTGGAAGAGCAGTAGTTCTATGCTAAGCTCTCCAAGTGTGAGTGTGGGATGACAGAGATGTTGTATTTGGGTCACATTATTGGAGTGGACGGAGTGAGAGTCCACGAGGAGAAGATCAGGGCCATCAGAGATTGGCCGGAGCCGAGGAACGTGACAAAACTTTGAGGATTCATTGGCATTTGTACTTATTATAGGAAGTTCGTCAAGAGTTTCTCACAGCTTGCTGAACCTCTTACAGATTTGACGAAGAAGGGGGAATTCAGGTGGTTGGATACAGCGCAGCGAGCCTTTGACAGGCTCAAGGAGGTGATGAGTAGCTGCCCAGTGCTTGCATTTCTGGATTTTACGCAGCCATTTGTTTTGGAGTGTGATGCGTCGGGAGAGGGGATCGGCGCAGTATTGATGTAGGGAGGACACCCTATAGACTTTGAGAGCCGGAAGCTCCTTCCACACGAGAGGTTGTATTCTATATACGACAAGGAGATGTTGGCCATTATGCATGCATTGGCCAAATTCCGGAAGTATTTAGTGGGTAACAGGTTTAGGGTGAGCACTGATCACAACAGCGTCGTTTCTTTTTGGAGCAGAAGCAGCTACAGGAGAGGCAGCAGAAGTGGATCAGTAAGATCCAGGCATATGACTTTGACATTGAATATGTCAAGGGTAAGAACAACGTGGTAGCAGATGCCCTTTCACGTAGACCAGCCACGTTGTCTCTTATGAGCTTGGACACAGACTGGAGGGCTCGACTTTTAGTAGAGTACTCCAAGGACAGATTTTCATGTGAGGTTCTGGATGGACAGGTGGTGGATGATAGGTACAGGGTTGTTGATGAGATCATCTACTACAAGGACCGGATCTTCTTGACTGAGGGATCTTAGCTCAAGAAGAAGATACTCCAGGCATCACATGACTCACCTTTGGCCGGCCATCAGGGGTTTACCAAAACCTACAGGGCCATTAGAGATAGGTTCTCATGGAAGGGCCTCAAGGAGGACGTACTCCAGCACATCAGGGAGTGCGATGTTTGCTAGAGGAACAAGGGGGAGATGAGCCATCCTGTAGGATTATTGCAATCTCTACCCATTCTGGAAGGGAAATGGGAGAGCATTTCGATGGACTTCATCACAGGGTTGCCCATGGTGCAGGGCAAGGATTGTATATTTGTCATCGTTGATCGACTGACAAAGTATGCGCATTTTTTTTCCATATCTACGCACTACACAGCAGGACAGGTGGCCGAGCTGTTCTTCAGAGAGGTTTTCAGGCTACATGGTCTTCCTAAGACCATCATCAGTGACAGGGACAACCGCTTCATGGGCGGATTTTGGCAGGAGCTTTTCCGGTTGGTGGAGACAGAGTTGACACAAAGCACCAGTTATCACCCACAGACGGATGGGCAGACGAAGATAGTTAACAAGTGGCTGGAGGGCTACTTGCGTAACTATGTCAATGGGCAGCAGCGAGCATGGCTGAAGTGGCTGCATTTGGGGGAGTACTGCTACAACACTACACATCACATGTCCATTGGTATGTCTCCATTCTATGCTTTATATGGATATCACTCTTTGTCTTTTGCTGACGTGATGTTTGGTGCTAGCAAGGCTCCAAGAGCCAAGATTTGGATCCAAGAGAGTCAGGATATTCTCCGAGCTCTCAAGGATAATATGGCTACAGCGCAGAACCAGCAGAAGCTGTATGCTGACCGGGGTCAGGTGGAGAGACAGTTTGAGGTAGGGGACTTGGTCTACCTACAATTACAGCCACATCGACAGTCGTCACTGAAGCAGAAGGGAGCTGAGAAGCTCAAGCCCCGCTTTTATGGGCCATACAAGGTGATACGCAGGGTTGGACAGGTTGCATATGAGTTGGAGCTGCCCCAAGGCAGCAAGATTCATAACATTTTCCATGTATCATGCCTGAAGAAGGCATTGGGGCAGCAGGTGACAGCGACAGATGAGCTACCACCCACGGATGATGAGGGGCATTTGGTGTTGCAGCCAGAGGCCATTATTGATACCAGGGAGAGGCAGCTACGTAGCAGGACGGTTCAGGAATTCTTGGTGAGGTGGAAGAATTTGCCGGATGAGGATGCCACTTGGGAGAGTGAGAGGATTTTGCAGCATCCATCACTTCAGTTTCTTGAGGACAAGCAACATTTTGCCAGGGGAGACTGTAATATTCTTAATTAGCAATGGCTAATTGGAATATTCAATTTTGCTCAATTTTTCCTTCTATAGTTTATTTATAAATAAAAAGTGAGTAGAGGGGATATAACTCACTATGGAAATAAAAGTTCACTCCCTAGTAGCACAACGTTGTAACTTAAGTGAGCCAAGGGGGGCCAAGAGACCACGCAGAGAGGGGGCCCACATAGACACATGGAGGGACTGCACAGGCCAAGATGGAGCACGTGGCAACGTTGGAGGAGGTGAGCCTTAGGGTTGAGAGGGGCTAACACTATATAGAGAGGAGAGGCTCCTCATTTTGATCATTCGTTGTTGATGATATTGATTTGGTCATTTCGACTTCTTGAGCATGCTGGCTGTTTAGCTTGTCTGCAGCACTGTTTAGTGCATCGAGTGTCTCCGATCGGAGATCTCACCCTTAGCCTCGGGGGACTTCGAGTGCTTGCTCGGGAAAGGTAGTTTCATCATCGTTTTGTGGTAGGATTGATGTTTGGGTTTTGTTGCGGAGCTGGGCATTCAGGAACTGCGTAGTCTTGAGAGGGAGGACGCAGACCCTTTTAGAGGAGCTCCGGATTGAGTTCTTGCGGAGGTTTTGAGCTTGGAGATTGAGCAAGGGGCCAGCCCTTGCCTGTTGGAGGATTTTGGGAGAGTTTGAGGCCGTATTTCAGTTGTTCTGATTCAGCCTCTGCGCAGAGCCTTGGAGGTCAGCGTAATTCCCCAAGGGGGTGTTTTTCGGGGGTCAACCATTTCAGATATGATTTCTGGGTTTTGCTGAGATTGGTGAGTAGAGGTGGATTCCAGATTTTCAGCTCATTCCGGCGAGGGGATCAACCCCAAGTCATTAGTTCATTTCAGCAGTAGCAGCTACACGGTAGTTTTCCAGCAGCTGGGACGCAGTCAGAGAGCAGCCATTTCTTCGACACTCTGAGAGTATTTCTTCACTTGCCTTGAGCAAGTCTAGGTGCCGTTACTTTGATCACCTATTGTACTTCATTATATTTCTCAGTATAATAAAATGGCTTAGCATTCTCTCTCTATTTCTGGAGCATTTTATCTATGATATTGTACGTCTGCATTATTGTTATTTTTATATCTTCGGGCATTCTAGTTCTATACCACTTGGTGTGTTTTCCTTCATACTCTTAGACAGAGTCTGGAAAGGGCCAGGTAGCCTCCAAATCTCACCCTCTTCTCAGAGGTGAAATATCTGGTAAATTCCCTCCCAGTCCATCTCTGGTTAGAGTTTGTTGTGTTTTATAAATATCCCCAAAAAGGGATATTACAATATATGGCAGCTAGCACAACTTCGTGTGAGGCCATATGGCTTCAGAAACTGCTTGTGAACCTACTAAAGGAGAAAATTGAAGCGACTAGTATTTTATGTGATAATAAGAGTTGCATCAAGCTCTCTGAAAATCCTGTGTTTCATTATCTGTCGAAGCACATTGACATCAGGTGTCACTTCATTAGGGACTATGTCCAACGGAGAGTTGTACAGTTGCAGTACACTCCAATAGGAGAACAAGTGGCAGACATTCTCACGAAGGCTCTGGGGAAGATTAAGTTTGTCTACTTCAGAGAGAAGATGGGGGTGATCAAGAATCCATTCCAGTAGCAGGAATGGATAGGATTACGATTCAGAGGGAGCTGCAGCAGTGACAATGGCAGTGTCATTGACAGCAGTACAGAAGGCAGCAACGCAGCAGATGAGGTGCGGCGTCCAGAGATCAACAACATAGAGGATGCTTCAAAAGCAGAGCAACATGCAACAGGCATATTGCTGGAACACTTTCCTCGCTAAGAGGGAGTGTTGATTTTTGTAGCATCGGAAAGTGTTCTAAGTCTCAAACTTTGTGAGAAGACTTGGACATCAGTATTCCAAAGAACCCAAAAACCGTTTGTGGAAATTCCACTCAGTTCATGTCTTATTAAAATAATTAATTATTTTAATGAAGACCCTAAGTCTAGACTTAGGGAAATTAAATAATTAAAGGGTATTAATAAGAAAAAGTGTGAATCTTCTAGAAAACGAAGATCAAGTCAAGTTTTAATCTTAGCCATTGATTAGACTTCTAATCTAGGTCATTGATTCACCAATGAGAAGATTATAAAAGAAGCCTTGAGGGTCATTTGGAACGTAAGTCGGGCATACACTCAGTACCCGAAGGAGATCAATTCTGAAGGAATAGAATTCAATCTCAGTGGGAGAGTTGCAGTGCGGAGAGTTGTAGAAGCAGCAGCAGGAGGGAGTCAGCAGTGATTGAGTTCAAGGACAGAGGGGCGCAGAGGGTCACAGGAGGCAGCGCAAAGTTGCAGTGCAGTGAACCGGCACAAAGCCTATGCAGAGTTACGCAGTTGAGTGTAGGAACTGCGCAGACATGCACAGGGGGAAGCAGAGGTTGTTTCGGGTGTCAGGAAATTGTCGGGAAGTGTCAAGAATTTTTTCTCAAGTGTTTTCTGATTATATCTGTGAGTGTATTCCTTGTAAAGATTCATTTTTTGAAGATTAATAATAAAACTCTCATCTGCTGCACCGGTTTTCTTGCATTGGGTTTTTCTAGGGACAATTGTCCAAAAATAATTGTGTATATGCAATTGGTTCTTATGCTTGTGTCCTTTACTGTTTACTTCTCTACATATATAAATGTGAATGTTGCAGTAGTATTTATTTCGAAGTTTACTGATAGATTTCTGTAAATAACTTATTGGAGTAATAAGTAGGAGAAATAAATCTACCATTGCAACTGTAGATTTTCAGATTGAGAATTTCACATGTGTGTGGCTTCTATGTTGGTTATGTCTCAACGTCCCCATCACTTGTTGCATCCTTTCCAGTACTTGTTGGTTTTTCCTCCTCAACAGTCGGTTATGTCTCATCAACTCCTCCATGATCCCTTGTGTACTCTTCCCTTTCGGTGTCATCGGAGTGCCCATAAATTCACCAGTCACTGTGAATGAATGGCCAAACCTCCATGATCTCGCTAGTTCCCCCAGAACTGGCCAAAAGCATGCTTTGATACCACTGTAATGTTCCAAATGGAAAATTTACAATGATAACAAAAACATGCAATTATACAAACACAAAAATTTTCAGAGCATAAACACAATAACCAAAAATTTCTGGAAATCCTCAAACTGGCCAAGATTTTATTAATAATAGAGCTATGGTGCAAATGAGTTGGAGAAAATGCACCTAGTCTTGCACAAGGCAAGCTACAAGCACTAGGTGATGATTACATAAAATACCAACAGATGCAATAGCTAAATCCTCTAGAAAACTGCGTTGTTGCTCCAAAGTTGCACTGCTGCCAGACTTTGTCATTTGATTTACCCCCCCCAAAACTGCCCAAAAAATTCAAGGAATTTGGGAATATGATCCTTGCCCAAAACCCAAAAAAACCCATAATTGGTTTCCCTTAATTCCAACCTTAAAAATTTAACCCTTCACAACTTGGCCCCCTTCCAATTTCGAAATCTCTTGTTCTAGCTGCTCCTGTAGATTGTTTCCCTCCAAAACACCAACAAACCTCCTAAACTATATCTCCAAACAAATCCCCAACACCTCAACTCATAAGTCCTCCCACAAACAGACCCCCGAGAGAGCCTTCTCAAGGGATTGCGCAGTCCAGTGATGGCTTACGCAGTTTCTGGGAATAACTGGCTAAATACTGCGCATAGGTTGATTCCTCCAAGGCTTCCATCACTGCTACACTTCAAAAATTCTCCTCTAATGGCCCTCGTAGCTCCTTTGGTGAATCCCCACTCGATTCCACTTCACAGCAACTCACTGCTCCAGCTACTACGCAGTGGGCTCACTGACTACGTCACAATTTTGTAGAGATTTCTGGATCTTATACTTTATGCAGAAATTATTACTGTTAATCCGGTTATGTTCCTCCTACTTGTGCAAGTTATTAACTAAATAAATTCAAGTTAAAATCAAAGAAAAACACATAACAGATCTCTACCAATCTAGATCCAGAATAAGCACATGCACACATTGACAAAGTGACACAGTTATTTCTGGACAAATAGCCTCCAGAAAAACCCAAGGTGGGAAAACCGGTCTCTGGCTGCTAGAGGGTTCTATTATTCAGAATATTATTGAATACACAAATCTGGATTCCAGATCTGGAAAACCCGACAGAGATAACACTATATCTACAACTCTCTGGCTGATCTAGGGCCAAAATAATGACTAATCCACATCATCAAATGGGATTTACAGAACTCAGCTAAGATTAGGGCCTAGAAACCCCAGCGTTGTCCCTGAAATGCACTGCGTTAGCCTTGGATGGCCTCCAAACCCTCAGTGCTGCTCCGAAAGGGACTGCGTTACCCCAGATTGGGTGATGCAGTCACTACGCTGCCCCTAAGGGTCTCTGCGTAATCCCTGAAGGGTTTCCTGAAAATTAGGTTGTCCTTGCTGCTGTTGCATTCCTCCGCACTGTCCTCGAGCTGATATTTGCCTCTTGTGTATTCTAGACCCCGGGATCAGATCATCCCCTTGGTCTAATTTCACCTCTCTGCAGCTGAAACACTTCTGAGTATTATTAGAAACCCCACTCTAGAATCTCAGCTTAGCTTCAGTGCTCTGCCTCTGTGTGTCTTTACAAATGACCCCAAGCCTTTCCTTTATACTTTTCTTGTTGACAAATCAACGGCCATGATCAGATCTTGAATCAATGGCTAAGATTAAAAGAAAGTTTGATCCGTGTGACTTAAGACAATTTCATCACATGTTTAATTAAATTCACTTTAATTATTTAAGTTCCCTAAGTTTTAACTTAGGAAATACACTTAAAATAATTAATTAATTTAATATCTCCTAAACCAGATGAAATTTCCTAAATCCATTTCTGGGTCTTGTAGATCAGGTGTACTCTAGTCCTTCCTCAAAATTTAGGAATTAGAGCACAACTGATGCTACCCCAAATAGACAAAATCTCAACAAATTCCACCTGCAAATTTAGAATTTGTGATTCCTTTCTCCTTCGGACTCGAGCAATGGAAATGGCCCTCCTTGAGCAGCACTCGAAGTCCACCGAAGAAGGGATGAGCTTCTCTCCTTGGGAAGCTCTTGTGCTAAATAGCACAATGTTGGCTCAGCTAAGGCAAATCGATTCACCAAATGAAAAAAGACCCCAAATGCTCCTTCATTCCTTCTATTTATAGTTGTTGGCTATGAGTTCCTTGTGGGCCCTATCTAGAACTCGATTTTCCTTAGGGAATTAAAATTCCCTCTTCCCCAAGTGCATATTACATGTGGGTGAGTGGCCGCCACATGGTTATTATTAATCAAAATTACAAAATTAATTCCTCAGACATTAGGAAAATAATTAAGAAGGGGCATTACACCCTAGGGTAATGTCCCAGGGCTTCCAGAGGCCAAACCACATCAACCCTAAACTAGTGATTCCAACTCACAGTTGGACATCACAACCATCACAGATTAGTCTCTACCCAAGTTGCTCCAAGGCTCCGGAATGTTTGTTCCAACCAGGGCTTCCAAGACTAGTAACTCAACCCCAACTGTTACAGAGCTTCCAAAGTGCTTGTCCAACCAGGGCTTCCAGGATTAGTTACTCAACCCACCTAGGGCTTCCAGAGCGTTTATCTAACCAAGGCTTCCAATAACTAATAACTCAACGAAACAGCTAAAGGACTCATGAGAACCAACTAGAAAACAATCAATGGAACTAAACCCACAATACCATGGTTGTTCAGGAAATGGCAAGGCTAGGCAATCCACATGCATACACCATGCATGCCAAAACCAATGAGGAAAACTTACATGCAACTCAGTACTTGCAATCTGTTGATTTCTATAGCATCGGGAAGTGTTCTAAGTCTCATTTTGGTAGAGAGGCTTGGACATCAGTTATCCAGAGAACCCAGAAATCATTTATGGAAATTGCACTCGGATATGACTTTATTAAAAAAATTAATTATTTTAATGCATACCCTAAGTTTAAACTTAGGGAAATTAAATAATTAAAGGGTCTTAAGAGAGCAAAGTGTGAATCTTCTAGAAAATGAAGATCAAATCATCTTTTAATTTGAGCCATTGATTAACAATATAATCTTGGTTGTTGATTCATCAGCGAGAAGACTATAAGAAGAGACTTGAGGGCCATTTGGAAATTAAGCCGAGGGCACTCTCAGTACCCGAAGGAAATCCATTATGAAGCAAGAGAATTCGATTTCAGTGGATGAGATTGTAGAGGAAGGGTTGCAGAAGTAGAAGGAGGAGGGAGGAGTTAGTTATCGGGAAGCAAAAGTCAGGAGGATGAAGGGAAGGGTGAGCTGATCAGCAGCAAGAACCCCTCCATGCAAAATCACGCAGTCCAGGGAGAGACTGCGCAAATCTCTCACGCTGGATGACGCAGAGGGTAAGGGAGGTCACCCTGAGGGTCTGAAATTTGTCTGGAGGGTCTAGAAAATTCAGCTAGGTGTTTGCAATTTTTTATCTGCTCATCAAACTCTTGTAAATGTACTTTCCACTTCTGAAGATAAATATAAAACCCTCATCTGTTGCAGCAGTTTTCCCACATTGGGTTTTTTCGGGGACAATTGTCCAAAATAACTGTGTTCATGTGGTTGTTTCTATTGTGCTACTCGTGCAAATTATCTTTCTGTTCTTATGCTCTTAATGATAGTGAAGATCTGCAAATGTGTTTATTTCAGAATTTACTGAAGCATCTGTAAATAACTTATCTCATAAGTAGGAGAAATAAACCAAGTATTGCAGAAATATTTTTCTCTTGAAAATTTCACACAATCAAATATCGTTGTAGTTTTTGATCCCGATGTCAACCTACGCTTTCCTACTCTTCCTTTGCGTTCTTGCTCCAAATCACCAAGTATCCACACTCTCCAAGGGTGCTCCAAGAAAACTCTAAGTATCCAAGAGTATGAGAGAGAGAAAGAGAATAATGGGAGAGCTCCAAAAATGCACTAACAAAAGGTACCAACTGATCCTCAAAATCCTTTTTATAGAATATGCCTCTATTTTCTTCATTTGCCATTATTTTCCTTCAATTTCCTCCTCACGTGCAATTTGTGACCTGTTACCTTCTTTTTCTCCTAATTTGATTTATTTTCATAAATAAATGTGCCCAATAATTATTTTGCCTCTTTAATGTCTTAGCCATAGCCTTTGCCAATTTCCTTAGCCAAAATAAACCAAATGAACACCCCCTAGGATATTTTACCCAACATTCAGCTTGGAATACGTGTCCCATCAACCGTGGTTATTATTTTAACCTTATTACATGAGTGTTTTCACTTGGGTTGTTACAATTTTTTACATAAGATTTTACAAAATTCAACCCTCAAAGGGGGAATACCCGTTCGTTATAGACACTCAAATAACTTACCCAATTCTGCGATACAACATGATCTAGTAGACCAAGTGACTTGTAATAAAATAATTTAGCCAATTAGCATAAATTATGCCCAAATCATTTTTACAGAAGACTAAAACACTAGGACTCACCTAAGACTTTGACGATAAATTCCACCCTAGCTTTGGCGTGAAGCTGGAGAAAATTTTTTTGCTGACCATCCATGTTTAGAGACACAGATGAATTAGTGAGACAAAATACCTCCTATATGAAATTATTGCCAAAATAATAGGCTTACCTAGGTTGTTATATACATAAACGGTCTTACTAACATCTTTTACATTACAATTTTTTGCATAATGGGTTTACAATGACTCAAAAACCGATGGTCGATGATCTTGATCCTTCGAAAAATTTGGTACAATTGCTTTTTTGGAACTCTCACAAAATGAGTGCAACAAGTACCATCAAGTCTCCTGATAATATTTCATCTTGGAAGGCCTATAAGCACAACATTCCATAAAATATTGAATTGGGATGATTAGATCTTTTCACAATATGACAATTTTGTACCACACTCGAAAGTTCATATCATCTTGTATCATCAAAAATGATATTTCTGAGAATTGGGAAGATGGGAAGACATTATGAAACAGAAAAAAGTTATCAAGCCTTTTCACTGATAAGTTTTGAGTACAAAGCTTTTTCTAAAAGCAAAGGAAATGGTTATGAACATAAATGTCTAAATAATAGTGAATAGTAGATAATAATAATAATTAATGATTCTAAAAGACATGTCTCAAAGGACATGACTATTCATGGAAGGGCACTTGCCTAGTTATATAAACAAGGGATCTCATTTGTAACTGATCATATCACTCGTGCATTCAAACTTTTCTATATGAATATATTACTTGTCTTATGATGGATATTCTCATATTGCAGAGATTCTGAATATTCCACTAAGTATGAACATTATTTGTTACAACTCAATTGGCAAACACTGTGAAGATGAAGTGTAATGAAACAAGAGATTTGAGGTTCAAATCCCCCCAACTTACTCCCGTCTATGGAAGAAGTATATGTAGGAACCATGGTTTGTGTGAAAATTCCGTGAATTCGGAATCCTATTGCAGCAACTCGAAGATATTCACCTAATTTTTAAATTTAACTTAACAATTTATTTGCAGTTTCCTACGACAAACACTGAATACATCACACTGCAACCATCACAAAATTGCGGAAATAATACAAGTGCAGAAACAAAACTAAAAAAGAATAGATCACACACACATCTGACATAGTTATTTTTAGACCAATGTCTCTGGAAAAACCCAATGCGGGAAAACCGGTGCAGTAGCTGAGGGTTTATATTATTATGCAGTAATTATTTCAGAGTGCAAGTCTGTAAAATCATGTAGAGAAACTGACAAGAAATATCTTGTGAGACAAACCTCACTCCTCCACGGAAACCTGACACTGATTACCACCCAAAACGAACTGCCCTGCATTGCCTCTGTGCAGTCTTTGCATCACAGTTGTGGCTACCTCCTGTCTCTACGCTGGTCTCTCTGCTGGCTAGAAATTGAGGCCTTCTAGCTTTTGGAAAATCTCTGTGGGATCTGGCACTAGTCCAACGTTGCCTCCACAGCAAAAATAGGACTTCCCTTCAGGCTCTGCGTAGTGACTACGTAGGCTCTGCATCATTGGCTCTACGCTGCCTCTATGGTTCTATCTTTCTCCTTTGCTATGCACTCTCCAGCTTAGGAATGCTTCCAACCGGAATTACTGCCCCTCTCTGCGGAAGATCTCTCGATCGATATTTCTCCATGAACACTGCTCAGTAAAAAAAATCGATCTCTGATTTTTACTTTGTCTTGTGTCGATGTGATTTCCAAATGACCCTTCAAGCCATTCTTATAGCCTTCTCGTTGAAACTTCAACGACCTAGATTAGATCTCTAATCAATGGCTAAGATTAACTTTTGACTTGATCCGCCTTTTCTAGAACCTTCACACCCATATTCTATTAATTCAATTTAATTATTTTATTTTCCTAACTTTAGACTTAGGGTCCCTTTAAAAATCATTAATTATTTTAATAAAATACAATCTGGGTGGAATTTCCCCAAACGATTTTTGGGTTATCTGAAATACATGTTTTTAAGCCTCCCTGCAAATTTCCCCAAACAATTTATGGGTTATCTGAAATACATGTGTCTAAGCCTCCCTCCAAATTTTGAGACTTGGAGCACATCCGATGCCACCCCAAATCAACAGTTTGTAGTGGTAGTGGTTTGAATCGACCTTGTGTCATGCAAGTGTAAAACCAGCCTAGTTGATTCATCTAGACACAAAAAAAGAAAAAGAAATAGTTGTTATAATGAGGCTTACCTTGACCTTGATATTACTTTCCAATATGTTAGATTGTGATCACAACCCTCTCTTTGTTAGTTGTTCACTTTGGACTAGAGAATGGGATTGGATATAGGTGACTATCACACCCAATCTAGTCTAAAACAATGGTACATGCTTCTAAATTCTACTAGGAAAGATTTCTCTTATGGAACTGTCTCCAACCATTAGGTCAGCGATGACATACAATTAAATCATTCCCTTACTAAAAGAACTCTCAAGAAGGGTTTTTCTAGCAATTGGGTTTGATTAGCACTATACAAGGACAAAAGTGAGATGAGGTGTAGTGCCTTGATCTCTCGTTGTCGCGCTCCTAAATGGAGCAATCCATAATAATCTTGTGGTGACCTGGAAATACCTGTGTAATCAAGATAGAACTTTCATCCATAGAGAAAATACTCAATCATGAAACAATGTCATCTGTAAACTGCCATGGATATTCCACTGGACAGCTCTGTCACAGCAGATCTAATAATAATATATTAAAATACTGAAATTTTATACTATTACAATTTTATTAAAATTCTAGATTTGTAGATTTAATTGTAATTAGTACATGCATGCGAATGAAAATTATGTAGAAAAGTAGAGAACGATAAAATAAGTTCACATACACACATAAGACACAAGATATGTTGTCTAGGAAATTCTTTCGAGTGAAAACCCGGCTGGAAGATGAGGCCACTTCACTCTCTTTCTCTATCTGAAAATATGGTTGCAGGTACAAAGAAGTAATGCCTATGGCCCGTAGGCTGCTACAGTGCACAAATCCTCTCTGTATTATCTATCTCCTATCTCTCTTGGCTATCTTTGCTCAGCGATGGAACAAAATGCACTTGAAATATTGGAATGTCTCTTCCTCCTAGTGGCCTGGCTATCACACAGCTCGATAGCCTACAAGTGGTTAATTTTGACTACATCAAATCTTAGCTAGAATTACAATATAGACTCTTCTAGAGTATTTTACATCATAATCACGTGGATAGCCCATTTTCCTTGAATAATGGGGGTTGACAGGCATCCTCCCGAACTATAGGTGTGAAAACAGGGAGGTCAACTTCTGATTGGCATAAATTTTGCATGCGGACTCTGATTGATGCACTTTTTGCGTCATTGGAAAGATATATGTGTGTAGAATAGCTTGAAATGGTACGGGGCTAAAGTGGCAAAGTATTACACCCCAAAAAATGGCGTTTGATGCCTCAAAACGCTCTCGGAAGGTTTCATACCTTGTTTTGCCAAACTGGGTCCCGTTAGTAAAAACGGTCCCATGCGCTGATTCCTCCACGTTTTCCACTCCAGATGCATCCAGATGGATGACACAATATAATTATCCAATCCTAATCAAAATGAAATTTTATTAGGCTGAGGAAATAATTACAAGAGGTGAGCTACACACTTCAACAAAGATTTGGTGCATTCTTACTCATTGCGATAATTGTGGATAACTTTGGCTCATGGGCAATCTTCTGCTTTTGGTGGATAGGGTCAGCATCTCCGCATTCTCTAATCTTCAAGCACATTGCCTGCTTGAACCCTCTTCTTCTGCTACCACCCTTCTTCTTTCTTTGCTTCAATTTTATCCTCCATGGTTTTCTTCCCTTTCATTAAGCAAGGCCCTCATTTGTAATAGATCTGCCTTGGAAAACCCATCATCATGGTGATTCGTTTTACCCTTTTGAGGCTTTTGGACTTTGGTCTTCAAGTTAACTGTTGACTTCAAAATTTGCCAAAAATTAAGTTTTGAACAATGTTTGAATGAGTATTTAATGTTGATCAACTCACCGTTAGAATAATTTCAAACTCTCTCCCTTCACTTCTCTTTATTTCTCCTCCATCTCTACATATATGGTCATCAATATATAATTTCCGTGAGCTTGATTTGATATCATACAATTTTGCTCAATATACCTGCATTTTTTCTATTCAACCTTTACTTGATGACTAGTTACCTTCTCTCTCATGGTATATCATTACAAAATGTACTAATTTTTATCTTATCTTTTACAGTTGGCTTTAGCTGCTTTAAAAAGGGTGTCTGGACAAATAAGGGCATTCGACTTTGAAAGGTGTTTTACATTTGTTATTCTTCATTTTACACTAAAACTTCATTTTATTCACAATTTAGTAAAAACAGGTAAAACTTAAACGTAAGGATCAGCCATGCCACTTTGACATCAATTAATTAGAGTTTCTGCTATTACACCTGTCATTAATTCTCTCGAATTTTACCATGTACATTGAAATACTTCTACGTTTTAACTCAAAAACCAAAATTCAACAATAGAAAGTAACAATTAATGATTGTACTAGAATCTCAAACTGTGATGACCAGCTGTTATATGGCTTTCTATTGTGGCTTCTGGTTTTATTTTATTACAGAATTTCCATTTATTCTTTCTAATCACCACAAGGATATGTTGCATTCATTATTATCCACGCTGTTTTCAGATATCTCCGCAGTCTTATTCAGAGATGGTTGAGTCTCTTGATGCCATTGAAGCGTTGGTAATTGTCATATCTATGATGTTTTAGCTTCTTTAAAACCCTTATTCAGGTTACCTTCGTAGTGCTTTTTACTCTATTTCGTCTTCTAAAATGATTGTCTAATGCTGCTTTTATATAGATGGAGACAGCTGAGATTAGTGCATCAATCGAAGAAATGAAGCCCATTGACAGTAAATTGAGGCATTGCAGAAGAGATAAGATTAAGTATGTTTGTAACTTTCTACCTGTATAAAAAGCAAAATAATGAGAAGTGTTGAAAATAGCCACCTTACCTCTTATATTATAACTAGATGTCTCGTATTAACCTGCACCAGAATTATATTGGCTTTGAAAACCCTATAAACAAATGTCTATATGGCATAATTTACTGTGACAGGGTTAGCAAACATGAGAAGACAAGAAGACATAAGCCAAACCCACAAACAAATGTAGACCAATAAAACATATGTACGTATCCACTACATGCATTTTATTTCGTCTACTTCAATTTGATTGGTTGTAAAATATAATTGAAAGAATTTTATGCCATGGTATGTTGATTTCTTCTTATATATTTTTCTGTTATCAAGATTATCTTTACGAACATGGCTAACTGTTAGCTATGAAATTTCAAGGTTTTCAACCATTGTTTTATATTCTATGTTTAACTACGAAAGGGTCAGTGTACCATTTTAAATGGGATAGAATTAAGAAATGTTAAAAAAACAAAACAATCAAAATTGATTTATAATCAAATGCAAGCTTCCTTGAAATCACTACAAAACATGATACATCTTATAAAGAAGGGATTAAGTTTCAACAAGCCATGTTGATACTACTTAACATTATAACCATATTACATGTAATGTGATCATTGCAACATATTAGGATTATGCTTAGTTTTTATAAGGTGAAGACATTCTATATAAGATGTTTTTCTATGGCAGGACTGTAGGATTTCATAAAGACATTTTACTTAAGATGTTTATCAATGGCAGGAATATGGAACTTCAGTACACAGTGCAATAGTCAACTTGAGGGCAACAATCAAGAATTAAAGGCACACACATGTTGGTAGCCGCAAGTTAATAGGAATATTTAATGTGCACCATAATTTTAGGTTCTCATGATTACCTGTGAAGGTGTTTTGTATTTGGCTTCTAGTCCAAAAGTTAGGAAGACAAGAATTAATCAATTAATGAGGTAGTTATAAGTTTGTGGTGAGGCGTGTATTCTTAGATTACATGCATTTATTTTATTTTCTATGTAACAAATATATTGATGTAAGTTATCTCCATGGGAAATAAACCTATATGTTGCGAGTGAGAGATTTATATTCTTCTTGATTTTGATGAAAAAGTTGTTAATTTTGAAAATGGTGCTTAAAATCTTATTTTTGAATTATGCCAATTTTGTTATATATTTTATGTCCTATTTGAAAGTGGTGTGGGTAATCAGAGAATTGATATTGGAGGGCCTATTGATGCCACAATTATCTAAACCACTAATTATAAAGAAGTACATTGGTGCAAGTTCCTTGTAGAAATCGAGTTCCCTAAGTTCCATTGGAAATTTTTACTTAGTGCTCTGATTTGATGCTATTTATGATGATAAAATACTTGGAAGATTATATATATATTTGACTTATGGCCCACTTACCTCACCAACATGGATACTGCAGAATTATTTTTCTGATATTTATCTCTCTAATTTATGTAGAGACGGTTCTAGGTTCAATTATGAGTATAACTACTTTTCAAGATTAGAGGTGTGGTGCTCTAGTGTAATCTTGTCCATCAAATAAATTGTCTAAGGTAAATTCCCAATTTTGCAGTTTTGTTATCTAATAAATATTTTAGACGATTGGACTTAGGAGAATGGGTTAGGACACTTGGATTAAATTTTGCTGAAGGAAAACGGAGCCAACTTAGGAGAATCGGTTAAATTAAAGAGTTGGTGGGTTGTGGGAGCTACACAAAAGGGGATTCGAACCCCATGGAGGAAATTCGACCCACAAAGAGGAAAACGCACAAGGGGATTCGAACTAGTGGGGACCACAAGGATGAGAAAGGGAAGCAGCTATAAAAGGCAAGAGCAAACTCATTTTTGGGTTTGTTCTTAGTTTGTGCATCTAACTTGATATTTTTCTTGACCAAGTCAACTGGTACATTGAGCATAGGGATTTCCAACAAGAAATTCCCAACTCTCTATCAGTGGACCTAGAGTGCCACATTAGGAGAGAATTTCAAAGTTTAGTGGAGAGGAAATCATTGGAGTCCATGGATATTTTCAGCTATTGATACAACCAGTTCGAGCTTCCAGGAGGACGCAGTGACAAAACTCATTTCATTGAGTTAAGGGGTCTTCAAGGAGAATTTCGGCCAATGAATTTAGGATAAAATCCATTGAGGGTGGACCAGAATTTGTGGAGAGTTATATGGTTGGAGATTGTTGCTCCAATGAGAACCAAATTCCTCATTTCTAGGGCTTGTGCAGGGGCTTTGTTGGGCAAAATTCGTGGAACATATTTTAACTTGGTTTGTGCTGGAGTTGAGGAGGAATTTCACTTTTTCTTCGAGAGAATTTGCAGGGAGTTTCTACAGCCATTCGAGGGAATTGAAGCTAAATTAGCAACAATGATTTGTGGGGGATGCAAAACTAGTGAGAGAGGGTGTAGCAACAAAATTGGGTAATTCTTGGAGGTTGGAATTAGCCCAAATAATTTTTGGGTTTTATTGGACTAGCATCCGAATGAGCTTGCTCCTAATTTTGCAGAATTTTTGGAGGAGTTTCGGGGCCCCAAATCTCAGTTCACCTACAATAGCAATTGCAGAAATCTCTGGGTTGAACGCACAGCTTGGAGAAGCCATTTTGGGTGGAGTCTTTAAGTTATTTTCACCTAGGTATTTGATTAAGCCCAAGCGCACACTTTCCATCTCCACTTGTACTCATATTCCCATGATTATTAATAAAATGGTTCACATTCATTATCGTTTCCCTATGTAGTTATGATTTGTTACTGTGTGCATTTTGTTCAGATTTTTCATGTTATGATTGTGTTGTAGCTATCGCATGTTTTGGTATTCATTATAAGTTTTCTAGTTATAATATTACAAATCTACACACATCAACCAGATAATAATATAATAGTAATCGGGCTATATTAAAAACCAATACTTTGAAAATACTCTATCTTTGAGAACTTTGTATTTGTTGCAACTCCTATGCACATTGATATCCAATTGAACCAAAATCTATCAAAGCAATCAAGACTAAGATATTGTCATTGTTTTGTGTGCATATTTGGTTTTTATTGTAGTGCTTTAGTTCCAAACCAATTACTTCATATGCACTACATATTAAAGTGTAATCAACACAAATCAAAATACCAATGAGAATGCAAGAATCCTACATTTTGCATGACCAAAAGTATCTTTATATGTAATACCAAGCCTCTTGTCCAAAATGGATTCAAAAGAATTGTTCTACAACTTTGTGCCCAAAGGAACTCACTCTAACATAGCACTGACATTCCCATTGCAATGCAACCTCTAGTTTGAGCTTTATTTATCAAATATGTAAATCAACTCTCTACCTTTCCTTAGAATTGACACACTTTATTGTAGACTTGGACTCATGGAACTAATTTCTTTATCTATGACCAAAATCAATAGCGTAATTGGTGAAATTGATTGCTCCAACAAATACAAGGGACACCATTACTTCACTAAATGGATGTTTAATAATAAAGAAGAAAAAAAATTTCTCACTTATAGGTTTCATATGTATGGGATCACGCTTCAACTCATACTTTTTAATGTAAACAATGCTCATAAATCTAATGCCTTTACCCAATGGTTGGAATGCAAAATGATTTTTTTTTGCATACAAGCTAGACATTTGTTTAAGTTTTCAACTCTAAAACCGTTGCAAATCAAAATGGATTAAGCACAAATAAGACAACATCCCAATGAAGAAAACATTCTTGGACTTCTCGAAATTGCAAAAAGGAGATGTTTAAGCATGCATTTAAATACTCATTTGAGTAATCCTATCACCATCTCCAGTCAACCAATCAAGATATGGTTGGGGAAGAGAGAGAAAATCATTTCCTAAGCAATGAATGCCCACATTAATTATCCTTGCATATGTTTATGAGATGCAAGGAACAATCACCCATATGTAGCATATGGACTCAAAACTTGATGAAACCATTATGTATAGATTATTGCAAGTGTGTATGGTCTTAATTCATCCATCAATTGTAATGTACTTGTTTGTCTCATATGTTAATGGCATAGTAATGGATTAATGAATACAAGGAATATAAATAAAAATGTAGATGGATAGATGCAACAACCATATCAGACCATTGATATCACTTAATCAATTGAATTCATGGTATGGGTTCTCTAGATGTTGAATTTCTTAATCATTAATAAAGAAAGAAATTTTGAGTGAAATCAATAGAGCTATAGTTCTAAATGGATTCTCACACCATTAAGATAGCACATGCAACAATTAAATACAAATGACTACCAATAACTCATTGAATCCAACATGGTGCTTAACATTAATGCCAGAAATATTTACCATTACATTCCACTAAATGTAATTGTAAATTAAAGTCCATCACAAAGCTATAAAATGGCACACATAATTAATATAAAGATTTTATCCTAAAAATCCAAATGGGAAAATCAACATTCAAATGGTTTTTTTGACCCTTCATAGTAACCACCTTAAAGACAAACTTTGCAAATTGTGATATTGTTGCATGTACGAGGTTTCTATACCATCTCCTTAGATCAAAGCCTACTTTTCTCCTACACGTCATCATACAACTATGCTTCAAATTCTTTCTATAGTGGTATATCAATTGATGTAGTTCTTTCCCATAGATACTTCATTTTGTATATGCTAGCAAACATTTCTCGATGATAATTTCTTTTAGTTATTATGATTTCACATGTTTTTGTTGCCTTTCAAGCAACTTCCCCAAAGATACAATTAATTGGTGTGATTTTTTGTTTCCTAGACCTGTTTCTCCATCCAATCATATATATTCATGTGCTTGTAAATCTTCATGGATTTAGTGGTATATTATTTCTTGTGCCTTTTATCTCTTTGATGCCTCAATTTTAGTTGGTATATTCTTTTAATGTATGGTATTCTTGCTTAGAAACAGTGCTAAGGCTTAAACTTGTTTGTTAGGTGTTAGCATTAGATGGATGTTTTATCACTTATAACTTTGGTAAGGGTGTTACCTTATTGATATGTCTAACCATTCGATGAGTGTGCCTTAGTCTAAGCCACTAGGTACTACTAGGAAATCAAGGTAGGTAGCATAGTTGTATTCCCTTCATACTTGCCATTTTTTATCAAACATTTTTATGTTTTCATCTCATCCATAAAAAATAAACACTCCCCTAACTTATCATTGACTTACCAAAGATCATCTAAAAAGGGTCATGAAGAAAAATAAAGAAAAATAATGAAAGCCTCAAGTCTAAGCCACTAGGTAGGTAGGTAGTTAAGGTAGGTAGCATAGTTGTATTCCCTTCATACTTAATACTTTTTATCAAACACTTTTATGTTTTCATCTCATCCATAAAAAATAAACATTCCCCTAACTTATCATTGACTTACCAAAGATCATCTAAAAAGGGTTATGAAGAAAAATAATGAAAGCCTTAAATTGAATTAAGCCAAATGAATAGTTAAAGAGGTGAAGAGAAAAAAATTAAGCAAAAAAGAAAAAAAATATGTTTCACTATTAGTCCTCATTAAGTCCTAAGAGAAAAATGTTTATCTAAAGGAAAAGGACTTCGAAAAAATTAAATAAAATGGAAAGAAAAAATAAAAGGAACAGGTAAGTGTTTGTGTAGGTTGTAGTAGTAAAGGCTCCATTTCACAAGGCTTTGCAAATAAATGAAGAATCCTATCCACAATCTAATCAATTATTCGGATAAACTTAAGTGATTAGCATCATATATGACTTCGGAAGTCAATTCATATATTATCCTTATATCATCTTTCTTAAGGTAATATCATTTATCTACTTTGACTTAAAAGATATTTTCATTTATATTCAATATGCGGTGGAATGCCCCTAAGCCCATTAGTAAATGTGGAATCCACCCCAACACCCCCCGCCCCCCACAAGAAAGGACACCCACCCACCCTTTCGTTTTGAATATTCGAGAAATTCCAATGAAAAATGTATTAGGTCATTCGAGGGAGATAAATTGGGAGAGGTCATTTAAGCGACCTATTGATTGGGCCTGAGAGATTGGTCGATTAGGCTCAACCATTGGCTAGAGGACTTAGAAAATACATTATCTCCTAGCCCAAAGACACATGCAATAAGGATAAAGTTCCCTAATTAATTGTCATTTAAGTTGGTAACATCGACTAAGTTATTTGATAAATTTGTCAAAAAGGTCAAAATTTGCATTTATGTTAATGTGTGCAACAGGTCGATAATATTATGAATTAACATAAATAAAAGAACATAAAGCCAAAATTGAGCAAACATAAACAAATAACACAGTATTTGATTACGGAGTTCACCGGAAACTCCCTGGTTACCTCTTTGGACCGCTTCTCAATCAGAAAACTGCTCTTATTAGGCTTCAAATGTGCACTTACAACAATGACCTCAAAATTAGAGGCTCAGATGCATAAAAGGACTAAAAAATTGAAATCAACGAGAAAAATCATGAAATTTGAGTATAAATATGACCATATTTAGACCAGGTGACCTCTAGACCTCCCAAAAGCCAATCTCCAACTGCAATTCTGCCAAATTTGGAGAAAATCCACCAATCTAGAGCAATTCCGCTAACTCTGGCTAGCGCGCTCATGGTTCCTGCAACTCATAAAATAGAATTTCATTTCCACTTAACAAAAATGCGAATGGCACATTGGTTAAATAGCTCAGTGGGGAAGAGGAGGTTAGGGGTTCGACTCCCCTCGACCTAAAATGGTGGCGTGTATCATGTGCTATCTCCCATAGATGCGATGGTAGGGGTGGCAGAGCCGCCAACTATGGTGGGCTCTGTCCCCCATATAATTTTTCCAACCATACTATTATAACCATAATATAACCACATCCGTCGTCTTATTGTGAACTTCCCGTCGGATCCCATGGCTAAGTGGATTTCGTGAAGACTTTGTCGGGTTTGGAGGTCAAGGGTTTGATTCACTTGGAGCTTTTTTTTTCAAATTGTTTGAGCCATATGGTCTCAATCCGAGCTACCACGTGGCAACTCTAGATTGTCCATGCTATCCACTCTGTGCGCCCAGTCACTACAAACTCATGGGGTTATGTGGTGCCATGTGGTCCCTTTTTGGCAAAAACTACACAAACTTTGACGAAGCATAGAATTCACATACAATGTCCATTTGACATGTCGTTCACGGCATTGGGTGTGTGTCATCGAGCACTAAAACATCGTACCATGTGTCGATGCTTTTGAAGCCTTTTGAAGATGAGTGTTTGCATTGATCCACTTGGATCACTCCTTCCCACTGAGAAGATTGTGGACCACCAAAAGTTGGTTTTATTTTGGAAACAAGTGAGGATATAATTCATTCACTCTCCATGTTTCTATCCATTGAGCCTTGCTGGGATTTGTGCCTTTGAGTCCGATGCGCAGGTATTCCACATCTTTGCGTATTGAAGTTTTGACCCTTTTGTCCAAAATTACATCCTCCTAAAGTTCATTCATGTTTTCTGGAGCGAAGTCTTCTATGGACGGTACTTGACTTCGTTCTTCTTGATCACCGATCATAGAAGGATCATAAAGGCACAAATTTTCCACATTTACGATGGAATAAATTTTCATGTAAGGTGGCAACTCTAAATGAAAAGCGTTATTACCAATCTTGTCCAAGATTTTGAAAGGACCATATTTGATTGGTTTTAACTTTTTACCTTCACCTTGAAGTATTTTCTTGCTGATGTGTAACCAAACTTGATCAGCCACCTTGAAGTTATGATCCACCTTGTGTTGGTCGTGTCTTGCTTTGTAATGTGCATGGCTCTTCTCAAGCTGTTCTTAGACTGCTTACTGTATCAACTGAATCTATTTGATGAAGTGACTAGCTTTTTCCTTCTCACTTCTCCCATTTGTTACAACATATTTGCCAAAAATAAATTCCTAAGGAGACTTAGGTAAATACCCAAAACAAGTCTCGAAAGGAGATCGATGAGTAGAAGAGTGCTTTGCTTGATTGTATGCATGTTGTATGTAAGGTAGATGTTCATCCCAAAGTTTTGGATGCTTGTTGTTGTATCCTCGAAGCAATTGAACCACTATTCTGTTGAATACCTTTGTCTTTCCATCTGTTTGCAAATGAAATGTTGTGCTCTTCTTTAATTTTGTGTCCATGAATTCCCACAAACTTGACCAAAATTGACCAACAAATCTGGTGTCTCGATTATATACAATTGATGTGGGTAATCCAAAATGAACCCATACATTTTCAAAGAACAACTTAGTTGTTTGTTCAATTGTGACCTGTTTAGTACATGGTATTAAAATAAAAATTTGACTGAACCTATCCACTATTACATACAAGTAGTCATGAATTTTCCTAGACATAGGTAATCCTCCTACAAAGTCCATTGAAATGCTTTCCCATGGACGAGATGGAATAGGTAATGGAGTATGCAATCCAAACTTTATGTTACTAGGTTTGCCAATAGCACACATAGAACATCCCTCTACATATTTTGATACAATATCAATCATTCTTGGCCAGTAACAAAATCTTTGAAGATGCGCAACTGTATTGTTGATGCCAAAATGTCTTGCGATTAGAGAAGTATGGGCTTCTCTTATGACATGAACTCTTTCATTCATTGGAATGCACAATTTTCCAAGATGATGTAAAATTTTGTCATGGTGATGATAATCAAATGCTTCACTTTGCTTGCCATTTTTTAAATTTGCATAAATTTCCTTAAAGTCATCATCATTAGCATATTGTTCAATATATCCTTCATGTGATATTGCATTGTGCTTAAGAATTGTTGATGCATTGATGATTGGACTTGATAATAAATAATCAACTTTGTTATGTACGCCTTTCTTATATATGACTACTAAATGAAATTGTTGTAGAAAACCCATCCAACGATAACGCCTTGATTGTTGCAACTTAGTTTGTGAGTGCAAATATTGAAGTGGTTAATGATCTGTGTGAATTATTGTTTCTTTACCAAGAAAATAATGTTTCCACTTCTTTACGCTTTGAATTAGTGCATGTAATTCTTTATCGTATGTAGGATAGTTGGCTACTATTGAAGTAAAAGTTTCAGAGTGAAAGCATACACGTCTTTTGTGTTGGAGAAACACAGCTCCCATGGCATAGTTACTTGCATCTGTTTCTATCTTGAATGACTACTGAAAATTTGGCAGTGCCAATACTAGTGCAATACTTATATTTTCTTTCAGTGCGTCGAAGGCTTTCTGTTGTTTTCCTCCCCACTGAAACTCTTGTTTAATACTTTTTAAAGCATGTAAAGGAGCTGCAATAAGGGAGAATTTTGCAATAAACTTTCTCCAATATTGCGCTGCACCTAAAAAGCTCCTAACTTCTGTAGCAATTCTTGGTCGTGGCCAATTTACAATAGACTCAATATTGGAAGGGTCGGTCTTTAACTCACCATTCCCTACAATATATCCTAAATAAACTAATGTAGTTCTTCCAAATTCACATTTGGACAGTTTTACATATAATTGTTCTTTTCTTAGGACATCTAATACCTGCTTTACATGCTTTACATGATTATTTAAAGTCCTACTAAACACAAGAATATCATCTAAGTAAACTATACAAAATTATCTATGAATGGTCTAAATATATCATTCATGATGTGCATAAATGTAGCTGGTGCATTTGTCAAGCCAGAAAGCATGACCATCCACTCTAAGAGTCCCTGCCTGGTCTTGAATGTTGTCTTCCAAATATCCTGTTCAACAACTCTGATCTAATGATATCCACTGCTTAATCCATCTTAGAAAAATACACAACATCCTTCAACTGATCTAACAAGTCATCAATCATGGAAGTGGATAACGATTCTTTATTGTGATCTTGTTCAAGGCTCTAAAGTTGACACACATCCTCCATGGACCGTCCTCCTTTCGAACCAAAACGATACGTGAACCACACGGAGAAGTGCTTGGATGAATGATTAAGTAGTTCTTGAACCTGCTTCTTTATTTCTTCATTCTCTAATGTTGATAACCTATACATTCCCATGCTAGGTAGAGAAACATCCTGCTGCAACTGAATTTCATATTCAATTTTTCGCTTGGAAGGAAGAATTTTAGGTTCCTGAAACAAATCATTGTAATCAGAAATAACTTTAACAAGATCTTCTTTCAGTTCGGGCTGACATCCTTCGAAGGCATTGGAATCTGCAATGTCCTTTGTTTTTACAACCATAAGCAAGAATTGTTTGCTAGAATTTATTATTCTCTTCATTTGTCCCAAGTTGATGAGTGAAAATTTATTTTTGAACTTATAAGCTCTGATGGTGTAATTTACTCCATATTTAGTTAACTGATATTTGTTTTCTTCTCGATAGAAAATAGCCTTTCTATCATACAAAAATGGACTACCAAGTACAATTCCACATATATCAAGTGGGACTATATCTAATTCTGTTAGGTCTCTATATTACTAGTGTAGTCCCTTATTGTTGTTAGTGTAGCCCCCTTATTGTTATTGTTGTACCCCTGTAACCCCAATATTGTTATTATTGTGCCCTTACATTATTATTGTTGGGTCGGCTAGGATTATTTTGTGACCCCTTGGAATCCTATATATAGAAGGAGGTTTTGCCATTTGTATCATCCAATAATTGTTCATTTATGTAATGTAAAGGAGGTTTCCCCCTCGAAGTGTCTTATTTATAAGGCGTTGATCTCTATTTTCTTCTATTTTTGGAGTTGGTTTCATAACACTTGGTATCAGAGGTTTGGATTCTAGGGTTTCGCTACTCTAAAAAGGTTATCGTGGAATTTTCGCTATAAATATTTTTCTATGAAGATTCAAAAGTTGAAATTTTTAGCACGCGAAGACGAAATCCTTAGTAACTTCGTGTAAAAATTTCAGATCTTGGTTCGCAATATTTGTGGAGATATGATCTGTGGAAGTTAGGGTTTTTCAGGCTCCTGAATTTCATCTAAAACAGGTCATCGTTGTATGTTCACTATAACTTTTTTTCTACAAAGGAGATGGAATTTTTATCACGTGAAGCTGAAATCCTCAAGAACGTCGTGTAAAAATTTTAGATCTTGGTTCGCAATATTTTCAGAGATATGATCTGTGGAAGTTAGGGTTTTTGCAGACTCTCAAATTTCATCTAGAAGAGGTGACATGAGGAAAATCATCATAACTCTCTCTCTGAGCATTAGATTGGAATTTTGTAAAAAGTGGTCGCAAATACACAAACTTTGGTTTCCTGTGTATCAATTTCAGAGTCGAAGGAGGAAACCGTGACACGTGGCACGTCGTACAAGTTTGCTCTACTGAACCAATCCATAATTAGGTCATTGTGGGAGATTGGGCATAACTTATGCCTTGAAGAATCCACATCAGGTCAGACCTGTGGCAATCGAAAGAAGATTCAGAGGGAAACTACAGGAGTGATTTTCAGATATTAAAGATCCTAAATCACAGAGATAATTCAGTTTCAATATCGAGCTCCTCAAAAGCAAGAAAAAGGTGTGTATTTTTTTTCAAAATTGCATAATTCTTGTTTGAAAAATCAGTTTGAATTGATTCCAAGGGCATATTGTAGAATAGATATCAGAATTGTGTTCTAAAATTCCCCCTAAAAATAATTCAACACCCATTAAGCCTTCATAAGGCTCTACTATGACTCATGAAGATGAAGAAATGCAACATGACATATCAAAATTACAAGAGCAAGTGCACCAAATTTCACTCTCGCAAAGAGCAACAAAAAATGAAATGGAAGTTTTGAATAAAGGCGTGGAAGCTAAGATGGATGGTTTGAAGAAAGGCATGGAAGCTAAGATGGATGGTTTGAAGAATGGCATGGATGGCATGGAAGCTGGCATGGAAGACATGGAAGCCAAGATCGATGAAAAAATGGAAAACATGAAAAATGATCTAAAAGTAGACATGGAAGGTTTGACAAAGTTGATACAAGAAATTTTTCCTAATGGCAAAAATATGGTAGAGGAAACCCATGATGAGAACAAAATAAATGTTAATCGTGATTTCATAAACTCTAATATTGGATGGAAGACTCACCATATTCCAAAGATCGATATGAGGAAGTTTTATGGCAAAGATCTCGTAACATGGATACTACAGATGGAGTAATATTTTGATCTCAATAATGTGCAAAACACATAAAAGGTACGCATTGCAACTTTATATTTAGAACAAAATACATTTGTATGGTATCGATGGCTTTGCTCCCGTAAAAAAATTGTCACTTGGTCAATTTTGATAGAGGAAATGATAGCACATTATGAGGATACACAAAGCAACACCTTTTTTAGCCAATTGATAAATCTCAAACAAAAGGGTTCAATGGTGGAGCACATTGAGGACTTCCAAAAATTGAATATAATGGTAACTGATATTCCATAGGAACATAGGATTGATGTCTTCATAGGGAATTTAAAGGATAACATCCAGCATGAGGTTCGTGTTTGGGAACCTGATTCATTGGAGAAGGCATTCACGTTGGCAAGAAAAATTGAATGTAAAATTATGGCGACAAGGAAGCCTACCACTCACATCTATAAATATGGAAGTGTTGCTACTCCTAGACTTCCACAACCTACAAGGTTGACACCACAACCATTGGAAGAAAAAAGAGAAAAAGGGCTTTGCTATAGTTGTGATAGAAGATACACTAAATGTCATAAGTGTGCTGAGAAGAAATTATTTTACGTAGATTGTGAAGAGGAGGAAGAAAATGAACAAGAAAATTCAAAAGAAGAGGATATACACCAAAAACCAACCCTAGAAGAAAAAGAAATGAGTCTGACCATATCATGTAATGCATTGGCAGGAATTACCGCTCCTGAAACTCTCAATATAGAAGGACATATCAAGAAGAAAAAGGTAATAGTGTTGATTGATTTGGGTAGTACCCATAATTTTATTCAATGTAAGATAGCCAAGGAATTGAATTGTTTCCTATACCCAGCATCAGAATGTCAATTGATGGCTGCAAATGGAGGAACTATAAATTGCTTTGGAAAGTGCCATAATATCAAACTAACCATGGGGGAATATGTATTGAATATTCCAATGATTTCCATTCCAATGGGAGGTGTTGATGTTGTACTAGGAGTACAATGGTTACAATATTTGGGGACGATAGCTTTTAATTTTCAAAAACTTTTCTTGATTTTTTTTTTTTTCAGAAGGAAAGGAAGTCAAATTACGGGGTATCGCAGGGAAGCCGGGAAATATAATAAGCTCTAATGTCATGACAAAACTTTTGAAGAAAGAACAACGAGGCGTAATTGCAAAATTATGCTCACTAGAATTTCCAACATCAAAATCATCTATTTCTCTAGATATCCAAAAAGTCTTGGACAATCATTCCAAGGTGTTTGAAACTCCCAAAGGACTCCCACATATTCATGATCATGATCATGCTATTAATTTGATTCCAGGAAGTGTTCCTCCAAACATCAGGCCTTATAGATATCCTTATGTCCAAAAGAGAGAAATTGAACGTATGATTGCAGAGATGTTAGAGGCTGATATAATTCAACCTAGTCAAAGTTCTTTCTCTGCTCTAGTAGTATTGGTGCACAAGAAGGATGGATCATGGCGCATGTGTCCAGATTATAGGGAGCTCAATAAGCTCACTATTAAAGATAAATTTCCTCATCCTGATTGATGAATTATTGGATGAATTACATGGAGCAATTTATTTTACCAAGTTGGATATTCGTTTAGGATATCATCAAATTAGAATGAAGACTGAAGATATTCCGAAAACAAAATTTCGAACTCATGAGGGTCATTATGAATTTTTGGTCATGCGTTTTGGCCTTACCAATGCACCTTCTACATTTCAAGGGTTGATGAATTCCATTTTCAAACCCTTCCTTAGAAAATTTGTGCTAGTATTTTTTGATGATATACTAATCTACAACAGGTCTTGGAAGGATCATGTTCAACTTGTTGACATGGTGCTCAAACTATTGGAGGAGAAACAATTATATGCAAAAACTTCCAAATGTTTCTTTGGAGTACAAGAGGTGGAATATCTGGGTCATATTGTGTCTCATGAGAGTGTTAAGGTAGACCCTAACAAAATTAAATCCATTACGGAATCTAAAGTCTCCACAACCATAAAGCAGTTGCGAGGATTTCTTGGGTTAACAGGGTATTATCGCAAGTTTGTTAAGAATTATGGGAGAATAGCAGCACCTCTAACAACATTATTGAAGAAAGATTCATTTTCATGGACTCCTGAAGCAACTAAGGATTTTGAACATCTTAAAAAGGAAATGTTCCTAGCAATGACGTTAGCTACGTCAGACTTCACAAAACCCTTTATTGTGGAATGTGATGCCTCAGGAAATGGAATTGGTGTTGTTTTAATGCAAGAAGGAAGACCCATTGCTTTTGAAATTCATCCAATCAAAGGAAAGTATTTACATAAAGTTATTTATGAGAAGGAAATGTTAGCAATACTACATGCACTAAATAAATGGTGACCTTACCTAATGGGAAGACACTTCAAGGAAAAAATTGATCATGATAGTCTTAAACACTTTTTGGAACAAAGACTATCTTCAGAAGAGCGGCAAAAATGGGTCACAAAGATGTTGGGTCATGACTTTGAAATCATTTACAAAAAGGGGAAGCTAAATGTTGTTGCAGATGCATTCTCAAGAAATAATGAAGAGGTGGAAGCATTTCTTTGTGCCATTTCTATTATCCAACCAGATTGGATAACTGAAGCAAGGGATGAATGGAAGAAGGGCAAAGAAGTGTGGACACTTATTCAAAAGTTGTAGCAAGATCCTAGTACATATGATACATTTAGTTGGAAAAATGATTCCTTATGGTACAAAGATCGCTTATATCTTTGTAAGAATTCCCAACTAAAACAAAATATTATTTTGGAATTTCACATTTCTCCTATGAGGACACTCAAGATTTATAAAAAGTTGCCACAGGGTGAAGAAATATTTTTTTTGGGATGGTCTTAAATATGATATTCAAAAGTTTGTGGCGGAATGTCTGGTTTGCCAACAAAATAAAATTGAGACAATTAAGACCAGGGGTCTTCTATAGCCTTTATCCATTCCAAGTCAACATTGGGAGGAGATTTCAATGGATTTTATCACAGGTTTACCTAAGTCCCAAGGAAAGATGTCATCATGGTGGTAGTTGATAGACTTACCAAGTATGCACACTTTTGTGCATTATCTCATCCATTTAAAACAAGTACAGTTGCTACTACATTTATGGAAACAATTCAAAAACTACATGGATACCCAAAGATTATTATAAGTGACAGAGATTCCATTTTTACTGGAAATTTTTGGACATAATTATTTTCTTTTTTGGGTACTCAACTAGCTCATAGCTCATCCTATCATCCTCAATTCGATGGTTAAACTGAGATAGTGAATAAATGTTTGGAAGGATATCTTTGTTGTTTTGTATATGATAAAAAGACACAATGGGTCGAGTGGTTACCTCTCGCTGAATGGTGGTATAACACTTCCTTCCATAGTGCAGCAAAAATGACCCCATTTATGGCACTTTATGGATATCATCTACTGTCCATCACATCATCTTTAAGAGAAAATTCTAAGGTTCAAGCGATGGAAGATCACGTCGAACATCAACAATAAGTTCTCCAACTTTTAAAGGATAACCTAAATTTGGCACAAAATCGAATGAAACAACAGGCATATCAACATCGCAGCGAGAGAAGTTTTGATGTAGGAGACTAGGTATTTTTACGCCTACAACCATACAAACAAATGTCCCTCAAGCAAGCTAAGAGGATAGTAAATTATTGCCAAAGTACTATGCTCCTTACAAGGTGTTGCAAAAGATTGGTACTATGGCATACAAAATGGAGCTTCCTACTTCTTTGCGAGTACATCCAATTTTCCATGTTTCATGCTTAAAGAAGGTTATAGGTGAAAAAATTCTAGTTCAAACAATATTGCCAAAACTTGATGAGGAAGGAAAAATCATATTGGAACCTGAAGCAATGATGGAAACAAGAAATCGACAGCGACAAAATCGATCAATTTCAGAGTATCTCATCAAGTGGAAGAACTTACCCACTGAATATTCTACATGGGAGGATGAGAATTTTATTCAAAATCACCTAGAGCTACTCAAGCGTTGAGGACAACAATTTTTTGAAGGAGAGGGGATGCTGTTAGGTCTCTATATTACTAGTGTAGTACCTTATTGTTGTTAGTGTAGCCTCCTTATTGTTAATTTTGTACTCCTGTAACCCCAATATTGTTATTATTGTGCCCTTACATTATTATCGTTAGGTTGGCTAGGATTATATTGTGACCCCTTGGACTCCTATATATAGAAGGAGGTTTTGTCATTTGTATCATCCAAGAATTGTTCATTTATGTAATGTAAAGGAGGTTCATTATCACTCAGTAATTTCCCAAGGTTAAAGAAATAATTCACCGAGGTAACCACAAACCTACTTTTAAACTTTAGGATCTAGCCTTCCTAATGCCCAGAGAGGGCTCTCTCTATATGATATATCTTTGTTGATTTTAATTGATTTTAGGCTAGTTATGTAGGGTAAATTGGTTTTGGATTTTGATTTGATTTGGTGGTGAAATCACTTACTCAGATGGATAGATGTAGATATATATCCTATTTGGCTAATGGAGTCAATGTGTCAAGCAGTCAAATCAGGATCAAGTTCTAAAGGGAAATGTTTACAGGGCAAGATAGCTGAGTTACTTCAGATCTTCAAGGTTGATGGTGAAAATGGTTTCAATCAGGGTAAAAGAGCAATTAAGGGTTCTCAAATCCGAATAATGAGTGAAAAGGCAGAGGTCAATCGAAACTAGGGAGCAATTAAGGGTTCCTTAGTCCACATATCAGTGGAAAACATGTAAATGATAATCAGTTCAAGACAGAGTGCTTTTAACATATTCTGAAATAACAATTCCCGATTTATCATTTATATTTAGAACAACATACAAGTATTGATGGAAAAAATAAGAAATTGACAAAGAAACAAGTGAAAATACTTCACTGTAGTAGTTGAACACATGAATCATGTAATATGATCCTTTATTGCTTTAATCCAGTCTGCTAACTTGAAATTGGTACAATCACCCTTCGTTTCATAATAGTACAACTATAGAAATGTTCAACAATTCATCCACACTTAATACTTAAAATTATTGAAGTATTTATACAAAAACTGAAGTAAAATATCCTAATCTGGTTTGGGATTTATTCCTGAAAATAAAATATCTAGAGGCTAAAAGGTAGTGACACATTTCTAACTAACTAAAATATGGCATTGTTTTATCTGATTTGCTGTCATCTATTTGTTTCTTTTGTGTTGGCTTGTCTCTTACGTTGTCTTCCTCCTCTATCTTTCATTTATTTTCACTTTGACGTGATTTTGTTCTTTAACTATCTTTCACATTGGTTACCCTTTCACTCTGCTAGTCCAACTGACTCTCTTTACCTCTTTTACTGCTCTTTAAACTGCAAGCTCTGTTTTTTATTGTATTTTATGTTTAACTTTTTTACTTTTAACTTAACATCTCTTTTTCACTTGGCACGGTAAATTATATCTTCTAATATCTTTTACTCTCAACCTGCTTTTATGACTTTTAGTAAAATAGGATTTTACTAAAAGATCTGTTTGACTTCATGTAAAGTTGAGGAAAACCATTTGAATTGATTCTGGAAGAAACAAGTTTTCAACTAGTATTAAAATTGTTTCCTCAAGCTTTGTTTATGCTTATAACCTACAAAATAGAATAATTTTTTAATGAAAACATAGTTTTGGCAAGGATGCAAATGGGCTTCAGGGAACTGGAAAATGTGGGGATCAAGTTCGAACTCTGGAGCCTTTGATTATGTGAGAAAATGGCTCTTAGTTTTATTTGCAATGGTGTTTTGTGGCTTTTCCTGTAAGTCTGCAGAAGTGAGTAAATGAACACAACAGTCGAGATTTCATAGGGTGAAAACTGTGTTTATCACACAATGCAGGAGACGAACCGGTTATTTTTAGCAGAGTACAAAATGGTTAAGCTGCTTACCGCACAGTGGACAGGTGGTTTTGGTAGTTTATCCCATGACAAGATGGAAAGATAAGTGGTTTATCAAATAGCAGGGCGGTTTTTATTGCAGCGGGCAGGAATACCACTTGGTGGTTTTCGCATTGAGGAAAGCTGGTAGGCATTTTGGGGGAGGAGGATGCGATGAATCATGGGGCTGCCATGTAGCAGGGAAAAGGGTTGCAAAACCACCCATTTCACAACCTTCCCTCGACGTTAAACTTTTGACTATCGAGGTTGTGAAATGAATTAGAAGCCGTTGGATTCGATGGCAGAGATCGGACGGTTGTCAATTGAGTTAGGTTATGATCGGTGGGACCAGGGAAACTTCATGCAAAGGAATATTTTATGAAGTGGAGAATTAATATGATACGGGAAATATAGATGCGGAAGGGTTTATATGCTAAGGGGGTTTGTGATATAATATATGTAGGAGTTTAATACATAAAGGGATAGGGATATATAATATAGAAACTATATTTTTAAATAATACAAAGGGATCGGGAAATATACTACAGTAAAGGAATTTATAGGAAAAGGGGGAATATAAAATGGGTTGAACTAATATATATGGTGGTTAGTTTTATATAGCAGAGGGTTACAACATATGTGCAAATGGGTTTAAATAATATTGAGGAAGGATTTTGGAAATGGGAGTTAGTGAATGGTGTTAGGTCCCCTGTAATTTGCAAGTTTGGCAATACAAATTGCAGAGGTAACATATGAACCGCTTTGGGATTCTAGGATATAGCCCTCCTGAATCCAGAGAGGGATCTCTCTATGAAGGTATTTAAAGATATGATCTTTAAGGCTTGTAATGTGATATTAGGCTAGTTATAAGAGTATGAGTTTTTCTTTTTGTTTGGACAAGGATCTGGAAGGTGAAGGAAGTTCAAAATAAAGAGTGAAGGTGTATGCAAGTGAAGGAATGATTCAGCTGATAAGATAGGCAGAAAGCAGCTTTAACCCAATCTGGTGCGTTCTCTGCAATTTTTGGTCTTGAAAAGTCTCTCTGTGCTCTATTTCCTCTATCTGTGATCATGAGACAGAGCGCAATTTTTTAGTGTCTGATACCTTGCAAACACACAAAAAACACATTAAAAAATCCCTTGGGGAGAGGGAGAGAGGTGCTGTGGAGGCCTGTGGAGGATGAAGAGCAGGGGCAAAATGGTGTATCGCAGCAGAAAAATGGTGAAAAATGGTGTCGGAAGGTGAAATGGTGGTCTGATGAAGTTTTGGTGTGGGGGAGGTCCTGAACCGTTAGATTAGATCTAACCATGGAGATCAACGACTGTCGTTGCACGATGGGGCTGCTTGGAGGATGAGCGAAGAAATAATGGATGAGCATGGGATTATATCGGGGCCGTCAGACTAAACAGATGAATGGCGAAGATTGTTCATCAGGGTCATAAGGGAGATCGGGTGGAAAGGGATTGAGCGGGATTTAGATCCGATCTGAGTCGTCGGATCTCCACGATGAACGACGGAGGTTGGATATGAGAAATCAAAGTGGAGGGGAAAGGCAGTAAGGAAGAATACCAAAGTATTTTTCGCACTGGGTCGAAGGCAGTAAGCTGTTTCTGAAAAAAAAAATCGATTCCATTCAGCGTGCGCCACGTGGATTCGTAAAACCGCCCATTTCGCATTTTTTTGGGACGTTAACCTTCGAGCACTAAAATTTTGCGAAATGGGTTGTCAACCATTAGATCTAATGGATTTGATCGGACGGTGCGGATAAATCCCAAAGGGGAGAGATGCATGGGCGGGTTTTTAAAACATCGGGTTTAATGGCAGTCGTAGATCTATATTTTGGGCGGTCAGGATCCAAAGTTGGCGCAACAGTGTTTCAAAGGGGAAGGGTGTCATATGATTTGCGAAGACGATATTGGCCGTCAAATCGCTAGATCCTACGGTGGAGATTAAAAGGTAGAGCGAAGGGCTTTGGAAGTGAAATGAACGGGGTATGAAAGGAAATGCGCACGATCGACCGTTGATTCGTGTAAATCAACGGTTTTCCTCAATTCTGGACCAAAACGTCGGGGATAATGTAACCAAAGGAAAAAACGTTTAAATTGGGGTTCTTTGGCTCTTTAAGCACCTAATCACAGAGTCAAGGTTCCATGGAGGGAGGCTAGGGAGGATAAGCCCTCAGGGGCTTAACACTGATATAGTGTAACTTGGGTGTTTTAAGGCCAAATTTAGTGCTTTTTTAGGCCAAATGAAGGGTTCCAGTAAGGGGGAAAAGGGATTTTTAAGCCTGACAGAGGGTAGTATGAGGCTTAAATAGGATTTTGGGATGAAATGGAGGGTTAGTGAGGGGATTTTGGGGGATTTTGAAAGGGATAAAGGTGATGAAAAATGGAAATTTGGAGGGGATAAAATAGGGCAAATGGAGACATTTTTGAGCATTTTCTTCATAACAGAACAACAAGTTTTCAATGGGAACATTAGTGAGGATTTCTTTCAGAGGGAAAAACACACATGAAGGCTTCAAGAATGGCATGTTTTCAATGAAAATGTTCCTCTTGAAGACTTAGAAACCATTTAGCCACCTATTTGCTATGCCAAATTTATAGGTGGCTAACAAATGGGATATATAATAGACGAGATGTTTAGAAATGCATTAGGAAAAATAACATCTGGGAGGGGTTTATACTTTATATGGGAATTAATAAATATTAAATTTTATGGATTAACATGATGTTAAAGGGATCTTGGGGAATGAAAGTGAGCGCTAGAAATACATTTGGAATGGGGGTTTTTAGGATGGAAAAATAGTTAAACTAAGGGAAAAGGAGTATTGGTAAAAGGGAAAGGGTAAAATGAAGGGGAAGGGATTTTTTTACAAGGGAAAAGTGTTTTTAGGAGGATGTTAGAAATATGAAATGAATCATCAGTGCTTTCCATGATTTTCCATAGCGCTTCTACCTTCCCTTCTTTATCCTAGTATTTTTATTTCTTTTTCTTGGGTGCATTTAAGCTTGCGGACCCTTTATTTCTTTAAGTGAGAAAACTATCTATTTCTAACCTTATGACATCCAACGGCTCAGATTAAACTAATGTGCTCGTTTATTTCTATACCTAACTACTGATCTGCCAAGATTAAATAGTTTGGCTAGATATTTATTCTCTATCTATCAACATAAAACTTAAAGCATGAAATATCAAGATTTAAACAATTTGACCTTCATGGATTGTGGCATTTTGGACAAGCTCCACACAACCTTATTTGCAAAAGTAAACTAATACTAGTGAAATTTAAACGTGAAACACTTTCATGATATTTATTTTTATCTCTTTTCACAGGGTTCATACTTGATATTTTTCTTTGATCTTTGTTTCTTTTTGTCCTTTGATTGTTCTTTTAGGACATACCCTCTTTTCATATTTTAAATATGGGAAAACATTTGCAGAAAGCAAAGGTATGTATAATATTGCAAAATTCTACAGAGTCAATTCAAAATTATGAATCCTATTACTATAGGACCCTAACAACCCCCTCGAAGTGGCTTATTTCTAAGGCGTTGATCTCTCTTTTCTTCTATTTTTGGAGCTGATTACATAACAAATTATACTCATGCATGTATTGCAATCCTATGGCAAAAAAAGCGTTACATTGTTTAGATACTTGAAGTCTTGTTTTGTCACAAACCCATCCTAATGGATATGGTATTGGATGAGAAGTAGTTACAATGTCCAAATATTTAACAAGAGTTCCAGAAATCAAATTCACTGCGACACACTATCAAACAAGTATCAATTTTGTTATGTTTAGAAATTACTCTAATATGCTAGAGCTCTCTTATTTTCTTTTCATCATTTGCCTCATTATGAACTTTAGAAGAACTGGTACTAGAAATAAGATTTTTACCTTTAATGCTCGTGGTTATCACCTTAATTTCATCACCTGAATTTGATCCCAAGTCTTTGAATGTAGATGCAACATTCTTCTGCTCCTTATTGAATTTCTTTGGTTTCAGCTCTGGATGAAGCTTCCAACAATGACTTTCATCATGACCCTCTTTCTAGCAATGTGAGCAATTCAATATTACCTTTTTAATTGTCATTGTCTTTTTCATTTTCTGCTTTCCTTTCCCTCTATCTTTACTTTCTGCAGATTTGGATGAAGGTACAAATTATTTATTCTTTCCTCTAGCTTCTATGTGAGTGGCTTGTACTTAAACATCATCTAAGCTAGTAGGATTTAACATCAAAATAGTATATCGTAAATAACTATGTAGATCTCCAATATATTTCAATAAAGTTTCTAGAGAGTCTAATGCTATACCTAACATTAATGCACGCTTTCGAAATTCTTGTGTATAGCTCTAAACATTTTGACCTTTAAGTTGACGCAAAGTTTTCCAACTCATCATAGCTTGTTGAGCATAGGCTAAAGGATAAAATTTCTTCCTTAAAGCATAAATAAATTCACTCCATGATGAAATAATCTTACCATATATTTGAAGGTCAGTTTGAGTTTTTCCTTCCCACCATACGAGTGCAATTCCTCCAAGTCTTAAACTTTCCAATTGAATCTTTTGTCAGCTATTCACAATATTTTTGTATCCCGCAATAGACTTCAACTTTTCTGATCCAATTGTCTAATTTCTCATAATTTAATTCACCATCATAAATTGGAAAATCAAATTTTACATCAAGCTTAATCAAAGAAGAAACTTTCTATTTTTCTTTCTTTTTAGAAGACATGGAAGATGAGGATGAAGAAGGAGAGGGTTTTTTTTTGAAGAAGAAGATGGAGGAGAAGGTGGAGGAATAGGCTTTGATGTTGTTCTTCTGTCTGCCTTTGTTGAAGTCTCCTCGCCTTTTCATTTTTTAAATTCGTTTTACATCTCCTCAACCATGGCTTTGATTGACATGAATGAGTCCACGAATTGAGATTCTGATCCCAACGATCCTCCTTCTTCGCCTATATTTTTCTTCCGAAATATCCTTCCAATCTTCGATTTTGGTGAAGCAAGTTATCCTTTTCCTTGCTTTAGCTTTAGCCTTGTAATCATTCAACAATGTCAAGCCTCATTAAATCTGATGCTCTGATACCAAAACTTGATGAATTTGTCAAAAAGGTCTTACAAACATGTTTAAAATTTCCATTTATGTTAATGTGTGCAACAGATCAATAAGATTGCGAATTAACATAAATAAAAGTACATAAAGCCAAATATGAGCAAACATAAACAAATAACACAGTATTTGATTACGGAGTTCATCAGAACCTCCCTGGCTACCTCTTCGGGTTGCTTCTCAATCAACAAATCACTCTTATTAGGCTTAAAATGTGCACTTACAACAATGACCTCAAAATCATAGGTTCAAATGTAGAAAAGGACTAAATAATTGAAATCAACACGAAAAATAGTGAAATTTGAGTATAAATTTGACCATATTTGGACTAGGCGACATATGGACCTCCCAAAAGCCAATCTCTAATTGCAATTTTGCCAAATCTGGAGAAAATCTGCCAATCTGGAGCAATTTCGCTAACTCTAACGAAGATCAACTAACTCTGGCTAGCGCACTCCTGGTTCCTGCAACTCATAAAATAGAATTTCATTTCCACTTAACAAAAATGCAAATGGCGCATTGGTTAAATAGCTGAGTTGGGGAGAGGAGGTCGGAGGTTCGACTCCCCTCAACCCAAAATGGTGGCGTGTATCACGAGCTATCTCCCATAGAAGCGATATATTGTTTATATATTAAAGTTTTTAAACTTTTCCATTGTTGTTGTGATATAACATATATTTGAAGGTTTTAAAACCTTATCCTCCCCTTGTGTATGTGTCGTTGGTGGTAGGGATGGCACATGTAATAACTAGTTTAAGCTCGATGTTCTATTATATGTTTGGAGTTGTGCATTGGGAAACATATTGTTAAATTTGGAAACTAGGGCCAAAATCCACTTTGCACTGCTCATATGACGGAGGTGATATTTTTGTTGGATTCCTCTCTCGGAAAGGTGCAAGATTGATCTAAATATAATCTTGTTTGGATGAGTAGAAGTTGGATTTTGAATTTATTTCTCACACATGTACAATTTCTCAAGGTCGGCTAGAATTTTAATGTAGGCTCACAAGCCCCAAAAGATGTGTCACACACCCTCACTGATGGATATAAATAGGAGTGACTCAAACTTCATTTTGGGCATCATCTCCTCACACATTCTCTCTCCTAATTGGTTCGTACAACCTTAGGAGACATCCTCTCTCCTCCACACATGTGAAAGGGTAGTTGGATATTTCAGACTGTTTAACAGTTTCTATTGCAGCATTGAACTTGGGTAAACTCACATGTTTTGACTTTTATCTTTGGGAAGAAATCCATTTTTTGGAGGCTGAGTTTGGTGGCACAAAAATTAAGAAAATTTGGATTGTTTGACCGCAGCGTTGATCAGGTTTGACCCAGAAGTTGCAGATTGTTTTGGGTCGACTTTCATTGTTTCTCAAGGACGTGTTTGACTGGATTTGACCAAGCTCCATTGGGAGGCATATTGTTGGTTTGACCAACATTGAATTTGTTGGCTAGGGCATCCTGTTGACTGTTGTCAATTGTACTTTCTCTCTTTGCTGAATTTGAAGAATAATAAGAAGATTTGATCAAAGGGTTTTCCCCACATTAAGGTTTTTCCCTGGAATCCTCAAAATTATTGGACCTTGTCTTGTCTTGTCTTCTGGTTATTTGTTCATGTTCTATCAGCACTTATTGTCAATGTTAATGTGATTTCTAAATAGGAAATTGAATTGGGCTAATAAGAAAGATTGAAGTAAATTTCTCTAAGCATAGAACATACCATCGTTAACTAAAATTAACACATATACAATGCCTTGGAGTACATCCATTATGCTTTGTGATTTTTGTATCTGCAATTGGGATCCATCTTAACTAACATGAATAATTTGTAGGTTTCCACATTATCGCTAGTGGCCTACATCAGGTTTTGTATACACTCAATATCACTCAATAGCATATGAGCATTGTTGTATTTATTATATATGTATTTTGATATATGTACTAGGGAAGTCCCCCTATTTGACATATTCATGTTCACACATGAGTGTATTTATAGACAAGTGTGTCATATCCATGAATGTGAACGCAAGTCACTACTCACACTCTCTCTCTCATTATACTTTTAGAAGTTTTTAGGAAGTGTTTTGACCATTTCTTCATGAATTATTACTTCTAGAAATGGCAGCCAACTTTATGAGAAATTATCTCTTGACAAATTGTTCAAAAATTCATCAAATCAATGCCATTGGATGTAGATTGACTATGGAAAATTCAAAATGCAGTCATAATAAGAAAAAAGGATAACAATTGACCAAGTTACATTGTTGCAGGATCGTTTGATGCTCACACATGTGGATCATTATTGAAGTTGTGCTTCACTATTTTGGATTATTTTTTTACATTATCTACCTCCCAAATGTGGGCAATATTTGATCCAATTTTGGATTCTCAAATTTGTATTGAAATTACAAAATGACCAAGATGGTCATTTTGAAATAAGTAATTATCAATTATGTAATAAAACAGGCGGAGATGAAAATGTTTCGACCAAGATGGTCATATGTACAAAGGATTCATCGACTCAAGTTCAAATGTTCGGCATGATTTCGACATCAGTATCAAAGCCTTCTACATCAGCATTGGTGTTTTTCTACATTCAAAGTTGTCATCAAAGAAAGGACGTCATTATGTCGACCTGCGACATAAAACACATCAAGTTATGATTGTAATGACTTAAGGAAAAACAATATCCTAAGTCTTAAAAACATATAACACTATAGATCTAAAGTGTTGAGGTAGGCGAAAATGTCAAAAGGTTATTTGAAAGTCCAAGTTTTAAACCTAAAGGTTTAAACCTAAGGTAAAAGGACTAAATTTAACCTAGATCTAAAGTCCTAGGTCTAAACAAAGTCCTAAGGTGAAAGAATAGCACTAAGTGTTAAATACAAATACACCTAGGCTAAAAAGGCAAACCATGTATCGGGTTTATAAATCAAAGCTATAAACCTATGGTGCAAAAACTATGTAATAAACTTTAGGTCAAACTATTGGGTTTGTAAACAAAGGTTTGATGTTTTGAAATTGTTAAACTATATTACAAAACCCATAGCGCTAGTCGTTAAACCGTGTGGCAAATAGACTACGTCAGGATTTGTTTAAACACGTGAACAGATGAAATGCAACCACAACGGAAAATGTCAGTCAGGTAGCGGAACCTTGTGTCAAAGTTCCACACCATCGAACCGTCGGGGTTTTAAGTTTGTAAGTAGCAAATCGTCAGGAACTTGCAATCATGTGAACAGTGTATATGTTACCGCGTAGTAACTGTTGACTGCCAGTTGTTGTGACCGCGTGATATGTCGCGTTGGAGGCTACGTCATGTGACAGATCGAAACCGCTAGGTGTAGCCAAATCATCGGGATAAAGCCGTGACCGTCGGGCTCAAGCTGCAACCGCCGGTCGAAGGCGCTGATCACATGCTGAAGTATCGACCTCCACCCGGTTAGTTAGCCGTCGGGGCTAAAATTGTATTATAAAGTCTGTAAATGGGCTTTTATGCACTGTATTTGAAACAACACCCATATCCTAATGACTAGAAACCCGAGAGCACTTATGTTGCTAGGGATTAAGATAGAGAACCATAAATTCAATGGTTAACAATAGTGTTAGAATCCTATACCAATAGGTGTCATATTTCATGATTGAATTGATGAACTATGCAATATGTTCATACATTTTTCTTGTTGCAAAGGTGTTCCATATTTTCAAAAATAAAAATAAAAATCAAAAAAATCAAAAAATTTAAAAAATGTAAAGAGGGTATACCCTAAAAGAAAAATCAAAGGGTAAAAAAGAATAAAATGGTCAAAAAAGTGAAAGAAATGAACCCCAAACAAAAATAGACCAGGAAAGTGTGCAAGTCTAAATGCCACTACTATTTCATTTTTTGTAATAAACAAAATTGTGTGCAACTTGTCAAACTTTTGCCACAATTTATGAAGAGTCAAACTGTTTAAACTTGACTCATTCATTTTTCAATTTCATGTTGTAGAATAGAGAATAAATATCTGACCAAACTGTTTAATCTTGGCAGATAAGTAGATAGGTAGAGTTAATAAAAGGTGCTCAACAGTTTAATATGAGCCCTTGGATGTAATAAGTGTAGACTTAGAAAGATTTTCCATGTAAAAGAAAAGAAGATTGATAAGGGTTTTCCAATCTAAGTGCACCCTAATAAAGAAGAGAAAATGGTAGGGTAAGGCAAGTAGGGTAGGTAGATGTTGTTACTGAATTACATGCGATGAATGATGGCTCCAAATGTGTTCAATTTTACTTTCATCACAAGTGCAAAGACAGATACTACATTGGAAAAGTTCACAGCAAAGCAAAGTCAAAATCATTAACTTCCCCTTCATTTTTTCCCCTAAAGAATTCACTAATTTCCCTAAGCACTAAGGTATTTGAAGATTAAAGGGGCTCAAGGCATTTCCTTGACTTTTGGAGGGACCGGACCCTCGACCCAATAATTGAAAAGACCTAAGTACTTAAAAACATTCATCATCATACTCATTCACCTTTCACAAATCTTTTCCTAAGTAAAATCCCATTTTACTTAGGAAAATCCTTCAATATTTCATGAAAAGCCCTCAAAATCACTTTTTATTCTGAGTCTAAGTGATGAAAGTATAATAATGCCATTTACTTTTGAATCTTCACTTTCTTGGTTATATTTAAGTATTTTGAGTTTACCTTATCCCCTTGTCATATTAACATTAATTTTATTATTTAACTCATAGAAATCACCTTATCCTATTATATATAACTCCTTTGTACATAATATCCCCAAAACCCATGTATTATAACTTTTAGCCAAAAGTATTTAAAATTCCCGCTTATTTAAATAAAAAAAACCCCACGTTATACGCCATTTTGGCTAAAAAATAACTTTAATATTATTCCCGCCCCCCTATGGTAAGAAAATCGACTTGGTTTATTTATCATATAATAAAAATATATATGAAAAATCTTTTGAACGTATGATTCATATGTTTGAAACAAAAAATAAACCCAAAGTTTAATTAAAACCAAACTTTGGAAATAACCATCCCGCGCGCATTTTCACCCCCGACCCTCATAATACAAGGGATTAATTAATCCTTAAGATTAATTAATAACTGACCCCTGCTAATCAAATCCCGCCCGAAGCGATTAATTAATGTTAAATACGTCGGGCCCCCGCCTGTTAACTCCCCGTCATCTCCCTGTCCCATCAACCGTCGGATCGACCCTCCTAAGATCAACGGCTCACATCGATTTCGCTAGCCGTCCCCCATCCGAAAGTTAACACGCGAAATGCCAAGCAGTTTTCAAATAGTTGCATGCTACGTGTCAATCTCTGTATCGCTTTGCTGCTTCTCCGCTCAAAACCACCCTCCCTCCAAAAGCAGTGCGGAATAAACCGCTTACCGCCTGTCCCCATGACTCACCTCCCGTACGCGCTGACGTCATCCCATAAAATAATAAAAAATTCGCCCCTATTTTATTTTGCCAATAAAAAAAAAATTCGCGTCATTTTCATTATTTTGCAAAATACACCCTCCATGCAGAAAATTCGAATTTCAAATTTGTGAAGTCCGCCAACCTTTGTCTCGTCGAATAAAATTGCAGTCAAACCTCTCAGAAGATTGTCCACCTTAACTAGTACTTGTTATCTTCAAGGAAAAACAGGTATTTATCCCAAATTCGCACTGAACTCTGTATGAAACTCGGCTTTCCTTGTTTTTTCACTGAAACAGAGTTAAATTTGATTGCTAGTTCATTCATTGATCCTGAAAACTGTAAATTTCATTCCCGAACTTGAAATTGTACCTGTTTCTTCCGTCGAAACCTGTAATTATGCTAAATTTTCATAAAAACCCCCGAATTTCCATTTTTGAATCCACAAGAACCAAAAATGGAAGTTCCTGTAGCTTTGAATGTCACTCCATTGAACGCCCCTCACAGAGACTTGGATTATTTATCATTAGTCGACAAAGATTTTCAAATCAAAGACCTGGTTTTTGAAGATAGTCCTCTTCGAATTTTTTGTCGCTGCAGAGACAATTATTTGAAAGGCTTGGATGTTATTGGGTAATGAATGTCTGGTTTTCCTAGGTACCTTTTTCCCTCTGTCCATATTTTCCCTGAAATAATCCATTACTGTCATGCTAACTATGATCCAAATCAAAGAGCAGTTCTATCCCCAAGTCAAAATGTCCTTTTTCCCATTACTGCTCAGTCTATCAATGAGATCCTGCATTTTGAACCAGGTCAAGCCCTAACTCCATTATCCATGGGGGAATTACTTGAGAAATCCACCAAACTATCCCAGGAAGAAATAATCCGCATCTGTCAGACCTTTATGTTGCCTGATCACCAGCCTAAAGGCCCTCCACCTTATGGGTATGTTTATTTCACTGAGGAAGGTAAACTTATTCTGAATATGATATCATTTATAATGGGCTTTAATACCAGTGAATATGTTGACCATTTAACCCTTGTATTATTGTCTATTTTCACTCCTGGACAGCCTCCTGCTGTCAAGTATGACTTTGCATCTTACCTTGCAGACAAAATCCATGATCAATTCATGAGATTAGAGAATGAAAAAGTGTTCAAGTATTCCTCTATCATTTACCATCTTATGATCTATTACCAGTCAGAAAATTTCCCTTTCCATATCAAAAAGCTTGATGCCCAAGGGAAACCAAGATCTGTTATATTTTGGTCAGCCATCACTTATAGTTCCAGAGATTCTCCATATACTTATAATGAGTTCATTGATTCTTTTGTACACCCTGCAACTACCTTGTTGACAAGAGTTTCTCCCCCAAGGCTCAGCAATGATATCAAGAAAACTTTACAGCTGTCAAAACAATACAAAGTTGGTGATTGGTACTTGTATCAAAATCACACAGAGTTCAGAATATATGGATGTGAATTATGTCCATTCAAATTTCCAAGATATGTTCCTATGAGACTCTTTGGATTAGAGTATTTCAGGCATATGAATAACTCTGATATAATTCATTTTTGTAATGCAAAGAAGAAAGCTCAACTTCGGATCAAAAGTCAATTAGGTCCATTTATCTGTAACTCTAGGGATGGAGGGGAAGAAGCTGAAAAGATATTAGAAAACCGTTTCAGATTACAAAAGAGTTTCTATTGGGTACCTTATGACCCATTCAACTTCATTTGTGACAAAAGAATGAAAAACAAATCAGCACCATACATGCATCATATAATCCCAGAAATTGAAAAATATGCTAATACAAATGAGTGGATAGAAGGAACATTGATAGAGCAGGATAGTGAACAGGTCAATGTTGATAATGTAATGAAAGACCTTGAAATAATACTTGACCTGGGCTATTTTGGGCAGGTACAAACAGCTGGAACTTCACAACAACATTTGAAAGAGATCAGTACAGTGGCAGTAGAATCAAAAGGAAAAGAGAAAGAGGTTGATTTCCAGGTTACTGGAACATTCACTATGACAGAACAACCTCAAACTTCCAAGGGACAGGATCAAGTACAAATCCCTCCAGTACAAACTAATGAGCCAGAAATTGTCAATATACAAACTCCTCTTAATGTGGAAAAAGGGAAAAAGAGAGAGGCTGACACATCCACCCCTGTTGGTGGATTTACAGAGCAGCATGGTACTAAAAGGCAGAGATTGAATCCTCTCCCAGAAATTGAATCAGTTGAAGAAATTTTTGACAGCCAAGGAAGAGAATACAGTCAGCAAATAGGTTCATTTAGTGGAGCATCCACTACTTCACAAAAGAGAGAGTTACAAAAGCAGAAGAGTACAGAAATATCATCTTTCAAACCACCAATGAAAGATGCAGGAGATATAAAGAAGACATTTATCAATACCAAGGCTAGGAATGATCCATTGATAATTCAAGTATATAATCAATATCTGAAAATGGCTCCAAAGAATCAAGAAATATTGATGTCAGCTTTTGACATCCAACAGGGAAAAATGTTGATGAGCCATTTCAAACCCAAGGTGAAACAACCCCAAACAGCTGCTGATTATATCAGGACAAACTTTGAAGTCCTAGCAAAGGACATCCATCCTTTAGATCAAATTGAACTACACAAGCAAACAGGAGAAATGATCTATTCTACTTTGACTGATAAGGCAATGGCAGCTCATAGGTTACAGGATTCTTTGGATAACACCAATGCTCAATTACAGCTTGAAAAGGCTTCTTCTCAAGAAAAAGACAACAGAATCAAAACATTGGAAGAAATAATCATTGGATTGGGTCACAATCCAAAGGATGTCAAAGGCATAGAAGCATTAATGAAGAAAAAGGATGATGACATTGCAGCTTTGAGAAAACAGTTGAAATTGCCAGCATCCAGACATCCTCAAACTGAAGAAGTAATAAAGAATAATTCTGAAGAAGAAATGATGAAGTTGCTCTTGAAAATGAATGAGCAACTGACTAAAACAGAAAAAGAACTTGAACAAGCATTGAAAGATAAGCAGTCCAGTGTTCCAGCAGATGTTATCACAGGTACAACAAATCTGCCAACAGGTCAACCATCAGAGCCATCACAGGTAAATACTTCAAATTTGAGTACTGAAGAAATAGTAAAGCAAATGAATCAATTGAAACTTCAAGTAACAGAACTTCAGCAAACAAAATTACAACTTATCAGTTTGGAACAAAAGTATGATCTTTCAAAAATGACTGTTGCTGACAAAACAAGAGAAATCAAAAAGTTGGAAAAATTAGTTAAAGCCTTGGAAAGGGATCTCACATTGGAGAAACCTTTAAGAGAAATAAATGACATTCTTTGGGATGATATTATTCAGTCAATAAAATATATCTGGTCTTCAATCCAGATAATATATGAGCATAATGATTTGGTCAAAGTAGCTCTGGATGAAGTCGAGAATACACGAGCAGAATTAGGAAATAGGCCTGAAGAAGCTAATCAGCTTATACAATTCCTAAACACCAAAACCAGACAGCAACTTGCAGAGCTTGGTATTGAGGACAGAACTGCAACAATCTTAGAGATCAAAAGAGTTTTTACTAAAAGAACTCTTATGCAAAATTTGGAACGAAGGTGCTTTGATATGCAAAGTGAAATCATTGCTTTCAGAGAAAGGTTTGATATTTTATTGAATAAAGGGTTGCCCAGCCCTATGATTTCAGAAGATAAAATAATGAACCTGGAAACTTATGTCAAGAAATTGGACATACATGCTCACAATCTAGCCAGCTCCTTAGCATCAGAAGCAACATTACCTACAGGAAGGAATCTTCATGACAGATTAGAGAATTTGTTTTATCTTGAACATGAAGTAAAACATTTGTTTCCTAATCAGCCTAATTTCTTCAGATATACCGAGGCTGATGAAACATTGAGAAAACTTCAACGGACAAGAATTGCAGAAGATAAATGGTGGGAAGACCTGTTGGAACTTTTGTAAATTTATCCTTATATGAAATTTTTCCTATTTACTACAGTATAAAGGATAAAGGGACAAATAAAGGTCAAAGAGTATCAGTTCAGTTAAAGTGTATCAGTAAGAACAAAGAGTATCAGTGAAGCAAGTCAGTTAGAATAAAATTACTGAAGAAGACAACGATGAGCTAAAATATAGGTTCAGCCTCCAACACATTCTCAAAAGGAGGAAACAGCACAACATCGGTTACTTTTTGTCTTATCTTTGAGACCATCTGTCTCTATTTTTATTGTAACTTATTTGTGAGTCATCTTAGATTATATCTCGTTTTGTTAAGAGATATTTTGTATGATTTTTTGTATAAATAAGCCCTCAATTGAATTGTTGAGGGTGGATTCTTAGACTTTGATGTAACATTGAATATTTTGGAATAAAGAGCTTTGGAGAAATTTTTCGTGGCAAAACTGGACAAGGAATTGAGGTAGAAGACTTTTCTCAGGATTCATGTGTCAAATGAAGGATCAATAAGTCATCTCTATCCCATGTTTTGAAGTTTTATATTTGTTTACAATATCATCTGTGTTTCATTATCTTGATAATTAACGAAAAGGATTAAATCAGAAGGTACTTAGGTGTAATCTGATTTCAATCGTTATTATTATAAATGTTTTCTTCTAAACTGGTTTAAACAGCGAATTCTTAAGTGCTCCTGTTTGTCTAGTTTATACATCTTTGGTTATTTAGTAAAGAATACTTAACTGCTCTTTATTGATAATCAATTCATTTCTCTTCTCTTGAATGTGTTAAGAGATTCTTAATTTCCTTTTATCCATTTGAATTCCATTCCATTCACTTTAGATCTATAATTGTTTCTAGTTTGATTATCTTGCCCTGATAAACCATCTTTTGTTGAAAAACTTAAGCCAGTGTAGCCAATCCTTTGACTCCATTAGCCCAATGGACTGAAACTACTTGATCTTAATCTTAGCTAAAGAATTCCATCAACCCAAACAAAATCAAAACCCCCTGGACTTTATAACTAGCCTAATACCTTCTAAAAAAAAGCTAAATTTTATAGAGAGAGCCCTCTCTGGATACAGATTTGCTAGATTCTGTATCTGAAGGTTGGTTTGTGGTTACCTCGGACCCCTTTCCTTTTCCACAACTTCAAGGAAAATCTGAGTGATAACAAATACAAAGTCAAAACCTCTTCGAAGATATGGAGAGATTCTATTGCGATGTTTATATGCACTCCTCTTATAAAAGAAAGAAGAGAGAGAGGGACATGAGAGAAAGAGAGTGAATTATTTCAGCTTCAGGAAGAAGGAGGGATTACTCTCATTGAAGATCGTCTCAATTATGTGGTGGAGAGTTTTGATTTGTAGGTACATTGAAGGAGGAGAGCTCATCCTTTCTTGCAAAGCTTCAGTATTGAATAACGTTGTTGATCAACGTGATCTGCTTCAATATTCCAAACTCTATTCAGCCACCATATTGCTCGAGGTCTTTAAAGCTTCAGATTCTTAGCTTAAGTGTGCAATTTCATCCTCATCTTTTCTTGGTTGAAAAGAATCTGTATTCAGTTAGCCTCTTCAGGAGATGATCCTTTTCTGCAAACATCAGTAGTGTTTCTTGACACTCTTCAACTGATGATTATTTGTAGTCTTACTCTCTTGGCTTAAGGAATACAGCGGACACACATTTCTGAGGCAGACCTAGAGACATAGTCTAGGAGGGACGAACTCTGTCACAAAACTTCGTTTGTTTTATGGTGTTATTTACATGCATCATGTGTATTTGTTAAGCCATAACATAAACAGGTTTATATTTAAAAACATTTGATGCTAACAGTTAATTTTGTTTAAAAGTAATTGTTCAGTAAAATACTTGCCAATCACATATTGTATAAGAGCTAGAAAAGATCTTGTCAATTCCGCATTTTAGATCAAAATTTCTTGGAAAACCATTGAGTATATTGTATTTTTTGAGCACATGGATTGTAATTGATGGTTTAGAGACTTTTCTCTCCTATAAAGGAAGGCTCTCTCAAACATTTCACTTGTGAGGATTTTTCACTTTAATTAATTTTCATGTCTTAGTAAAAAGGGAAATATTTCAATGTAGGTTTCAAAGGGAATGTTTTTATGTTGAATTTCATTCTAAAATATTAATGTCTATATAGATTTTTTTTTTCATTTTTAGTTCAACTTCAAAATATTTGATGGTTTTATTACTTATATTAGAGCTAACCCTTTTGTGAAGACATGTGAAGGAACCTCAAGTTTGGAGAACATCAATCATTCCTCTATATGGTTATGAACTTTAACACTAAATGGCCAAAGGATTGGAAATGAAGACACTCAACTTCAACATCTACGAACCAAAGAATCATCTTTGAAAGCAATTTCTAGACAACAACCAAAGTATATTTATTTTTCATTTTTTCAAGCAAAGAAGGACACTCAAAATCTATGAACTAAATAATTATCCTTGAAACTAATTTCTAACCAATAACAAAAATTTAATTATATTTTTTTCATTTTATTTATTATTTTATTAATAAAACAAGTCAAAACTCTAAAGACAAATTTCGAAAATTAACTTGTTTTCCTTGAGTAAGTAGATATGTAATTTAAAACATTAGTTGTTTAATTGAATATTTCATTTTTAAATAATTTTTGAAGTGATTATAGATTCTAAAACATTTAATTGTTTTTTTATTTTTATTTTATTTATTTATTTATTTTATTTTTCGATATGCTTTAATTTGATTTTACATTTTTCAGCACTAATATGTTCTCTCCATCATGGTGGAGATGTTGTAATGTCCTCTTTAACATTTAACATTTTTGACAAAATTTATTAGTAATAATTATAATTATAATTATAATTAATAATTAAATCAGACTAGATCCATCTTAACTTCGAACATCAAATCTCTTGAGATGCAAACCTCTTTTAGAATGGAAAAGATGTTTGATGCCTCTTAATGTTTGGTAGATATGGAGCTAAAATGAATTTAGGTTGGTTTTAAAATTCATATTTGGGGTTGACAACAATGCTTATTTAGAAAATAAACATGTTTCATATGGATTAATTGAGATTTCATGCTAGAGGTATTTTATTTTGAGCATTTATTTAATTTTAATAGCATTTTGGAGCATCTATTTTTTCTTATTGCCATAAATTTAATTTTGTAATTTTCTAGTAACATTCATGTAAGATAACTATGCCTAATATTTTTAAATATAATTGCAATTTATACTGTTGATGTCCATTTATTTAATGGGTATTTTTTTTTTAGTTTTACTAATGGGTAATTTCTATTTTTTAATAATTATTATTTATTTCCAGAAATTTAACTCGTTCATATCATAATAAATAAACAGAAATTTAAAGCATTTTTTTTTATTTCACTATCAATTTTATGCACTTTAATTTCTAATTTATGTATCTTTGAACATTTTAATTTATAATGCAAGTTATGATGGGTTTAATGATACTAAATTTTTGTTTGGGCAAGACCATTAGTCAATTTAGACTAGAAGATGTGTTCTGATGTTTCTAAATAATAACAAAATTTGTCATTGGGTATTTAAAATTGTGGTTTGTCAAGGTTAAATATCACCAAGTAAAGATCTCAGATCAAGAATAAAATTGCACAGTGAACACTTATTGACATAAAATCCAACTTGCTATGGGCTCTCCATGTTCCACCCAACCATAGACCATGTGGTTCATAATCTCAACCATTGGTCACACCTAAGATAAGATTGCAACTCCATGGGCAATAGTTGTGAACCGAACAATTAAACCTTGACCAAGGTACCAACCCCAACAACCTTAGTCTCCAATCATAGGCTCACGTTCCCTTGACTTGCATCCAAAGGCTCATATTCCCTTGACTTACATCTAGGTGATGGAGCTCAATTCCCTCAATGGTGCTCACCTTCTAGGGTGCGTTACAACTGGCCATAATGGTCTTTCAAGGAGCTCTACTACAATCTAGGTGTCCAAGTTCCCAACAACTCAAATTGAATTAACCCACAAAGAATTTTCTTGGGTATCATGAAGAGTTGTGAAGACATGTTTTGGGGTTGATAAAGTTGTCATTAATGAATCAAATATTATTCTTGGGAACCTCGCCTCTTGTTGGGAAGCTTTGTTGAAGACCTCTTGCAGAAGAAGATATTGAAGTCATTTTGGAGACTTCGATCATGGTTGAAACCCTCATGGAGTGACCTTGAAATAAGTTGGTTGGGTATCATGAAGAGTCGTGAAGACATGTTTTAGGGTTGATAAAGTTTTCATTAATGAAGCAAGGGAATTATTGAAGGTGAACTTGAAGTTATTGTCAGGGCTTGTTGCAGATGACATTAGAAGCCTTGAAGAGCTGTTAAATCCATATTGAAGATCTAAAGTAGACGGTTGGAGCCCTAGAGGATAGGAATCCTCGAGAATACTAGGTTGGAGCCTGAACCAATTGAGAGGATTGGTGCCCAAGAGTATTGGAGTCCTCAAGAATACGAAGTTGGTGCTTGGAAAAGTACAGGTCAGATCCTGATGGTTTGAAGCTCAAAGTCTTCATCTAGGGTTGGAGCCCTTATTTATTATTGTACTGTTTAAGGTCCTCGTTATTTATGAGTAATAAAATTATTTATTCTAAATTTTTCATTTCGTGTTATGTTCATAAGTGATATAAACTGGTAAATGAGAAATTTTAAAAGAAATATTGATTCACCCCACCTCTTAGTATTTCCAACAATTGGAACCAGAGCCAATACCTTCTCTCACAACCTAACAACTGGAAGGTAGATCCTTAGAACACAAATGGAAATATCAACAAATACTTTTAACCCTATGAAGATGTCTCTTCTCAGTAAAAAAAATTTAGATGAAAAACAAGTTGACAAAACCCCTTTGTTGAATGGAACAAATTTTGAAGTATGGAAGGGTAGAATGAAATTCTTTTTCATGGATCGGGGTTTTGAAGTTTGGGAATCATTGATTAATGTAAGCATGATGGAATAATAATTAAAAGTGAATAATGCAATAGAAATGAAGGAAATTTTGAGTGGGCTAACTGATCCTATAAAGGACACAATGGAAAAATTTTCATCAACAAAAGAGCTTTGGGAAAAACATAAATATCTTCAATTTATAGTATTATTGGTCATAACCTGTGATCCAAAATATGATGACAAATAGCATAAATATGAACCAAAAAAGGAAAATTAAAGCAAAAATGAAGGGAACAATTGTATAAAGTAAGATGATCATGAATAAAATCTTGAAGTAGAAGTTGAAATAGATCTTAAGACAAAACTTGTAGCTACCCTAAAAGAGATAAGTAGTTTGAAAAAGGAAAATGAGGAACTCAAGAAGCAAGCACAAGATAGTGACCATAACCTTGACAAGTCAAGGAAGGAAGTTGGCCTTTTCAAGCTTCAAGTAAAAGAAATAGATAAGGATCTCACCAAGCTTAAGGAGGAATTTCATCAAAACGAGAAAAGGCATGATCATGAATTCATATCCATGAAAAATCAGTTGGATAAAGCAAAGAAAAGGGAAGACATTTTGTCAAGAAATATTGAAGAAAGACATGAGTATTTGAAAAAACTCAAAGCAAAAATTGGTCAATACAAGGAAGAGGTCTCATCCCTTAAATCTCAGTTGGAAGAAGTAAATAAACAAGCACACGGAGCTGCAAATGTAATGGAAGGTTTAGTCTTCCTGGAAGGACAAGTTGATGAATCGGAAAAGGAAAGAAATTCCATGGCATACCAATTAGAAGAAAATGATGAAGAGATATCCAAATTAAAATCACATGTCACCTCTCTCAAGGCCCAATCATGTGAAGAAACAAGGATGAAGGAAGAAATGGAGAGCCATCTAGAAAAGCAGGATGAAGAATGAAAGAAGATGAAATAAAAATAGATATCTTAATGAAATAAGTTGATCAGTTGACTAAGATTCTAAAGATTTCTCAAACCCTAGATGACATCCTAAGTCATCAAAGGTACCCCCTTGATGAATCAGGTCTTGGTTATGTAGGTGAACCCTCAAGCAAAAATGATGCAAACCCTAAATATGTGGAGAAACTTGGAAAGAATATTGATACCCCAAGTTCCAGCAAAATCAAGGAGATTAATCAAGATAAACTTAAAATAAACCCTAATCCAAGAAGGTGTGCAGAAGGTGTTAAGAATGCAAAAGGCAATGGATATCATCAAAGGATCTCAAGGTAGAAATACTTCATAAGTTCATCAAGGAAGGCTCCATCCTCTAGGTACCAAAGTATATTTTTTGGTTATTGATATTCTTGTACACATTTTGGGCACATGGCAGAGGATTGTAGGACATAAAATAAGTACGATTATAATGGCCCTCAATAGCCTCCTGAAAGCAACTTTGCAAGAAAAATTCACGCCTCCTCATTGATGAACAAGATCGAATGCTTCAAATTTCATAACATTGGACATATGGCTCATGATTGTAATTTTATTTGGGTTCCTAAACAAGCTAAAACTATGACTACCAAGCAAGAAAACAAGGTTACACAAGTTTGGAGAAGGAAGAAAACTAAATCAGAAAGTGCCTTAGACACTCAAGGCATCAACTCATGTTGTTGATCTAATGAGTACTCCTTGGAATATATGATATTTCAAGTTTTTATTATGAGAAGAAGACCATGCATAATGTTAGGGGTAACTTGTGACCATTTGACTATTCTTACAAGATGCTTTCTTGATGAGCCTTGGGAAACCCTTAAAGAGTCACACATGGGAAATCATGTTGTGAGATACCTAAATACATCTCTTGATGGATTCTATCAGAAATTTTGCCTTGGAATTCTTTGATGATATTCATTTCCTTTTGTATTCTTGACATCATCTGTAAATCTCCTTGGAGTAGGGTTTCTTCTAATGTCATCTTGACTCTTGCTTTTGTTGGAACTTGGAGTATCATTTCTTCCTGGCTTCCTCACATCCTTGTTGTTTGAAGCATTATCATTCTTGCTTGAGGGTTCACATGCATAGCCAAGACCTGATTTATCAAGGGGGGATCTTTGATGACTTAGGATGTCATCTAGGGTTTGAGAACTCTTCAAGTTCTTATTCAGCAAGTCAACTTCCTTTTTAAGAGAGATAATTTATCCTCTCAATTTTTCACAATCTTCATCTTTCATCACTAGTTTCTTCTTCATTTCTTCCATCATCCTTGTTGCTTCATGTGCTTTGTTTTTAAGGTAGATGATATTTGATTTCATTATGAAGACTTCTTCATTCTTCTTTGCTAGATTGCTCTCCATTTCTTCTTTTATTTGTGTAGCTTCACATGTTACGACCTTGAGAATATTGATGTCTGATTTTAGTTTGAAGATTTCTTCATCCTTTTCTTCTAGTTGGCATATCATGGTGTTTCTCTCATTTTCTGCTTCATCAACTTGTCCTTCTATGAATTCCAAAGTTTCAATCACCTTCTCGGCTCCTTGTGCTTGTTCCCTTGCTTCTTCTAGTTGAGATCTAAGAGAGGAGACCTCTTCCTTGTATTGACCAATCTCTACTTCAAGATTGTTCAAGCTCTTAAGTCTTTGTTCAAGGTGGCTTGACAAAGCTTCCTCCCTTTTCTTTGCCTTATCCAATTGATTTGTCATAGATATGACTTCTTCATGATGCTTTCTTTTGTTTTGATGAAATTCCTCCTTAAGTTTGGCGAGCTCCTCATCCCTTTCTTGTACTTGAAGCTTGACAAAGTCAACTTCCTTCCTTGTCTTGTCTTGGTTACCATCTTCTGCTTTCTTCCTAGGTTCCTCATTTTCCTTTTTCAAATTTTTAATCTCTTCCATGGAAGCCATAAGTTTATTCAGGAGATATTCTTCAAATTCTTCTTTGTTCTCTTCATCTTCTAGGTCTTCTTTAGCCTTGTTGTCATCTCCCTTATCTCCAGCTTTGTTGATGGATTCTGGACTTCTTTCTTGTTTTTCATCATCTTCTTGACTAGAGATAATTGTCAACACTCCTTTTGAGTGAAGAAAATGAAGTTTATCCCATATAACTTTTGCTGACGAACATATTTCAAAATTGGCCTTCATAGAAATTGGTAACCCATTCAAAATTTCCTTCATTGCTCTTGTATTGTACTCCTTGGATTCTTCATCCATCATGTCTTTAGTAATCACTAATTTCCAAACTTAAATTCCTTGAGTCTTTAAGAAATTCCTCACTCTTGCCTCCCATATAACAAAATTTCCATTGAACAATGGAGCCTTCACAAATTGATTGACTTAAATTTCGATGGTTGAGGAAGACACATCTTTAGGAGGATTGGAGACTTTCTTCCTTGGTTTTTCCCATTTTTGTTCTAATGATCAACCTTCGAGTTGTTAGGCTTTGAGTGAAGGTACTGGCTCTGATACCAATTGTTGGAAATACTGAGAGGCGGGGGGGGGGGTGAATTAGTATTTCTTTCCAATTGTTATTCTTACCAATTAGATCACTTATATTTAGAACACAAATGAACAATAAGAATAAATGCTTTTATTAATATTCATAAATTAAGTACAATATTTGTGTAGGGTTCCAACCCTAGATGAAGACACCAATATTCAATCTCCCAAGCTCCAACTTGTATTATGCCAAGCACCGACTTGGACTTCCGAGGCTCCAACCTTGTCCAATTCTGAGGCACCAACCTCAAAGGCTCCAACCATGTATCTAGTTCAGGCTTCGACCTAGTTTCTTGAGGACTCCGATCCTCTAGGGCTCCAACCCTATTCTCCAAGGCACCAACCTTTTCTTTTTGAGGCTCCAACCCTTTAATTCGTCAAGATATATTTGGTTATTCTTCATGGTTTCCAAAGTCTTCTTCAATGAGCCATGCCAATCTTCAACTATCCGCTCACATAGTCTCCACGTCACATCATCAATGACAACAATTGTCTTCTCATGAATGTGTCTCCATTGCTCTTCATGTCACCCAAACACTTTCTCCAAGGTCACCTCATGATGACATTAGCAATGCATCATGGTCTCCAAGGATCTCCACGAATCTTCAAAGTCAGCTCCAAGGCCAAGGATGTATACTCTAGGACTTCTCCAAAAAATATCTCCAAGAGGGATTCATTTATGTATCACGAGGTTAACCAATGTCTCCAAGAATGCCTCCAAGATATGCTTCTACAAGTGTCTTCAAGGGGTCTTCAACAATCCTTCCCAACAAGATGTCTTCAATAAGTTGCTCTAAGATACTCTCAATACAATCTTCAAGATGACTTCTCAAGATATGATAATTAAACAGATCCCCAAGACTTCTTCAAATTCACTTCAACATATATTCCAAATTTTCACCAAAAATCTTCTTAAGGACTGCCCAAAACAATGGCCAATATATTTCTCTCAATGTAACAGATCCAAAACTACTAGAAGACTTCAATGGTGCTTTTCAACAATGTCTTAAAGATGCTCCAGTCATACTGCTCCAAGATCCGTTAATGAAGTTGTTATGCCCTAACACAAGATTTCAATGATATTTCTCCTTCAAATTTTTTCCTCCAAAGTCTGCTTCAACTATGTTTTCAAGGGATACAAAGTGTCTTTGATATCCTTCAAAAATTTCGTAAGGGTTGTTTCAACAATGATGTCTTTTATGATGCTCCAACTTCATTTCAAAGTCTGCCACCTTTTTCTCTAACTCTGGTTTAGTGTACACTATTGTAACTTGTTACTTTGGCTGCCTTGTAGGTTTTCCATAGAATTCTGATATACTTCCCAAACAACTCCTAAAATTCCTTAACTAGCTGCGACTTTCCTCCTTAGAACAGAGCTCGGTTTATTGTTCAAACTCTTGTACTTATCTGCAACCTCAAATAATGATATTATGCCACAAACACAATATCAAATAACCCAGAAGAATCCTTATCTCTGTGGCACCCTTCCTCTCTAGCTTGGATCTACAAAAACACAAAAAACAGCCTTTCAAAACTACCCAGATTTCCCTTCAAGGCATGTGGTTATCTCTCTGTTGTATACTCAATCAAATAATTCAAAAACAGAATTAGCCCAACACTTATTTTCCTTGTTTCCTCAACTTCTTTCTTCTTTTGTGTTTCTGAACCTTTTATCTGCAATCTTCACAGAAAATTCTTTGTGAAATGAATGGTTCAACTCTCCTTTTTATATGAGTTTGACGTTGAAATAAAAGGACACGTCTTTCTAAAGGTAGGCCGACATGAAGGCAAGGATAGGTCGGCTCACTGCTAAGTTTAATTTTTCTAGACTTAAAAATTCCATATCTCCTCAACCGCTGGGAGTTTCAGGGCAAGTAAAGGCTCATTAGATACTCTACAAGATGGTACAGGACCCATGTTGATAGGATGCCTCCAAGGTGGTAAAAACAAATTTTCTTTGTGAATGTCCTTAAATTTTGTGTGCAGGAGGTGAATAGGACAACATTACTTTTCCACTGCTTGGATTATCCTTTGTTCATCTTATCAATCATAGGATTATAGTTTCATCATGTAGGACATCCATGTCATCATGATAGTATCCAACATCATCATGAAGGTATAGATCATATATTCAATAATAATGCAGTAATATGTCATAGTGCAGCATCATTAGGAGAACTTCAAAATAGTCTTCCAACCATCAAATGATATCTTCCACGTTATCATCTAGTCTTTCAACCTTCATCAAGTGCCATCATAAATTGTGGTTATTAATTTAGTGTATGGCTCCATATGTCATCAAGGGTTAAGGTCTAGATCATCAAGGCACATGCAACATTATAGCTAGTTCAAGGAATTCTTAGGAAATCTTCATTAGTGGTTTGACATCTCCATGGGTGTTGATCTCTTCATTGAAGGAATCCTTGTCAAAAAATGAGTCATGACATCATCATATGGTATTAGGCATCTCAACAATATTGACATCTCGGCCAATGCCATATTGACATCAATGAAAACCTTGATTAACAGGAATATGATAAGCACAAATTTATAAGAACAACTTCAGAAGTTGGGATCAACTTGTCAATTAGTAAAAATGAGTTAAAAATTAAACATTTCATCGAAATTGACAAGCTTCACACAAGTATCTCTTCAAATGTACTATCATATATATTGGATTACTTAAACAAAAATGGTTATTTTGTCCCAAAATTTTGACACACAATGATACAAAGGGCTTTAACCAGTCGAGAGCTATCTGAAATTGAAACTCATATCACGGTATGAAAGAAACAAAACGAGATTGATTTTATAGCATACAAAGCAGTTTTACCATCAAAATGGTGCAAATTCACTCCAATAAACATGAAATCAGTCTGTGGTTCAATGAGCATAAGAAAATATAGAAAACAAAAGTGCCAACTGCACCCCCCTCCTTAGAATTTATGAACCCCATAAATAGAGTTTATGTTCAGTTAATATAGCCATAGTTTATTCTTTCAACCCAACTCCCTTAAACTAAATGGAACTAATTTTAAATGGGTATTGGACGCCATTGAAGCTAGAGCGAGATTCGATTGTATTTCCATTGGCTATGCCCGCGTTCGAAGATGAGGAAAGAATGGTAGTTGAACATATTCTTCTTCAAATTGAGATTATCATGAAAATAGCATCAAGCCATAAGCTTTTCTTGGCAAGATCTATGCCGAATTGGGTGGTACGCACATTAAGTTTTTGACTGATTTTTTTTTTAAAGCAGTTCATGATTCATTTTTCATTGTAATTGTTGACAACCTTCCAAGTCAAGATGCTCGATGTCCAAAACTGTTACAAAATAATTTGTTGTCATGCTCATTTTCTCGTCATTGATTCTGAAATGCCCTGTGACAGATCATGTGCAATGTTTCCACCATGAAGAAATATGTTAAAACATCCCCTGAAGATTCAAAGAAAATTGCCTTGGAAGATTACTAAAGAAACTTGGTCAAATTCATAACTTCCTAGGTCAGCACTTCTCTTGGTTTCATGCTCTCGTTGATGTCATATTCACAGTTTGGCTTAGTGCTGCCAATGCCGTTATTTATTGGAAAAACGCGTTGATCCATTTCTGGCAGTTTTTGCTCAAATGGAGGAGAAGCTTCGACCTCTAGAAGTTTCAGGGCGGCGAGTTGGTTGTTAAAAGGCGGTTGTTAATTTTAGAGCTTTGATCTCATCCATGGCAGTTTATCCCTTAGAAATTGGGTCTTCCTCCTCCTTTCATGGGCTTACAACCTCTTCTCCCTTCCTATAAATTCATACCCCTCATTCCAATAATGTTAGCTTGGTTGGTCATTGTCGGGCAAGTGTGAACTCTCATTCCCTTTGAATCCTTGCATCATGATAACACCTAAGTGTTCGAGAGAAGGAATGCTTTATATCTTTAGTGAAGGACTCATATTTTCACCAAAGTAGGCATCCAACATCAAGGCTTGGGTTGTAAGCTCTTACTTTTACATTTATTAATAAACACCTGATGTTTTCTTTCTATACTTGTCTAATATTTTATGCAAATATTCTAGTACTCCTTGATCTTGTAGATAGCTAATGTTTATGATTATTATGTATTGGATTACGTTTATTGTTTCCTTTTGATCATCCGCAGGTTTTCGTGTGCCATCAGTAGAAGGGAGCTAGCCTAAAAGGATCATCGATCAAGGTCATCATCAACGGATTTGAACGTAGCATTGGGAAAAAGGTACTTCTATCTCTTTCCTTATCGCATTGTGAATTTTATTTAAGAGAGCTTTGTATTAGAAAGTATCATGTGTTGCTAGAACCACTCTAGGGCTAGAGAGATCGCCTTTGTCCGTAGAGGGGATTTATCTTGACAACAAAATTGGTGACTTTGCTGGGGAGCTTAGCCTTCCTTCCCCAGACTGATCTTGGATCAGTTTGACTGGTTACTGAAATCTAAGCCTGCTTAGGCCTCCGTTAGTTTGTGTAGGGTATGATAGTCACTTCATTGTGTCAAGTATGGTGTTTGTGTGAAACTCTTTTTTGTTTTTCCTTGTTTTTAGTGACCAACACTCTTTTTGTTTGTACTGTAGTGTTGGCAGCGTTGTTCTATATATTACAACCACACTAATTTTCCTTTCAACACTCTTCTTCTTATCACAGAAGTGTTGATCTTAGACCGAGGAAAAGTTAGGGTTTCCCCTTGATTTTCCGGCGTGTCCTGGCCCCTAAAGGAAGTCTGTAGAATCTCAGTGACCTCCTTGCTATGTGTTTGGCTTACTTGTCTTTTACTGTGTTATCACCCTAGTAATCCTTAGGTCATGGGATTTTGGTTTATAGTTAAAGAAAACCAAGGGTAACCAAGAACCTCTTTTAGATTTCAGGATCTAGCCTTCCTAAATTCCAGAGAGGGATCTCTCCTTATGATTTAGCTTTGTTTTGTAATGGATTTTAGGCTAGCTATGAGTGGACAATTTGGTTTGATTTTTTGAATGTTGGTGGGAATAAAGGACTACAAGGGAAACCATAGAAAGATATACCTAACCATTGATCATACGGTTTATAATGAACGCAATAAAATCAATCCCCCATCACGTTGAATAATATATGTTCGATCGTCAACACCTTTTTAAATCCTATGGCCCAAATGCAATCCGATAAATCCTTCCCCTGTCCACACCATTGTCATCGGGTTGAACTACAACCGTAGATCTCCACTTACCATATCTACAACTCACGTTAAAAGCCTCGGCCCCACTGCACTTACTCCGAAAATTTAAATTAAATCTCCACCGTTCGCATCGCGGAGTCAGATCCGACGATGCAGATCCAATATCGCGTGACTAAAATGATTGACCAAAGTTTTGGAAAAATCGCGCGATAAAAACTGTTTTCATATACCGCCCAATGCTACGTGTCCCTTTTTCATTCGATCGCGTTCAAAAAGGTAAATACATCTTACTGCCCCAATGCAACACGAAAACCACCTGCTCTAAAAATATAACCGCTCCCACCATTAATCCTGCAATAAATGTAATGAATTGCAATTAGACTTAAGGTTTTGCCTTGGTTTTTTCACTATTTTCATCATATGTCGCGCATTCACCATAGAGAACCCTTGGATACAGTTTGCAGAGCCTTCTGACGCCATTTCTGAGCCTTTTTTGAACCTGCTTGTCGTTCTAAAAGCCATTTTCTTGCTAAAATTCATCCCCGGAGAATCTCCACACCTTCTGTCAGCCGAATTGCAACTGAATTGAAGACTGTTACAAAACTGCGACCTTCCTCGACTGCAACTATACCTATCAAAGGTATTTTTCATCAACCCGACCTGCAAAGTTCTCAATTCAAAAGAAAAATACACCAATTGAGGTGCCAGTACTGAAATAAGCCCAAATTATCCATATGAAAATTCCCTAAACCTTCAAAATACAGTGGAAACCCTATCAAATTTTTCCTGGAAATCTCTGTTTCAGTTTTTAAGAGTTTTTATCCATTCGAAAGCTACTTTCATTGATAAAATTAGCTTGAAATATTTTGAAAGTCATCTTCTAGCCCTCTGTGCTTTATAAAAAAATTTTTGTCACCCTAAAACCCTGCCTAGAGTCCGATATTTGCCTAAAAAGCCTTTCGATTACCTCTTGTTTCTCAAAAGAACTCAGCAAACTGTATAATCTTGCTCTGTTCATTCAAAATGACCAAAAAACAAGTCACCCCAAAGTTCGGAGGTCCAAAATCCCAGAAAAATGCCTCTAGCAAGTTGCCACAGCCTGAACCTTCCAAAATCAATAAGCCTACTCCTGCTCTCACTGCAGTAAAAACTGAAGTAGTCAGACCAGTTCAACTACCCATAACTGATGAAGAAAGTAGCTCATTGATTGATGTGGATTGTAGAATCTTTGATCCATCAATAGAATTAAACTTGCTTAAAACTCACAATTGGTGTCTTGAAAAGTTTGTGGAGAAGGTTAAAGATGATGTACCCATTTGGGATTCCAATTTGCCAAGGTATATAGTCCCTATCACTCATCAGGCTCCGGATTTCATCAGATTATGTCAGTTGCATTATCTTCCAGATCAGAGGTGTATGGTTAATAAAGATAGGTAATTATTGTTTTATATCAATGCTAATTCCATTAATGCCATGCTGCAAATGAGCCATGACCCTGGAGCAGTTTCTCTGTCAATTGAGGATTTGACCCAGCTCTATTTGGATTTAGATTTTCCTACAAGATTCAATACCTTTCAGACCTTTTGGCCAACTCATGTTGATATCACCAAAGTAAATCCACCCTATGATACCTTTGATTTCCTTGAGGGTACAAGAAAGATTATCTGTATGCTATCATTTATTCTGGGATATGATAATGATGAATTTACTGATGTTTCCATTTTGGGTTTCCTATCTACATTGTCTCCTGGCCAGCTTCCATCAATAATATTCAATTTTGCTAAGCTCATTGCAGAAAACATGCACTATCAATTGACAAAATTACCAGAGGAGGGGGTATTTAGATATACATCATATCTATTACATATTTTCTTATACTATCAGGCAGAAAAATTCCCTATTGATTTACAGAAAGTGGATGTAGAAGGGAAATTACTTTCAGCAGTGTTCTAGACATCTCTTTTAATAAAATACAACAGTGAATACACATATATAGATTTCAATGATTTGTTCATAATACCAGCTATGAACTTGTTGAATAAAGAAGAAACTCCAAGAATAAATGAAGAAACCAAAAGGATTTTATAGTTATCTGAGAACTATAAAGTAGGGGATTGGTATTTATATAAGAAACATATAGAGATAAGAGTATATGGTGCACTCTTGGCTCCATACAAATTACCAAAATTTGTTACTACTAGAATCTTTGCCTTGGAATACTTAAGACAGATATTAAATGCAGACGTAGTAAATTTCATGGCTTCCAAGAAGAAGACCCAATTCAAACTCAAGAATCAGATTGTTCCATTTATAGTTAACAACAGGGAAGCTATGAAAGAGATAACTATCAAATTAAAATAACACAAGTTCCAAGAAAGCTTCATGTGGAACTATGACCCTCAGGGTATTTTGAGCACTATCAGGGTAAAGTGCAAGTTGACTCCTTTCCTACATGAGTCAAAGCCACAAATTGAGAAATTTTCCAATCAGATTGAATGGGAACCAAATACTTTGATTGATGATGATGCACAGGGAATGCATAATGTTGATACACAGGGAATGCAGAATGTTGATACACAGGGAACACAGATGAATAATGCACAGGTGACTACAATTGATAAAGAATCAGAGGTATCTCACAAAAGAAGTGAAGAAGAGGTCAACTATATTGCAGAAACCATCACAGGCAAGAAATTTAAAACTTCCTATAGCAAGAGAACCAAATTGACTACTGAAGAGAAGGATAAAGCAATGGAAATTGATGATAATAATGGTCAGGAAACTGATGATGAGGCAACAGTGATAGTAACTGAAACACTCAGAGGACTTCAAAAGAACCAAATTGAAACACAGGATAAAGATACAGTGATGGTTGAAAAACAAACTGATGTAGAAATTCCTTCTTCCTCAAAGGCAACTAATAACAAAGATTCAAACATTCAGATAAAATTCAGAAAAATCAAGGAAAGGAATGAAGAAATAAAAAATGAAGTCTATTCCAAATTTCTCAAAGAGAAACCAGGAAATAAGGATAGACTTCTCACTGCATTTGACTATTCTTCCAAAAAAATGATAATGTCATTCTTGAAGCCTATAGTGGCTGATGCCAAGACAGTTGCAGATTATTTAAAGACAGATTTGGAGGTAAACGCTGAGGAAATTCATGAACTTGATCAAATTGAGTTCCATAGAAGCAATACAGAAATGTTATATTAAAAAATAGTCAACAAAACAATGAGTGCTAGCATGCTACAGAAAACTGTGACAAATCTGCAAACACAAATGAAACTGGACAAAGCATCTATGCATGCCAAAGAATTGAGAATCAAAGCTTTAGAGGATTCGATAATTGAAGCTGGAGCAGATCCAACTAATGTTGAAATTGCAAAGGCTTTGATAAAAAAAAAAAATGAAGATATTGATGCCCTAAGAAGGAAACTCAAATTACCTCAGAGTGAACATCCCCAGGCAAAATAGATCCTTTAGCAAAAGACAGAGAATGATGAATTAAGTCAGCTGGTTTTAAAGATGATTGCTCAACTTAAAGAAATGGAAAACCAGACTGAAGCTTTAATGAAGGAAAATGAAGTTTTGAAAAAGGCTAAGGAAGTCATTCCCACAGTCATTCCAGTAGTGATTATTGTTGTACCATCCACCTTAGTAGAACATCTAGCACCTAAAGGGAAATTGACAACTACAGTGTCAATTTCATCAAAAGATCTTTCTGCTGCTTCATCTTCTAACACACAGGTACAAACAGGGATAGAAACGGGAGCCACAGATTTAGCAAAAGCCATGGAGGAAATGAATTTGAAGAATGATGAGATTAAAAGTTTGAAAAAAGAAAATCAAAACTTGGAATCTTCCTATAAAGATGTTGTGATAACTTCCAAGGGGCATGAGCAAAGAGTCAAATCTTTAGAAGAAAGGGTGATGGTCCTCCAAAAGGAAGTGAATCTCACTGATCAAGTTGCCTACATTAAAAATTATTTATGGACTAATATCATTGAAGGAATTCAATCACAATGGCCTTCTATTCAGATTATTTATGAGCAGAAAGAGTTGTTGTAGGCTGAAATTGCAGAAATTGATAAATCAAAGAAAGAACTTGAAAATAAGCCACCACAAGCAGTCCAACTCATAGCATTTTTGAACAGCAAGAACAGGGAAGAATTAGAAGAGTTGAAAATTGCTGACAAAACAGAGGCCATCCTGCAAATCAGAAAAATCCTCACCAAAAGAAACATTATGAATAATCTGGAAGAAAAGTGTGATACTATGAACAAATCAATTGCTAAATTCAAGACCAAATATGACCTGCTGCAAAAATCAAGACTTCCAAATATCCATGGATTTAATGAGAAATTAATGGTGCAAAAGGACTATGACCAGAAAATCAGAGCTTATGCTAAAGAGTAGGTGAATAAGCCTTTACCACAAGGATCTCCAAGTGGTAAAGTAGTTTTGCAATATTTTGAGAATTTATTTTTTCTGCACAATGAAATCAAGCATATATTCATTGTGAAACCAAATTTTTCAAAGTATACTGAAGCAGATGAAAGTTATAGAAAGCTGAAGAATATGAAGATTCCTATTGTTGAGCAGTGGTGAGAATTCACAAATCTGATGTGAATTTGGAAAACCAGTGTAGAAAATTACATATGAAAGAAAAAATTTACTGTTAGCTCAAGATGAAAAATTAGTGGTTAAAGAGTATCAGTGGTCAAAGTGTATCAGTGAAAACAAAGGTTACTACTGGTTATTTTTAATTTACAGCAGTAAACAGTGAAGAAACAGAGTAAAAGAGTATCAGAGCAGAACGTGAAAGAGGAGGAGTATACTACAAGTCATCTTCCACAATATATTGTCCTATGTGCCAGTAATACTTCCAACAAGACAAACAATCAGTTTGATTAGATAAACTGTTCTATTTTTCTAGTAAAAGAGGACAGCTTGCCCATCTGTTTTGCAGCTGTCCCTCTTCTTAGTTAATAATTCCTATTTTCTCTTGAGATATTCTCTCAAACTTTTGAAATATTTTGTAAAAAATCTACTTGTATAAATACTTGATTCTTCGAAGTATTTTGGTGTGGAATAAAATTACCAAGACTACTATAGACTTTTTTGTTGAAAACATTGGGATTTTATGTGAATTAAGTTGAAGCAACAGGATGGAAACTGAAGAAAATAGACATCATAACTAATGATCCTCGTGCTGATCAGATGAGTATTGTATCCTCCAGTTTTCATTTTTTATTTCTTTAAGTTTCATTCATACATCTTGTGTTATTTTCCATCTTAAATGAATAACTAGGAAAGGTATTATAGAATCAGTGTAAACAACTCTCTGTTCTTACTAGTTTTCATGTTTATGTTTTCTGCTGATTTGCAGACTTTAGAATTCTTAATTTCTCTTTAGTCTCGTTTTACCTCAATTTCCCTCTTCCTTTTCTGTGATCTAAGGATTCTTAACTGCCCTTAGTCTAGATCATACCACTTCATCAAAATAGCCTTTTTAAACCCTCTGAAGATCATCTATCTTGCCCTTAGTATATTTGTTCTTTTGACCTTAGTTTTCTAGTCTTGTTTGCTATAAATTTGACCCCATTGCCCAATGGTTAGGTAGATCTTTCTATGGTTTCCCTTGTAATCCTTTATTCCCACCAACATTCAAAAAATCAAACCAAATTGTCCACTCATAGCTAGCCTAAAATCCATTACAAAACAAAGCTAAATCATAAGGAGATATCCCTCTCCGGAATTCAGGAAGGCTAGATCTTGAAATCTAAAAGAGGTTCTTGGTTACCCCTTGTTTTCTTTAACTATAAACCAAAATCCCACGACCTAAGAATTACTAGGGTGATAACATACTGGCGACCATACTAGGGATCTAACCACTCTCCAGTTTTAAATTTAATCTTTGAGGAAGATTTTTAAACATATCTTTTCTACTTTAAGATTAAGTTTAAAGGTTGTGGGTATTTATACAATAATCATTCTGGATCCTAAGAAATTCTATTATACTAGATCCAACCCTGATCCCAACCCTGCAGATATAGTAGACAATCCAGACCAGATAGGAAAAAAGAAAAAACACACGGTTAGTTCAGAAACTGAAGTATCCCTGAGAAGGGCTGATTCTTTACCCAAATAATTAGTAAGCTTATCAGACATTGAATTTGATTCGAAGTTTGAAAAATCACTATTTAGAACCAAGTCTGAAATTGATTTAAAGGAAACTGTTTTAGATCTTGTTTTTACTTCTTTTTTGAATGAGAAACATAAAATTGTTTCAGAACCTATAAAATCAGACAAAACTAAAAGTCAAAGTCCAGTAGAAAGGGTAAATGAAACAAGGATAAAATACATTGAAGAAGCTATTAAGTTAGCCAATTTTTTGTCTCAATTCAAACCCCCAGTTTCCCAACTATACACCATAGTCTTTCTAGCATCAGATTTGACTCCGTATGCTGCCACTTCATTTATAGATTCTACTGTCAGTTCACCTCAAGAGCCTATAAGTCTTGAGTTGACTCTGCAGCATAGGATCATATATTCATCATACCCTCAATCCATAGAACCATTTATCGCTAAGCTCCCTTTGCAACCCAAAGTAGTATTTCCATCATTTACTCAGTCCACTACATCCACTACCACTATACCCACTAGCTTGATAAGCACTTCATCTGTATTTCCTACTCATATCACTCATTTTCCATCCTCTTTTCCAAGCTCTTCAAGTACAACCTTTAGCACATCTACTATTATAACCAACACTATCCCGGCCACTATTATTGTACCTCCCAGTTTAGCAAAAATCCAAGCCATGGCAGCCAGATATGCTCCCCTGGTCTTACCTCAAAATCTTCATGACATGCCCCAAAATTATCAAAAGGATATCCCATTATTTGACGATTGTTCACAAATTACTGCACAACAACATATCACCAGAATGAATGATTTTTGGGAAATTTATGAGATAGATGAGTCTGATGTCAGAATGAGGTTGTTTCCACAAAGCTTAACTGGAGAAATCAAAACATGGTTTAGAAATTTAGGTGCTGGTAGTATAGCAGAATTAGCTGCCTTTCACAGAGCTTTCCTAAATAAATGGGAAAAGAAGAAAAATCCCATGCAAATATTATCCGAGTTTGATGCTGTTAAAATAGCCCCCAATGAGTCCGTCCAAGATTTTTGTACTAGATACAACAGTGTTTACAACTCTATTCTTGCAAACCTTAAACCCACTCCATATTTTGTGCTACTCAAATTCCCTGATTGTTTTGATGTAGACATGGCCTATCAACTTAGAGAAAGGGATGCAGACACCCTAGAAAAAATTCAACTGAATGTTGTTGGTGTAGAAATCAATATCATTGCCAAAAAATCTAGACTAAGAAATGAGAGGAGGGTTACCATCAAAGAAGAGGCTTCAAGCTTAGATGGTAAATTTGATTTTATCAACAAAACATTAGAAAAATTAGTTGAGAGACTAGACCACATTGAAAGAAAACCACAATGGGAGAATCAATCCCAAATCAGGAATCCCAACTACAGGAAAAACAACAATCCTGGGAAAGGTAAAGAACCCTCCCCAGATTAGAACATAAGACACCCAGTCTAAGAGAACTTTGCTGAAATTTCTCAAAACAATGTTGAAGATGAGGAAGACATCAACATAGTTATGGGGATAGATGAGAGCAATAAAATTTTCCTCACTCAGGAGGATCAGAAACTCTTTGAACCACAACAGTTCAAAGTGGAATCTGGTGAATCCTTTGATTATAAGCAAGGTTATGACTTCGCGATCAATGAAATTCATAGTCAATATAACCTTAGGATCAAGAAAACAAATGAGCCTACTACAAAAAAAAATGCTCCAAATCAACAAAATCAAAACAAAAAGAACACAAAGGCTCCCAAAACGAAACTTTTGCAGATTCTTCCCAGAGAAAATAAACAAAATTCAAACCCACCCAGTCCTAAAAAACAACTTAGTCCTAAAATTGTAGATATCACTGATGAGGTGGCCCAAAAATCCAAAGATGCCCAAAAGGCTAATATCACAAAGGCCACCAGTTAAATAATAATTACTGATCCAAAAAAGATGCCAATTGATTCAAAATCATCAAATCCTAAATCTTCTGCTGAGAATTCCAAATATGACAAAACATCTGTTAACACTCAAATTGTTTCTGGAAAAATAATCAAAGATAGCAAAAATAAGGAAACTCAAATAGAAGATAAAAGAAAATTTCAATCTAAAGGTTAAACTGTTGAAACTCAAGAAAAATCATCCCAAACAACAGTTCCAAAAGATGAATTAATTCAAGCTATCAAATCTCAGTCAAAATTTAACATGCAATCTGAAATATCCAAGTTAAAAATAGTTGTTCCCTTAGTATAATTGGATAAAAATGACTTGTATAGATCTATTATTACTGAAACATTGAATGTAAATGAAAATGAGGATACAATTAATATGAGTGATGATAGACCTGAATTAATCTTTGGTCCAAATGTATATGGTAAGCATTCAGATGGGTCAATACCTCCATTTTACTTAAGTCTTACTATACATGACCAGATATTACACAATGCAATGCTAGATACTGGAGCTTCCCATAACCTAATGCCCCGAGAAATAATGGAAACCATGAATCTAGACATAACCCAACCATATAAAGATATGTTGTCATTTGATTCATCTAAAGTCCAATGTATAGGATTGATTAAAGATCTGTGTGTAAACTTAGTCCAATATCCTGGTAAAAGCATGATCATGGATGTTGTGGTAGCTGATATCTCGCCAAAATATGGCATGCTTCTTTCTCGCTCATGGGGAGCAAACTTGCAGGGATCTCTACAACTTGACATGAATTATGCCACTATCTCAGGATTTGGACAGCCCAAAAAGCTCTACAAAGAAACCTTAATGAAGTTTATGATCAGCAGTGTAGAAAGACCTACCAATTATCCAATCTATTCAACTCGTACTGATCTTGATTCCTTTATTATTAGTAACTCTGATCATGATAATAACCAAACTGAACTCACTGATAAGAAGATTAAAATAATGGATGATTACATTGGTCATGAGGCTTTATGGCATTTGGATTTTTATGGATCAGTGAATAAATCAGGAGCTGGAGCTGGTGTATGGATTACCAACATTGAAACAAGCCATTCCCAAGGACATGCCTTTATATTGAATTTCAAATATACTAATAACATGGCTGAATATGAGGCTTTAATCTTAGGTCTTCAAATCATTAGAAAATTGGGAGGGAAAAGAATATTGGTTATGGGAGATTTAGAGTTAGTTATCAAGCAAATAAATGCAGAATACTCTGTTCACAATCCTAGACTAGCCAGATACAGGGACACAACACATGATTTGGTTGAAGATTTGTTAGAAAGCAAGTTTGCTATCTTCCATAGAAAACAGAACGTGCAAGCCTATTGTTTGGCAACCTTTGCCAGCACTTGCAAATTTAAATTTTCACCATTACACAAATACACTGCTGAAATCAAACACAGACCTATTGTCCCAGATAATGTAAAATACTGGCAAATTTTTTCTGAAGATGAACAAATCTATCACTTTTTGAACAATGAGCAAGAGTTTCAGAAATGAAAAATTGATAATGATTGTAATATAGATTCAAATTTTTGTCAAATAGATGATTTAAATGTACATACTTTTGATAGACCTACTATATTTACTCAGAGTGACATAGATGAATTGGAAAAAGTATATATAGAGGAAATGATGGAAGATGAACCAGATTTGATTGATTTAAAACATAACATTTTACCCAGAGGTTTAACTCCCCTAAAAGACTTGTTTGATTCCAATGATGTGCCCAAAAGGCCAAAAATGGAACCAGTCAGGTCTGATATAGAAGAGTATAACTTAGGGACAAATGAAAAACCAAAAATGATTAAACTATCAAAATCCTTGTCATCGAAAGAAAAGGTTAAATACATAGAACTTTTGAAAGAGTATCAGGATGTTTTTGCATGGGGTTATAAAGATTTGAAAACTTACAACAAAGACATAATTCAACATAAGATTCCTTTAAAAGAAAATCGAAAACCTTTTCAACAAAAACTAAGAAGCATTAATCCAATCTTGTTACCTTTAATTGAAAAAAAAAGTTAAAATAATGTTTCATGCACAAATAATTGCACCAGTCAGGCATTCTGATTGGGTTTCTAATTTAGTTCCCACCAGAAAGAAAACAGGAGAAATTCGACTGTGTATATAATTTAGAAATCTCAATAAAGCTTCCTTGAAAGACAATTACCCCTTGCCTAAAATGGATCATATTTTGCAAAGGGTGGCAAGTTCTTCAAGAATTTCTTTACTAGATGGTTTCTCTAGTTATAATCAAATTCTAGTTCATAAATATGATCAAACTAAAACTTCATTTACTACTCCTTGGGGCACTTTCATGTATGTGAAAATGGATTTTGGATTGAAAAATGCAAGAGCTAATTTTCAGAGAGCAATGGATATTTCCTTTGCTAAAGAGATCCATGAATTTTTAGTTATCTATCTTGATGATATTACTGTCTTTTCAAAAACAAATGATGAACACTTAGATCACCTGAGACAAGTCTTTATCAAATGTAGAAAATATGGTATATCCCTTAATCCTAAAAGACTATTTTCGGACTAGAAGAAGGAAAACTGTTAGGTCACATAATCTCCAAAGATTGCATTATAATAGACCTTGCAAGAATTGAAGCTATTTTAAACATTCAACCACCAAGGAACGTAAAAGAACTTCAAGCATTCTTGGGTAAAATCATTTTTTTAAGAAGATTTATCTCTAATCTGGCTGAAATTATAAAATATCTCAACAATATGCTTAAGAAGGACTCTGCAATAAAGTGGATAATAAAGGCCAAACAATATTTTGAATCCATAAAACAAGCCTTGAAAAAGGCACCAGTCCTCATCAGCCCAAATTATACAAAATATTTCATAATCTTATCCTTTGCATCTGAACACACCATAGCTGCAGTTCTTCTGCAGAAAAACAATCAAGGTTTTGAACAGCCAATTGCATTCTTTAGTAAAGCCCTCAGAGATGCACCTCTGAAGTACAATATAATGGAAAAACAAGCTTTAGCCCTGATTAAAGCCATCAAGGATTTCAGAGTTTACATACTTCATTCACACATCATTGCATATGTCCCCAATGCAGTAATTAAAGATATTCTGACACAAGATGGACCTGATAGTAGGGGAGAAAAGTGGATAGCCACTATCCTTCAGTACGATATGGAAATCAAACCAACAAAGCTCATTAAAGGACAGGGTTTAGCCAGATTGATGGCTGAATCCAATTGCAATGCATTAGATATTAATTTCATTGCACAAATAGATGACCAGGAGGAGATGGCGACTCCATTTATCAATGAGGCCTATCTATACTCACCATGGTACTCTGATATTATCTTTGTACTAACACATTTACAAGCTCCTCCTGGGCTAACTAAAACCAAAGAAAGATTCATCAAACAGAAAGCAATGAGGTTTTGTATCTTAAATAATGCACTTAACCGGAAAGAAAATAGTGGGATTCTACTAAATTGTTTATTAAAATCTGAGGCTGACAAAATTCTTGAGGAATTTCATGCAGGTGACTATGGAGGCAACCTATACTGGAAGAGTACAGCTGACAATTAAATACTGAGAGCTGGTTTTTACTGGCCAAATTTATTCTCTGATGTTAAAAAATTTGTCACCTCTTGCCACAAATGCCAAATTTTTGAAGGGAAACAGAAACTATTGCCTTTACCTCTTAAGCCTATATCAACTGAAAAACCATTTCAACTATGGGGGTTAGACTTCATTGGTGAAATCCATCCTCCATCTTCAGGCCAACATAAATGGATTTTAACTGCTATAGACTACTTTACCAAGTGGATAGAAGCCATTCCTACTAGGCAAGCCACTGATTCAGTTATAATCTCATTTATAGAAAGTAATATTTTATCAAGATTTGGATGCCCACATAAGATTATTACTGATAATTCAGCTGCATTCAAATCTAAGAAAATGATTTCTTTCTATCATAAATACCATATTACCTTAGGTTATTCCACAACATATTATCCCTAAGGTAATGGTTTAGCCGAATCATCAAACAAAAGCTTAATCATTATCATCAAAAAATCACTTCAAGACAACAAAATGACCTGGAACAAAAAGCTAGTCTATGCCCTATGGGCTGATAGACTTACCACAAATTTTTTTATTGGAACTTAACATTATCAGATTGTTTATGGAACAGATGCAATTTTCCCCTCTTCCTTGGGTGTTCCAGTCATGAAGATTATTCAGGAATCACAAGTGGAAACAAATGATATTCAACGAAGAATCAATGAAACCATACATCTCCAACAAACTAGGGAAGAAGTTTATGAAAAATCACAAGTTTTACATGACAAAATCAAAAATATTTTTGATAAAAGGGTTAAAGAAGATTATTTTTTCATAGGAGATCAAGTTTTGAGATGGGATTCACGTAGAGAAGATAAAGGCAAACATGGAAAGTTTGACTTTTTATGGCAAGGACCCTATGTGATATATGGTTACAGAGGTAATAATTCCTTTTTCATCAGGAATTTGGATGGAACTGAACTTCAAGAAGGACCAGTGAATGGTAGGATGATGAAACACTACTATTCTTCAAAGTCACTCAACAGTTAGATTGATTTACTTTATCATTGTAAATATTCATTACAAGTGTGTAGATTGGATTGGATATTTTATCTACAAAGTTGAAGCCCGAAGAGAAGGCCCTAAGCTTTGCAATATAAAATTTCATTAGTATGAATTGTTGCAGAAAACAGAAGATAATTACAGGATCACCAAAGTTAAAGATGGAGGCTACTGATCTCAGAGTTCTTGACATTCCACTAGGAAATTCCATCCCCAAGTGAAGCCGATGTCAGTGACCTATAAATATAGGATTCATAATTTTGACTTGACTCATGGTAATCTTGTAAATATGTACATACTTTTCCTTCTGCAAGTTGTATTCTCATATTTTGTAAAAAAATAAAAAAAAAAGGGTAAAAAGTCCTAAAAGAATAATCAAAGGACCTAGAAAAAATAATGGACCCAAAAAGAAAAAGATGAATAAAACATGAAAGTGTGCAAGTATAAATGCCACTTCTTTTACCTTTTGCATTTCATTATGGCAGAGTGTCAATAAATGCCATAATCCATGATGAGTTAAACAGTTTAATCTTGACTTGTCATGTTTCAATTTCACTTGTTGTAGATAGAGAATAAAGAATTGTCATACAGTTTAATCGTGACAATTCAGTAGTTAGGTAGAGAATAATTGAATCCAACAGTTTAATCTAGATTCTTGGATGAAATAAGTGTAGAATTAGATAGTTTTATTTCTTTCAGAAAGAATAAATGTTGTAAAAGTTGCTAGCTCAAATGCTCCTAATCAAAATGGAAGAAAAAATGTTAGCAGTTAAATTGGGTAGGTAGAAGAAGTTGAGAAGCATCACTGTAAATATTATTCACCAGTGCTGCAACTAACTAACTTCCCTTCCCCATAGCCATTTATCATTCTAAACTATCAACCAGAAAGGCTCAAGGCATTTCCTTGACTTCTATTAAATGCCCATATTAATCCCACAAATCACATCATTTTCCATTCATGCATTCATTTCCATGAAAAATCATAAGTAAAAACCTCATTTTTACTTAATGATGCTCTAATCCCCATTTGATTAATTTCCCACATTTCATGAAAGCATAAAACCCTCAAAATGACATTTTATCCTAAGTTAAAGTGATGAAATTATAATGTAAACTTGTCTTTAAACTTCACTTTTCTTAGTTATATTAATGTGTTTTGAGTATACATTTTCCCCTTGTCATATTAACTCTAACTTATTTACTAATTCCTTAGAAAAATAACCTTCTCATATTAATATAACTCCCTTTTTATTAAATATCCCCAAAAACCCATTATTATAACTTCAGCCAAAGTTTATTATCCCCACATGTTTTAATAATACCAAAAATAAAACCCCCTTTGGCTAAAAATAACTTTAATTAAATATCCGCCCCCTTATGGTTATTAAGCCTATTTGGTTTAATTAACTATATAATAAAAATATAAAGAAAATCTTTAAAAATAGTTCATATATGTTTAAAACAAAAAATGTGAATCCCAAAGTTTAATTTAAGCTAAACTTCAAGAACTCCTTTACCATTGTTAACATCATTTTTTCCCTTTCCCAATTACCCTTAACCCAAGGGTAAAACCTTAACCTATCCTTTTTCCTGATACATACCCCTTTACCAAAGTCCTAACCTTGGTTAAACTTTCATAAGCCCCTCCCCGTCCACTTTATTCAATGTATAAAGTTTGTTTATACACAAACCTTAACAAATCCCTCCTCACCCTTGGGTTTAATCTCAGCCTTCCGATCTTTCTAACCCATTGATCCTATGGTTTAGAATGAACACAATAAAATCAATTCCCCATTGCATTGAATAATATTCGTTCAATCGTCAACACCTTTTTAAATCCTACGGCCCAAATGTAATCCGATGAATCCTTCACTCGTCCCCACCATTGTCACCGGGTTGAACGACAACCGTAGATCTCCACTTACCATATCTACGGCTCACGTTAAAAGCCCCGGCCCCACTACACTTACTCCGCAACTTTAAATTAAATCTCCATCGTTCGCATCGTGGAGTCAGATCCGACGATGCAGATCCAATATCGCGTGACTAAAATGATCGACCAAAGTTTTGAAAAAATCACGCGATAAATTTTTTTTTCATATACTGCCCAATGCTACGTGTCCCTTTTTCATTCGATCATGTTCAAAAAGGTAAATATAGCTTACCGCCCCAATGCAACGCGAAAACCACCTGCTCTAAAAATAAAACTGCTCTCGCCATTAATCCTGAAATAAATGTAATGAATTGCGATTAGACTTAAGGTTTTGCCTTTGTTTTTTCACTATTTTCATCATATGTTGTGCATTCACCATAGAGAACCCTTGGATACAGTTTGTAGAGCCTTATAACGCCATTTCTAAGCCTTTTCTGAACCTGCTTGTCGTTCTAAAAGCCATTTTCTTGTTGAAATTCGTCCTCGGAGAATCTCCACACCTTCTGTCAGCCGAATTGCAATTGAATTGAAGACTGTTACAAAACTGCGACCTTCCTCGACCGCAACTATACCTATCAAAGGTATTTTTCATCAACCCGACCTGAAAAGTTCTCAATTTAAAAGAAAAATACACCAATTGAAGTGCCAGTACTGAAATAAGCCCAAATTATCAATCTGAGAATTCCCTAAACCTTCAAAATATAGGGGAAAACCTGTCAATTTTTTCCTGGAAATCGTTGTTTCAGTTTTTAAGAGTTTTTATCCATTCCAAAGCTACTTTCACTGATAAAATTAGCTTGAAATCTTTTGAAAGTCATCTTCTAGCCCTCTGTGCTTTATAAACCTTTTCCGTTACCCTAAAACCCTGCCTAGAGTCCGATCTTTGCCTAAAAAGCCTTTCAATTGCCTCTTGTTTCTCAAAATAACTCAGCAAACTGTATAATCTTTCTCTATTCATTCAAAATGACCAAAAAACAAGTCACCCCAAAGTTTGGAGGTCCAAAATCTCAGAAAAATGCCCCTAGCAAGTTGCCACAGCCTAAACCTTCCAAAATCAATAAGCCTACTCCTGATCTCACTACAGAAACAACTGAAGTAGTCAGACCAGTTCAACCACCCATAACCAATGAAGAAAGTATCTCATTGATTGATGTGGATTATATAATCTTTGATCCATCAGTAGAATTCAACTTGCTTAAAACTCACAATTGGTGTTTTGAAAAGTTTGTGGAGAAGGTTAAAGATGATGTACCCATTTGGGATTCCAATTTTCCAAGGTATATAGTCCCTATCACTCATCAGGCTCCGGATTTCATCAAATTATGTCAGTTGCATTATCTTCCAGATCAGAGGTGTATGGTTAATAAAGATAGGGAATTATTGCTTTATATCAATGCTGATTCCATTAATGCCATGCTGCAAATGAGCCATGACCCCGACGCAGTTTCTCTGTCAATTGAGGATTTGACCCAGCTCTATTTGGATTTAGATTTTCCTACTAGATTCAATACCTTTCAGACCTTTTGGCTAACTCATGTTGATATCACCAAAGTAAATCCACCCTATGATACCTTTGATTTCCTTGAGGGTACAAGAAAGATTATCTGTATGCTATCATTTATTCTGGGATATGATAATGATGAATTTACTGATGTTCCCATTTTGGGTTTCCTATCTACATTGTCTCCTGGCCAGCTGCCATCAATAATCTTCAATTTTGCTAAGCTCATTGCAGAAAACATGCACTATCAATTGACAAAATTACCAGAGGAGGGGGTATTTAGATATACATCATATCTATTACATCTTTTCTTATACTATTAGGCAGAAAAAATCCCTATTGATTTACAGAAAGTGGATGTAGAAGGGAAATTACTTTTAGTAGTCTTCTGGATATCTCTTTTAAGAAAAGACAACAGTGAATACACATATACAGATTTCAATGATTTGTTCATAATACCAACTATGAACTTGTTGAATAAGGCAGAAACTCCAAGAATAAATGAAGAAACCAAAAGGATTTTACAGTTGTTTGAGAACCGTAAAGTAGGGGATTGGTATTTATATAAGAAACATATAGAGATAAGAGTATATGGTGCACTCTTGGCTCCATACAAATTACCAAAATTTGTTACTACTAGAATCTTTGCCTTGGAATACTTAAGACATATACTAAATGTAGATGCAGATTATTTCATGGCTTCCAAGAAGAAGACCCAATTCAAATGCAAGAATCAGATTGGTCCATTTATAGTTAACAACAGTGAAGCTATGAAAGAGATAACTATCAAATTAAAATAATACAAGCTCCAAGAAAGCTTCATGTGGAACTATGACCCTCAGGGTATTTTGAGCACTATCAGGGTAAAGTGCAAGTTGATTCCTTTCCTACATGAGTCAAAGCCACAGATTGAGAAATTTGCCAATCAGATTGAATGGGAACCAAATAATTTGATTGATGATGATGCACAGGGAATGTAGAATGTTGATACACACGGAACACAGGTGAATAATGCACAGGTGACTACAATTGATAAAGAAGCAGAGGTATCTCACAAAAGAAGCATAGAAGAGGTCAATTATATTGCAGAAACCATCACAGGCAAGAAATTTAAAACCTCCGATAGAAAGAGAACCAAGTTGACTACTGAAGAGAAGGATAAAGCAATGGAAATTGATGATAATAATGGTCAGGAAACTGATGATGAGGCAACAATGATAGTAACTTAAACACTCAGAGAACTTCAAAAGAGCCAAATTGAAACACAGGATAAAGATACAGTGATGGTTGAAAAACAAACTGATGTAGAAATTCCTTCTTCCTCAAAGGCAACTAATAACAGAGATTCAGACATTCAGATAAAATTCAGACAAATCAGGGAAAGGAATGAAGAAATAAAAAATGAATTCTATTCCAGATTTCTCAAAGAGAAACCAAGAAATAAGGATAGAATTCTCACTGCATTTGACTATTCTTCCAACAAAATGATAATGTCATTCTTGAAGACTATGGTGGCTGATCCCAAGACAGTTGCAGATTATTCAAAAACAGATTTGGAGGTAGATGCTAAGGCAATTCATGAACTTGATCAAATTGAGTTCCACAGAAGCAATACAGAAATGTTATATTAAAAAATAGTCAACAAAACAATGAGTGCTAGCATGCTACAGAAAACTGTGACAAATCTGCAAACACAAATGAAACTGGACAAAGCATCTCTGCATGCCAAAGAATTGAGAATCAAAGCTTTAGAGGATTTGATAATTGAAGCTGGAGCAGATCCAGCTAATGTTGAAATTGCAAAGGATTTGATAAAATAGAAAAATGAAGATATTGCTGCGCTAAGAAGGCAACTCAAATTAGCTCAGTGTGAACATCCCCAGGAAAAAGAGATCCTTTAGCAAAAGACAGAGAATGATGAATTAAGTCAGCTGGTTTTAAAGATGACTGCTCAACTCAAAGAAATGGAAAACCAGACTGAAGCTTTAATGAAGGAAAATGAAGTTTTGAAAAAGGCTAAGGAAGTCATTCCACTAGTGACTACTGCTGTACCATCCACCTTAGCAGAACATCTAGCACCTAAAGGAAAATTGACAACTACAGTGTAAATTTCATCAAAATATCTTTCTACTGTTGCATCTTCTAACACACAGGTACAAACAGGGACAAAAACAGGAGCCACAGATTTAGAAAAAGCCATGGAGGAAATGACTTTGAAGAATGATGAGATTAAAAGTTTGAAAAAAGAAAATCAAAACTTGGAATCTGCCTATAAAGATGTTGTGATAACTTCCAAGGGGCATGAGCAAAGAGTCAAATCTTTAAAAGAAAGGGTGGTGATCCTCCAAAAGGAAGTGAATCTCACTGATCAAGTTGCCTACATTAAAAATTATTTATGGACCAATATCATTGAAGGCATTCACTCACAATGGCCTTCTATTCAGATTATTTATGATCAGAAAGAGTTGCTACAGGCTGCAATTGTAGAAATTGATAAAACAAAGAAAGAACTTGAAAATAAGCCACCACAAGCAGTCCAACTCATAGCATTTTTGAACAGCAAGAACAGGGAATAATTAGAAGAGTTGAAAATTGCTGACAGAACAGAGGCCATCCTGCAAATTAGAAAAATCCTCACCAAAAGAAACATTATGAATAATCTGGAAGAAAAGTGTGATACTATGAACATATCAATTGCTAAATTCAAGACCAAATATGACCTGCTGAAAAAATCAGGACTTCCAGATATCCATGGATTTAATGAGAAATTAATGGTGCAAAAGGACTATGACCAAAAAATCAGAGCTTATGCTAAAGAGCAGATGAATAAACCTTTACCACAAGGATCTCCAAGTGGTAAAGTAGTTTTGCAATATTTTGAGAATTTGTTTTTTCTGCAGAATGAAATCAAGCATATATTCATTGTGAAACCAAATTTTTCAAAGTACAACTGAAATGAGATGAAAGTTACTAGAAAATGAGAAGGGAATATGAAGATTCCTCTTCTTTGTTAGGTGGCGAAGTGGAGATCGGTATGAATTTGGCAAACCGGTGCGAGAAAATTACATATGAAGAAAAAATTCTACTTGTTACCTCAGATGAAAATCGGTGGTTAAAAGGTATCAATTAATTAAAAAAGTATATCAGTGAAAACAAAAATTCAATGGCAGTTTATTTTTAATTTACGACGATGTGATGAAAAGCAGTAAAATATCAGACGAACGTGAAAGAGAGTATACTACAAGTCATCTTCCACGATATAATGTCTAAGTGCCGGTAATACTTCCCAGTAAAGACAAATAAGAAGTTTGATTAGATAAAAATTTGTTCTATTTTTCTTGTAAAAGAGGACAACTTGCAAACTGTTTTGCAGCTGTCCCTCTTCTTATGTAATAATTCCTTTTTTTTCTTGAGATATTCTCTCAAAATTTTGAGATATTTTGTAAGCAATTTATTTGTATAAATACTTCATCTTTCGAAGTATTTGGTGTGGAATAAAATTATCAAGACTACTATAGACTTTTTTGTTGAAAACATTGGGATTTTATGTGAGTTAAGTTGAAGCAGCAGGCTGGAAACTGAAGCAAATAGACATCATAACTAATGATCCTCGTGCTGATTAGACGAGTATTGTATCTTCCAATTTTCATTTTTATTTCTTTAAGTTTCATTCATACATCTTGTGTTATTTTCCATCTTAAATGAATAACTAGGAAAGGTATTACATAATCAGTTTAAAAAGCTCTCTGTTCTTACTAGTTTTCATGTTTATGTTTTCTGCTGATTTCTAGACTTTAGAATTCTTAATTTCTCTTTAGTCTCGTTTGACCTCAATTTCCCTCTTCTTTTTCTGTGATCTAATGATTCTTAACTACCCTTAGTCTATATCATACCACTTCATCAAAATAGCCTTTTCAAACCCTCTGAAGATCATCTATCTTGCCCTTAGTATATTTGTTCTTTTGACCTTAGTTTTCTAGTCTTGTTTGCTATAAATTTGACTCCATTTCCCAATGGTTAGGTAGATCTTTCTATGGTTTCCCTTGTAGTCCTTTATTCCCACCAACATTCAAAAAATCAAACCAAATTGTCCATTCATAGCTAGCCTAAAATCCACTACAAAACAAAGCTAAATCTCAAGGAGAGATCCCTCACCAGAACTCAGCAAGGCTAGATATTGAATTCTAAAAGAGGTTCTTGGTTACCATGGTTTTCTTTAACTATAAACCAAAATCCCATGACCTAAGAATTACTAGGGTGATAACATACTGGCGACCATACTGGGGAACTAACCACTCTCCAGTTTTAAGTTTAATCTTTGAGGAATATTTTTAAACATATCTTTTCTACTTTAAGATTAAGTTTAAAGGTTGTGGGTATTTACACAATAATCATTTTGGCTCCAAAGAAAGTCTATTATACTAGATCCAACCCTGATCCCAACCCTGCAAATATAGTAGACAATCCGGACCAGATAGGAAAAAAGAAAAAACAAACTGTTAGTTTAGAAACTGAAGTACCCTTGAAAAGAGCTGATTCTTTACCAAAAGAATTAGTAAGTTTATCAGACATTGAATTTGATTTGAAGTTTGAAAAATCACTATTTAGAACCAAGTCTGAAACTGATTTAAAGGAAACTGTTTTAGATCCTGTTTTTACTTCTTTTGTGAATGAGAAACAGAAAGTTATTTCAGCACCTATTAAATCAGACAAAACTAAAAGTCAAAGTCCAGTAAAAATGGTAAGTGTCACAAAAATTAAAGACATTGATGAAGCTATCAAACTAGCCAATTTTTTGTCTCAATTTAAACCTCCAGTTTCTCAATTATACACCACCATATTTCCAGTAGTAGATTCTACTCTGTATGTTGCCACTTCATTTACAGATTCCACTATCAGTTCACCCCCAGAACCCGTTAGTCCTGAGTTTCCTTTGCAGCCTAGGATCATATATTCATCATATCCTCAATCCACCGCTAGTTCATCCACAGAACCATTCATCCTTGAGCTACCCTTGTAGCCTAAAGTAGTATTTCCATCATTCACTAAATCAATTACAACCACCACCATAAGCTCTAGCCATACTACTTCTTTTTCATCTCCTTTTCCATGATATTCAAGTACATCCATTGTTGTAACCAACACTATCCCTTCCACTACTACTGTACCTCCTAGTTTAGAAAAAAGCCAAGCCATGGCAGCTAGATATGCTCCCTTGGTCTTACCTCAAAATCTCCATGACATGCCCCAAAATTACCAAAAGGATATCCCTTTGTTTGATAATTTTTCACAAATTACTGCACAACAACATATCACTAGAATGAATGATTTTCAGGAAATTGATGAGATAGATGAGTCTGATGTCAGAATGAGGTTATTTGTACAAAGCTTAACTGGAGAAGTAAAAACATGGTTCAGAAGTTTAGGTGCTGGTAGTATAGCAGACCTAGCTGCATTTCATAGAGCCTTCCTAAATAAATGGGAAAAGAAGAAGAATCCCATGCAAATATTATCCGAGTTTGGTGCTGTTAAGAGAGCCCCCAATGAGTCTGTCCAAGATTTTTGCACTAGATACAACAGTGTTTACAATTCTATTCTTGCAGATCTTAAACCCACTCCATATTCTGTGCTACTCAAATTCCCTGATTGTTTTGATGTAGACATGGCCTACCAACTTAGAGAAAGAGATGCAGAGACCCTAGAAAAAATGCAATTAAACATTGTAGGTGTAGAAATCAATATCCTTGCCAAGAAATCTAGACTTAGAAATGAGAGGAGGGTTACCATCAAAGAAGAGACTTCAAACTTAGATGGTAAATTTGATTTTATTAACAAAATATTAGAAAAAGTAGTTGAGAGACTAGACCACATTGAAAGGAAACCACAATGGGAGAATCAATCCCAAATCAGGAATCCTGGGAAAGGTAAAGAACCCTCCCCAGATCAAAACATAAGACCCCCATTCCAATAAAACTTTGCATAGAGTTCACAAAACAATGTTGAGGATGAGGAAGACATCAACATAGTTATGGGGATAAAGGAAAACAATACAATTTTCCTCACTCAAGAGGACCACAAACTCTTTGAGCTACAACAGTTCAAAGTGGAATTTGGTGAATCCTTAGACTATAAGCAAGGTTATGACTTCACAATCAATGAAATTCATAGCCAATATAACCTTAGGAGCAAGAAGACCAATGAGCCTACTACAAAGAACAATGCTCCAACCCAAAAAAGCCAAAACAAAAAGAATATTGAGGCTCCCAAAATGAAATTTTTTCAGATTCTTCCCAGAGAAAATAAACAAAATTCAAACCCACCCAGTCCTAAAAAACAGCATAGTCCAAAGATTGTAGATATCAATGATGAGGTAGCTCAATCCCTCCAAAGATGCCCAAAAGGCTAATTCCACAAAGGCCACCAATTCAACAAAAATTACTGATCCAAAAAAGAATCCAGCTGACTCAAAATCATCAAATCCTAAATCTTTTGTTGAAAAGTCCAAATCTGACAAAGCATCTGTTAACACTCAAACTCTTCCTGAAAAAATAATCAAAGATAGCAGAAATCAGGAAACTCAAACAGAAGATAAAAGAAAATCTCAAGCTAAAGGTAAAACTGTTGAAACTCAAGAAAAATCATCCCAAACAATAGTTCTGAAAGATGAAATAATTCAAGCTATCAAATCTCAGTCAACATTTAACATTCAATCTGAAATATCTAAGTTGAAGATAGCCATTCCCTTAATTGAATTGGCTAAAAATGACTTGTATATATCTATTATTACTGAAACATTGAATGTAAATGAAAATGAGGATACAATTAATATGAGTGATGATAGACCTGAACTAATCTTTGGTCCAAATGTAGATGGTAAGCATTTAGATGGGTCAGTACCTCCATTTTACTTAAGTCTTACAATACATGATCAGATATTACACAATGCAATGCTAGATACTGGAGCTTCCCATAATCTAATGCCCAAAGCAATAATGGAAACCATGAATCTAGACATAACCCGACCATATAAAGACCTCTTTTCATTTGATTCAAGTAAAGTCCAATGTATAGGATTGATTAAAGATTTTTGTGTAAAATTGGTCCATTATCCTTGTAAAAGCATGATCATGGATGTTGTGGTAGTTGATATCCTGCCAAAATATGGCATGCTTCTTTCTCGCTCGTGGGGAGAAAAGTTGCAGGGATCTCTACAACTTGACATGAGTTATGCCACTATCTCAGTATTTGGACAGGCCAAAAAGCTCTACAGAGTAACCTTAATGAAGTTTATGATCAGCAGTGCAGAAAGACCTACCAATTATCCAATATATTTAACTCCTACTGATCTTGATTCCTTTATTCTCAGTAACTCTGATCATGATAATAACCAAACTGAACTCACTGATAAGAAGCTTAAAATAATGGATGATTACATTGGTCATGAGGCTTTATGGCATTTGGATTTTTATGGATCAGTGAATAAATCAGGAGCTGGAGCTGGCATATGGATTACCAACATTGAAACAAGCCATTCCCAAGGACATGCCTTTAGATTGAATTTCAAATGTACTAATAGCATGGCTGAATATGAGGCTTTAATCTTAGGTCTTCAAATCATTAGAGAATTGGGAGGGCAAAGAATATTAGTTATGGGAGATTCAGAGTTAGTTATCAAGAAAATAAACACAGAATACTCTGTTCACAATCCTAGACTAGCCAGATACAGGGACACAACACATGATTTGGTTAAAGATTTGTTAGAAATCAAGTTTGCTATCATCCCTAGAAAACAGAACATGCAAGCCCATTGTTTGGAAACCTTTTCTAGCACTTGAAAATTTCCATTTTCACCATTGCAAAAATACACTGCTGAAATCAAACACAGACCTATTGTCCTAAATAATGTAAAATACTGGCAAATTTTTTCAGAAGATGAACAAATCTATCACTTTTTGAACAATGAGCAAGAGTTTCAGAAATGCCAAATTGATAATGATTGTAATATAGATTCACCTTGTAATATAGATTCAAATTTTTGTCAAATAGATGATTTAAATGTACATACTTTTGATGGACCTACTATATTTACTCAGAGTGACATAGATGAATTGGAAAATGTAGATATAGAGGAAATGATGGAAGATGAACCAGATTTGATTGATTTAAAACATAACATTTTACCCATGTACACTACTACTACTACGGACTGGACTCCCACGTACCGTCGTGTATATTTTGGGAGACACCATTAGGTTGCAAGCCTATCGTAGGCAACTAAGTCAGTCACCTTGTAAACGTGATACATTGAACACAACATTCAGGGAGATTGCCTACTTGTACTTCTTGGTTCACTAGGAGGTATTATGCAGTTCACGGATACTCGATAAACCATATTGCCTAGCTGACTCCTTTTTGAATTATTTTGTGTTTAATTTCTAAAATTTACTGCCCATGGAATAACATCTTACCCGTGCACAACTCCTTAGCAGATTTTAGGTTGAGACTAATGGAAACAGTTCCTGAGTTTACCAATCAAGGAATCCCCTCATATGGGAATCCTAGTCCTTTTCCTTCTTTTGGAAGTTTTGGTACCCCATATATGGCAACGTTGTCCCTCCCGGGATTAACCATTGGTTTGCTAGTTTGGTTATTTTCAACCCCCATGGTTCCAAATGTCCAAGCTGCTTCTCAACCAAGTTCTCCTCCACCTGAACAATGTCAAACTCATGTTGATCCTAAAGTTGGCCCCTTGCCTTCTTCGCCTATTTCTTCACCCCGTTATTCCTCTTCGCCTAGTGAAAGTCTGAATCCTAGTAACCAAAAAGCGAAGAAGAAGAAGAAGATGATGAAGAAGAAGAAAAATAAACAAGGGGGGAACCAAGCGACCATTTCTATTAATGCAACTGATGTTGAAAAACATTCCACTCTGTCCCACAAAGTCAAATTCCCTTGCAAGATATTTAAGGGTGACCACCTTCTAAGAGATTGTCCTGGTATTCCTGAGGTTTTAGAAGTGTGGTCCACTGGTGCAAATCGGCCTTTGTCATCAGCCTCTAGAGATCATGCTAGTGACAATCACACAACTAGTGATAGGACCCATGGGAAAAGGGGTAAAGTTATATTTCCCTCTAAGTTATGTGAAGGGAATCATCCCATTCACCTTTGTCCTTATATGAATGAAGCCTCCAAAATCTTGGATAACCTTACGACTTCTCAACCTTTCCTTCCGGCTGGTTACCAAAAGCTTTCCCCTATCCTTTAATATTTGATCAAGTGATTGATCATAAATCATATCTGGTCAATCCCACTCTCTCCATAAGTGAATCACATGAGTTTGTTCTTGACCAACCATTGGTTGAGAAAATGGTTGACCTGATTCCACCCTTAGTGGATTGTGCTTTTCCCGTAGAGAGTGAACCTCATATCGCTCTTGTTCTTCTTGTTTCCTCATATTCCCATGAATTGGAGGGAAATCCTCCCATTCTCACGGTACAAGAGGGTGATCCTCCTGTTCCTGTAACACGTGCACACTTCTCTCATTCCCACGACACCCCCTCCAAGTATTCTGGTTGCATCCTTTGATTGGAGTCGACTGATAGGATATCATCTTCCTTCTTACATTCTCTTTGAGATCACGATACAGGATTATAATGTGGCCATACCTAGAACCATAATAGATGAAGGAACATTTGTTAGTATTTTTTCCTTGACTACTTGGAAAGATTTCGGTTCTCCACAACTTGTACCTGTTACCCAGAATATATTGGCTTTTAACAGAGGAACCAGTCAACTGTTGGGGATATTTCTGAAGTTGACTATTACTTTGGGAGGAAATACTTTCTATATAGATGTGATGGTTGTCCAAGGCCCTTTAGAATTTAACTTACTCCTTGGATGTGACTATACTTATGTCATGTGAGCTCTTGTCTCTTCTCTCTTTCGTGTGATACGTTTCCCACATGAAGGAAGAATTATGACCATTGATCAAATATCATTCATTGGTCCTAATCTGGCTCCCAATCAACCATCCTCCCTTAATGGTCCTTACATGCACGTGGTATCTTCCTCGCCATAGGTTAATTATGTGGCCACCTGTTCCATGCCCACATCTATTGATGAACTAGTCAGTGATATAGTGCATCATGTGCTCGGGGCATTAGACCCTGATTTCCAGGATGTTGTTCTCCCATCTGATGAGAACCTCTTGGAAGCCACGACCTCTTATGGGCCATGATAAGCTCTTCGGAGCAGAGTTCCTTTTCTTGTGTCAATCTCCTTAAAAAATGAATCAAGCTCTTTGGAGCATAGTTAATTATCTTGTGTCAAGCTTGTTAAAAAATGAAACAAGGTGTCATGAGGATAGTTCTTTTACTATGTCGACCTTGTTAATAAATGAAACAAATCCCCTTATAATTTGAGTCTTTGACTAGATCTCATAAAATATCAGTCGAATATTTCACTTCACCCTGTAAATGAACCTTCATTCCATCCATCTGTTAGTAACCAGTAGTCTACTTAGGTGAATGCGATTAAGCTTAGGGGGCATGTACCTTGAATTGAGTCACCATGCTAGGGGCATGCAAAATTATTCCAAGCATATTTTGTCTCCATTTCAAGCTTGTGAAAAAATGAAACCAAATCCAAGCATAATTTTTCCACATGTTTCAAGCTTGTGTAAAAATGAAACCAATTTCAAGCATAGTTTCTTGTTTCAAGATTGTGTAAAAAAATGAAACCATTCTCATTTTACCTTTCGTGATTGTCATTTTATCGGCCTGCATTTTCCACATGAGCCTTAGTTTTCTCATTCCACCGTCACCATCTACTTGGTCAATCGTACGCTCTCACTTGGTTGTTTTTACCCTTTCCTGGGGAACCACTACGATGAGTGGTTTTATTAGCCAAAATATTAACCTTTACATATTTTGAGTAGTTCCATCATAACCAGAACCAGTTGTTATCCTTTATACCACTTGTTCCCTCAGGAGGAGTCCTCTTTCAACTCTTTTCTGACTCTCGAAAAATGAAAATATTTTTGAGTACTTTTCATTTCGAACTCGTTAAAGTGAATTAATTGACGTTGTCTTAGTATAAGTTTACCCATTTTTCGGGTTGAGATTTACTATTTACAAAAAAGGAATACCTTGATCAAACATGGTCAAGAGGCTCTCTTGAATATTGTTTTATACCTTTTTAGATTCGAGAGACAATTTATGAAAAGGGACATGATGGAGCTTTCTTTTCGTTTCTTTTCAAACTCCTTAAAAATGAAAAGTTATCGAGTTACCCGTTAATTGGACTTGTTAAAGATTAAACGACGAAAGGCTTGTCATCATGACGAGAATGATTTTCTCCTTCCTAGGGCTTGTTAAAATTACTAGGATGGATTCATTCGAAGAGTGAACTTACACGCTCAGCATATGATATCCTCTTCACGCTGGCTATAAAAAATAAAGAGGTACTTGTTAGCAATAACAGGGGAAAATTGAATGTGAACATCCTATGTGTATTTTGGGCAGCCTGTCGCTCTTGAACATGACACTCATCTGTAGTTCGTGCCGGGTTGGGGACATCCTACATTTTCCACTTTTCCTCCATGGGTTTGGAAAATCTGTTTGCCTCTCATTTTATTACCAAATTTTTTCAACATGACCTCTGATCCTATTTTCAATCAAATGTTGCCACACTTTGGAGTCATGTTGCTAATATGTTCAAGAGAATTCCTTTTTGTCAAACATCCTTTGTTTATCTGACCTCCTCTGTTACAATCTCGAATCACTCATATCATCTTAAGATATATTTTGTTTCGTTTGGATAATGTGGGAATCATCATGGCCATCCTTCGAAGTATCACTTCTTATTGTCTTCAACTCATTATCCGGGAAGGTGATTTAGAAACTTATTCTCAATACTTTGGAGCTTGCATGCCTCAATGGAAAGTTCTTCGTTTTCGACGACAGGTTCACTCCATTGGCCTTCGATCGAATAATTATGCAAGTTTTCGACTTCAACACATTTAACATAGTTACCGATCAAACAGGAACTATTACCTCAAAATGAGAACTCTAACAAAAAAACATCACAAAACCATGAAAAACAACCTGAAAATGAAAATTTGTATTCTCGAATAACCTTTTTTTTCGAGGTTAATTTTCAACATTTTTTAAAAATGGAAGTAAAATTCATTTTTTTGTGTGCAAAAAACAACCTTAAAACAAAAAGTGTTTATGTTGGAATAACGTCGCCAATTTTGTGTGTGCAAAAAATGACCTGAAAACGAAAAGTGTTGATGTTGGAATAATGTCGCCAATTTTGTGTGTGCAAAAAAAAACTTGAAAACGAAAAGTGTAAAATGTTGATGCTAGAATAACGTTGTCAATTTTTTGTGTGAATAAAACACCTTGAAAACGAAAAGTATTGATGTTGGAATAACTCTTTTTTCTTTTCCGGCTAGATTGTCAACAGTTTTTAATAATGAAATTAAAGATAAAATATCATGACTCTGAAAAACCTTAAAATTTCAATGATAAACACAACATTAAAGATAAAATATCAAAAGTCTTAAAATTCCAACTATTTTTAAGGATGGTATTAAAGATAAAATATCATGTCTCTTGTTGTGGCTCATTTACTATTTCATTTTAAAATATTTCTTAAAATAGAAAAATGATATATAATGTGAGAAAAAAGAAAAATGAAAAAAAAAATCCATATGACAAAAATAATTTATATCTTAAAGCATTAAAATTATGTTTTAGGAAGATGTGTAAGGTCTAACCATTCCTTTTAAAGGATGTGCAACTCGTCGGGCAGGATTGAAAGAATGTCAGTTGGGAATTGATTAGGAGAAACCCACAGGCACAAACAACCCGACAAATAAATTATGGGTTGCCTTCGCATTTGACCATGATGTAGGCACGTTGACTCAAATCAAGGGCCCACGTTCATTGCGGTGGCACACCTCTGAAGAGCCTCTCGTACCCAGAAGTGCCCCCACGGTGATGTAAGTGGCCGGAGACAGTGTCATCAAGAGAGCCAACTCACTGTCTGTGTCATTCTCGTACCTATGTTGTAACACAGTTAATTATTTTTTCTCCCAAATTCCCATTGCGCCTATAAATAGTGAGTCAAAACCCCATTATTTTCACTAGCATTTTTCAGTTTAAATCATCCAAATCATCCTAATCACCTTGCTCCTCGTTTCTGAGTCTGTCCAGTCATCATCCTAAGTGTAAACATGGTCAAGTAATCATTATTCAATTATTCTAGCCACATTCCTCTCATGGATATAAAGCAAGACGTAATGCATACTCGTTGCACAGTAGAGCATTTGCCTCTGTACCAGCAAGTCATTATTAACTAGCACAATTCCCATGTCTTCACAGCTATGGTCAGGTCCGGAGCCTTGTATGCATGTGTCCCAAAACCCATCTTGTCCCAGAATTCATACACTGGCTAGCATCAGAATTATACCCTAGCAATTACTTTGTAATGAACCACTTGGGAGAGAGTGTCTTCCAAGTTTCATCCCTTTTAATTCGTCAAGATTTCTTCTGCCCATAGTCTGAGTCATATGTTAGTTTTACTGAAGGCTCATTAATAGCACATTATGACAATATTGCAGGGCAAGATTACATGCAGATTTTATTCTTTCTGACTCCAGAACAAGGCAGGTTTTCTCGAGATGAAAAGGTATTTTCCTTGGAAATTTTTGATGCAGATGTCAAGCATGTGTGACAATTTCTATCAAAAATACTTGGAAAGGAAGATGCTTCTCATATTGATAGGTCAGTGCTTAGACTGTTTGCTTTGATGATGAAACCTGAAGTAGTGTTGGACATCCATATTTTTGGTAGGAGAATATTAATTCTCAATTCATGAGATTGACTTTCACAGGTTATTTCAAGTTTCCCTAAATTGTTACTTATTTGTTCATGTATCAAAAATGCAGAGTAGTTTTTGAATTTTGGGTTAAACATTATGGATTCAAATAAGAAGAGGTAGTCAATAGTGTTTTGGACTGACCTGATAAGGAATGAACCTAGTGATGGGGGGTTATTTGATTTTGTTGCTTACTACTTGCCAATTGCCTATATAATTTTGAATGGGACTGCTCCCCGATGTTTTCTGCCTAAGGCTCAAGAATTCCTTCAACTAAATAATAGTTGCAAATATGGAGACTGGTTTATTTTTGAAGATTATTCAAAAATTATATTATATGGTATTGGGGTTGAACCTTATAGATTGCCTACTTTTTTTCCCACGAGAATGTTTGCCTTAGAATGTATTATACAAAGTTTAAATGTGGACTAGATTCACTTTGTGCCAATGAAAAAAGGTCAACTGTTTAAATTACCTATGACTGTTGGACCTTTCATAGTGAATATGAGGCAAGCTGCAAAAGAAGCAAGCCAAATTCTAGAAGGCATGCATATATTCCTAGGTGAAAATTGGGCTTATGATCCTCATTAGGTGATTTCCAAAAGAAGGGTTGAGAATGGTCACTCTATTATTACTCATGAGAGTAAGCCTAAAATTGAAAAGCTGGCTAATAAGGGTTTTGCAGGTATTGGCAATACTAGTATTGAAGCTCCTATTATTTCTGAGAAGGTGAATAAAAGGGGTAGAGAAAAGAATGTTGATTCTGAAGAAGAACAAGGAGCTGAGAAGATCGCTAAAATAAGTGAAGGGATGCCTCATGCATAGCTAGGTTTAACAATTCAGTTGGGAGATATAAAAAAATACACCAGCTTCACCATTCAGACATGAGGCTCTTCATGATCAGGTGCCATTAGTTAAGCAGGTTTTTGCTCAAATTTCTAAGAAGAATCAAAAGATCAGAGCAAGCATGGAGTCTCAATATGAGTCTCAAATCACCCCTAATCGAACTAGATTGTTATCTTCTATGGATTTAGAGAAATATCAGTTGAAAATTGCTTTTCCACACCCGTCTGAAACGACAGTAGGGTCATCAAGTGACCCGGAAAGACCTTCACACACGAAAATAGCTTTGTGCCATGTTGATTTGAAGTTGGTGACAAGTATTTAAGTGGGTGAAATTATGCTTATGCATTTAATTATGCATTTTATTAAACCCATGCATTATTGATATAAATGATTAATAATTGTGAGAGAAATTTGTCTCACATATTATTCATTAATGTAATTAGGGAAATTGGTTTTATGTGAGAAACCACCTCACACCAATTCTCTATTATAGGTTGAGAGAATCAAGGGCATGGTTGAAGAGTCTTTAGGTGGTTTTGAGACTTTTCCCAATTATGAGCCTGAGATAGTTGGAGGTCCTACTATCATGGACTTTGTTTTTCCTTCCTTGTAGTTAGGCCCTATAATTGTGGGTCTTGCAATTAATGCTCTTTGTTGGAGAATGGGTCAGGGAAAACTATATATATTCCTTATATAAGACATGAGAGGGGGAGAAGAAAGGAGAGAATACTTAGCCATTGAGAGCCATAGTGATTGGCTAATGCTCGGCCAGAGAGCTTGAATGTAAGAAAGCTTACTTTGAAGAAGTAATATAGAGGATCTACATTCCAATTGAAGAAGATCCAGAGATGTAGCCCCAGAGAGATGGAGGGGTGAACTTCGTTACCAATTGGTTGTATCTCTCTTACTTACGTGTTTTGTGCTTCTTGATATGTTCAGTTCATTTATTTATGTTTATGTGTTTATGCACTATAATCGATGGACTAACATGCTCATTTAAGCTTGTATAAGTCATATTCAATTAAAAGATCTTAATATCGCACACGATGGTTAGGGTAGTACTCGACCCGTGATCGGATCAAGTGGTATCAGAGCAGGTGACTGCTTTGCAGGATGGGCATAGGAGCGAAGCATGCTAAAAGAATGCAAGGGTTGCAAGAGATAAATGAAATAATTCAAGCTGAAAATGCAAAATTGCGAAGACTATTTCTTGATAAGAAGGAGCTTCAAGAGATGCTACGAGCCAAAGAAGAGTTATTGTCTAAGTTGTGGAAGGTTGATATGACGGAGGCTGCATCTCAAACCAAGGTATATAATGTCACTTCATGTTCTGTTCTCTCTCAATATGATACTAATGTTGGCATGAAAATCCTCATGAAGATGGGGTATAGAGGAGGTGGACTTGGCATAAATGGCCAAGGAGTCACTCAACCATTGGAGGTTGTACCAAGACAACCATTTGCAGGCTTGGGTTATGGATAGGAAGAGAAAGGAGAATGCTCAAAGGTAGCTGAAGAAAAATCCATCTCTTCATTGCCTGATTCCAAGAAGGGAATCAAGCCACCTAGTCCTCATCAGTCCAAGGACAAGTCAAGAAGGTATAACAGTCATTCAAATTCTTCTTTTGCATATAAGAGAAATGATTGCTTTCGTAGATCTTCTAACCATGATGTAGTTAAACATCATACAAAGAAAGTGTGGGTTAAGAAGACATATGTGTCCACGAGAAGTGAGACTAAGAAGAATGAGAACCTTCATAATCCGCCTATCATGAAGACATAGTTGAATGGGAAACGACATAATTTCTGCAGTTTCTGCAACATCAGTGGCCATTGGGAGAAGAAGTGCTAGAGGTTGCACCCTGAAATTCACCACAAGTCAAGCAGACATATGGTGAAAGAGCTTGTGAAGAGGGGGGCTCTATTCACCATTCGAAAATCATGATTATGAGAAGAAAGTGCTTGGTTCCATTTTGGTAAGCAGTTCATGATGTTTCTGCAAGTTATATTTATGCTCTTTTGCAAAATTTCGAGTTTTATGAGGGAAGGTATCCCTCTTTTGACGGAAAATGCTCAAAATGTGTTCGACTCGGAATCAAAAAATAATGACACTGTTTCGAAGAACTCGACAAGAGGAATCCACTGGCACTTGAATCACTTCAAACGGCCTCAGGATGGAAAAGTGATTGTGACTTGAAGGATCATTGCACCTTTATGCACATGCAAACCTCCCACTGTAGTACTTCCCATTAAGTTAATGATGCTCAATATATGAGTTGATTGCGGTGATGAATCTCAACTTCAATGCTAGCTATTGAGAGGGGGTTTGGATTAGCTTGAGATTTTTAAACCCTTGGGTTACTATAACTTGTTGTTTCAGATAAATTTTCTCTGCTTTCGGCTAGAGCACACTTTGTTGACTTATAGTGGGAGATATCAAATTATGTGCTAAAAATTGGCCTGGATAATATACAGGGGCATAAGCATTTGGAGAAACATAATATGGAGTGTACGTAAAACTCCCATCACACAAGCCTTTGCATCATTTTCCGAACTCTCCAATTTTTTTTTTGTCCAATTGCTGCTATAACATTATTTGGAGTTCACGGTTGTTTGGTGCATGGAGATCCAAAGAGGAAAATACCAATAATAATAATTCTCATGACCATACCATCCTGTCGGCCCCTGCTCAGGTTTCTAAATATGGAGAACGACAAGCGGCACATCGAGAGGGTCGGGCAATTAAGATCACTGAGGAAGATAAGGATGAACCTGGTTACACAATCCTTTGCAGGCCACATGGGCGATCTGGAGCTTGCTGCTATTACCATCTCCACAACTGTCATTGTTGGTATCAGTTTCGGCCTGATGCTAGGAATGGGTAGGGCCCTGGAGATGATGCGTGGTCAAGCTTTTGGGAGCTCGACAATATATTATGCTTGGAAATCTATGAAAATGGTGGAGCGTTGATTCAGGATCAGATCCCAGAGTCTAAGGGCATAAGAGATCCCCGCCAAGTCATTGAGATCATCTATGGATTTTGTGGGATCATTTTGGCTAACTTTGATATTGCATTGACTGATGAGTATGATTTGGAAAACTGAATCTCGATGCATAAGATTCATTCGAATCTCTCCACAAATCTCTCTCCCAGAAAAGAGAGCCGCCATCGTGTAGCAATGAAGGCTTGATAAGCTTGCTAGATATGGACGAGCTCTGCTAGTATTCAATGTGCAGAGCCATATGATTTTGCAATTGATGCAGTGACGCGACAGTGGTAGGACCACGTGCAGATTCAAGGGTTTATCAGTTCATTAATGCCCAACAAAGAAGACCTGGATTCCATGCTCCAGACAATGGAGAAGTTCTCGCCCATTATGTTTGCTGGTGAGGCCAGGCAATTGGAAGAGAGGCTTGCAGATGCTGCGATGGGAAAAGATTTTCTTCTTCAGGAGGGTGATTGCACCGAGAGCATCAAGGAATTGAAGTAGAGACCTCATGAATCATGATGTCTTTCAACTCGTTCTTGAAGACTCCTTTAGATGGCGGGAAGCCACTAGTAATGTCTGAGTTGAGAATGGTAGAGATTTTGATGTGATTCTATAGATTGGCTCTCTGTATCGCAGTTTGAATGTTAGTCATGGCAGGAACAAGATACGATACGTACTGTGTGCTTGAAAAAACCTTGTTAGCCACTACAATGTATTTGATATTCGTAGCGGGATAGAAGGGGCGAATTTTGTCAGTAACCCAACCATTCGTTGTTACCTCCCCACAAAGGAGGAATCGCTAAGCAATCTTAACCGAACCGTTTGTTGTTACCTCTGTTCGTTGTTAACCCAACTTTTGTCCATTGGAACTGAGGAATTGCTGAGCAGATTTTCTGTGCATTATTTTGTGCCAGTGCTCGTTAGTCTTCTCAACCACGAGATTAATGCAGAGATAATGCTTCTTGCAGCCTGGGCCTTGACTCATCTATCAATGTGCTGCCCTCATCGTGCACCGCATTTGTGAATTATGGCGCAGTTCCTTGTTTTTGTGCCTGTTTGCTGACTATTAAGTACATGGATCTCGCAGAACAGTCCTTGCAAGCACTAAATAATATTTCTCAAGAACACCCTACTGCATGTCTTCATGCGAGGGATTTTATGGCAAAGCTGTCATACCTAGTATTTTTCTCCACTGGTGTTCAAAGGGTAGCATTTTCGACTGCAACAAACATATTCAAGAAATTTCCTTCTGATGCAGCTGATTTTTTAATGGAAGTTGTTCCCTTGCTGACAAATATTCTTTATTATCATGATTCTAAGGTATTAGAACACGCCTCGGTGTGCTTGACTCGAATTGCAGAGTCATTTTCATCTTTTCCTGACAATCTGGATGAGATTTGCAATCATGGATTGATGGCACATGCTACAAGACTTATATCAGTTAGTAGTTCAGGTGGAGCTCAGGCATCTCTCAGCACTCCAACATACACGGGTTTGATTAGGCTACTCTCAACATTTGCGAGTGGCTCAACTCTAGCAACAAATACGCTTCTTCCCCTTGGTATTAGTGGTGTTATTAAAGACATTCTTACTGGCTCTAGTCTTGTTTCAAGCATTTCAGTTTCTCCTGTTCCAGTTTATCAATTTCTAAAGGTTTGAAGTGGGGTTTTTTTTAAACCCATAGTCTTTCATAATGCACACATTTGTAATGGGGGTATTTGTTTTCTTTTCACCATTAATGCATTTGAATGGTATGGGGTCATACACATGTTAAAAGGGTTTTTGAACAATTTGTATTTTTTCCCTTTGTGCACATATTTGGCACATTAAATTACTTTGTAATTGCCATGTAAAAGGCCATAGTTTCCATCATATTTTGGCATTGTAAAATTGGCATGCTAGTTGTCAAATGCCATGTAAAATTCCATAGTGGCCACCATGAAATTCATGATTTAAATCTGATTATGAAGCATTGTAAAAGGTTTGTTTTAGCCACTCTTATGTGAGGGAGAGTGAGAGGTGTATTTTTGTGCATTAAGTCTTGTTGGCTTCTTTGCAATCAGGTTGAATGAGGCGATTTCCTAAGCCATTTTGGCATGTAAACTTGACAGATGAAATCTTGGAAAGTGTTCCAAAAGATGTAAACATGTATGATCAGCTACAGGATGCAGCTTTAGGCTGATGTGGGCTTTTGCATTCCGATTCTGAAGGACCACGGTGAAGGAATATTGAAGGGATGTGCCTTTTCAGGAATTTGTGTTGCAACAGTTGCAGGTGTTGGCATTTTGTTCCGATTCCGAAGTACGTCAGGTGAAGGAGTCATGATGGAATGTGCCTTTCAGAGAAATTTGCATACAGTTGATAATGAATTGAAGCTGATACATTTGGAGACCAAAAGTTTCTTTGTGGGGAGGTGTGATCCGAAAGGACCTTTGCACATGAAAAGAGCTTTGTGCCATGTTGATTTGTAATTGGCAAAAAGTATTTAAGTGGGTGAAACTATGCTTATGCATTTAATTATGCATTTTATTAAACCCATGCATTATTGATTTAAATGATTAATAATTGTGGGAGAAATTTGTCTCACATATTATTCATTAATTTAATTAGGGAAATTGGTTTTTATGTGAGAAACCACCTCACACAAATTCTCTATTTTTCTCAATTATAGGTTGAGATCAGAATCAAGGGCATGGTTGAAGAGTCTTTAAGTGGTTTTGAGACTTTTCCCAATTATGAGCCCGAGATAGTTGGAGGTCCTACTATCATGGAATTTGTTTTTTCTTCCTTGTAGTTAGGCCCTACAATTGTGAGTCTTGTAATTAATGCTCTTTGTTGGAGAACGGGTGAGGGAAAAATATATATATTCCTTATGTAAGCCATGAGAGGGGGAGAAGAAAGGAGAGAATACTTAGCCATTGAGAGCCATAGTGCTTGGATAATGCTCAGCCAAAGAGCTTGAATGTAAGAAAGCTTACTTTGAAGAAGGAATATAGAGGATTTGCATTCCAATTGAAGCAGATTTGGAGATGTAGCCCAGAGAGATGGAGGGGTGAACTTCGTTACTAATTGGTTGTCTCTATTTTACTTACGTGTTTTGTGATTCTTGATATGTTCTGTTCATTTACTTATGTTCATTTATTTATGCATTATAATCGATGGGATAACATGCTCATTTAAGCTTGTATAAGCCATAGTCAATTAAAATATATTAATATTGTACACAATGGTTAGGGTAGTACTCGACCCGTGATCGGATTATTAAGCAATTTCAGGACTGTTCATTTGACTGTTGATGCCAGGAAGATTCTTTTACCTCATAAAATTAATTTACATATGCAAAATGGTTAATTGATTGTGAATGATTTGACTAAAACCAATGAAGCTACAAGTAAAGTTGAAAACATGTTGGGGAAGGTGATTAAGCAGCTGAAGATGGAGAAGGCTAATTCCAGAGCTCTCTCCACCCAAAATGAGGAATTAAAGAAGATAATTGTCAAGATCGGAGTGGACCCCAATGATAGGTCAACTGTGCAGAAGCTGTTGCAGAGTGCAGAATCAAAGATTAATGTGCTAAGAAAGAAGCTAAAGCTCCCTACTAGAGAACTCCCAATGGTAGTTGAAGTGGCAGAAGTAGAATCTGAAAAAGGATAAACTTTTACAGCAAATGTTGCAGAAGAATGAAGAGATTACCATATTGAAAGAGAAAGTAGCTAAGTTACAGGGGCAAATTGATTCACATGTATGCACAATAGTTTTGTCATTTGAAATTGATGACCCATAAGCTAAAACATCACAATTGAGTACTGAGTTGAAGATGGCAGAGATTGATATGAAGAAAGCCCAAAGTGATCTTGAGACAGCCATAAAATTTATACGTGCTAAGGATAACAAAATTCTAATGTCAATTGAAAATATAGACAAGTACAAAGCAGATTATCAATCAGCTTGTAAATAAATCAAGAATCTTAGACAGAAGGTAAAGGGGAATATGTCCCTAATTGAAGCTAAACATATTCTTTGGAGCGAGATTATAGGAGTGATGAAAACAATATGGGAATCACTATTTCTTATTTCAGAAGAGAAAAGTATAATCAGAGATCTTCAAGAGCTTGTATTAGTTGACAAACAAAAAATGCATGATAGAGCTATATGGGCTAATAATTTAATAGATTTTGTCAACTCCAAATCAGATCAAGAATTGGGTGAACATGAGATTAAAGATAGAACATTATGTGTTCTAGAAATTAACAAGGTGATAGTGAAGAATGCACACAGGAAGTCAACGGAAAATAAGTTAACAGAGATCAAGCAAGCAATAGATAACTTCAACACTATGTTTGATAAAATAATCAAGGTAGGATTGCCATCTTTCTGGGATCTGCAAGGTAATTTATTGTGCTGGGAAACATATGAAGCTCTGTTGGTGGATGCAAAAATTAAAATTGACAATACTCATGAGAACACTGCAGTTTTAAAAGGAACAACAATTGTCAATTTCCTGCATAAATATTTTCATTTTTTATGGATGGTCAAGGATTTGTTTTTGGACAAGCCTACTTACACCAGGATCACTGCTTTTATATTGGAACATCATAAGTTAGTTAATGCTCTGGGGAAAAATGTTGAACTCTGGAAAAAGTACAGAAAATGGATGACCAATCTTCCTGAAGACACATCAGCAGCAGATGATACTCGGAAGACCACATCAGCAGTGAAGAGAAACACATCAAAAACAAAGGATACTCAGAAGAAATCATAATATTTCTATCTATTATTGTATTTTCTTTTCATTCTAGAATGAGGTTGTAATGTTACCCTCGATTGTAATGAAAGTAGTTGATAGAAGAAAGAAGTAGTTTAGGTAGTTTTAAGAAGTTTTGGCAGTTACAAACTGCTTTTGAATGTATTTAAGAAAGACAAAAAGAAGAAGAAGGGTTCGGAGTTTTGGAACCTCTGGAAGACTATATTTTTGTACTTATTTCTCTGAAGAGTTAATGAAAGAAGACTCAAGTTTCCTACAATTGTTGATGGTGGTTGTTTTTCCTGTGTCATCTTGTGTTATTTATTCTAAAGAATGAAGTTAAGTAATGAAGCTGCAGGTCTCTTAATTACATTTGTAAGTAAGAGTTAAATATCCTTAAACGCGCTTCTTCACTCCAACTCCTTTCTATTCATAAATTCTCTCTGAAACTTAAGTTAATAGATCCTGTGTTTACAACATTTTATCTTAAGCTTCCTTGCAGTTTTTCTTATTCATTCACATTTCAGAAATTAAAGGCATTGTGTAATCTTTTATTTACTCCAAATAATTAAGGGTTTTAAAAATAATTTCCAAAGGAATAGAACAAAGAACAAATGATAAATATTGTTTGTGTAAAATATTGTTAAAAGGTCTTAAGCATTGATTCCTTTCCACAACCAAGGGATTGTCTCTTAAGAACCACCATTTTCTGGTGCCATTGCCAAGGACGAAGGATTGAAAATATATTTTCCCTTAGGTTTTCACATTATTTCCTCTGTTTGTTCAGTGAGGAGGAAATTTTGGTTGTGTTTCATCATACCCATAATTCTGGCTTACAAAAGGCCTCACACAAGGTCGGATACCTCATAGCAGGAGGTCCTTGCTTTATAAGACCCTGAAAGATTGATTTCTAAGAGAATTGAGAGACCTAAAACTCCCTGAACACCTAGTCCTACATTTTTTGCCCCTGAAAGTAGTTCAAGTCATCCTTTGTTTGGAAATACATCTCAAGTACTTCATTTCTTGGAACAAGATTCACCTTTTACACCTATTTATTTTCAAGAGCTTAAATTGGAAGAGCAATCATTTGAGTTTGTTTCTTTTTCTTTTACACAAGATCAACAAGTTCTAGTTGATTGTTCCTCTGCCATTTTTCATCAACCTACTCCCATATCAGTTTTACCACCACCTCCATTTACTTTCATATCAGGTTCATCATCTACATTCAACCAAAGTACAGTTAATCAAGGTGTAAACATGGCAGCACCAGCGTTATTATTAAATAGATATGCTCCACTCAATTTTCCACAGCCATTTAATGAAATGCCTCAAGAATATATTAAATTAGTTCCTCGTTTCACTAGAGAGGATGAAGTTACTACAGAGAAACACTTATCTGTGTTTTGTAATTTTGCTGAAAATTTGAATGTGGAACATCTTGATGTCGTAATGAGGATTTTTGTTCAGTCTCTGGATGGAGAGGCTAGAAAGTAGTTCAAAGGATTTCCAAAAAAATCTATTAATACCTGGGATGAACTAGAAAATCATTTAACTCAAAGATGGGGAGAGAAAATAGATCATGGTTATTCATTAACAAAATTCAATGCAATTAAAAGAAAATCTTATGAAAATGTTTCTGAGTTTATCGAAAGATTCAATAAGTTGTATAATAGTTTTCCTGTAGAAATTAATCCCCCTCCTTTTGGAGAAATGGTAGTTTTTGCTGGGGATTCTGAGGTTGATTTCAGTTTCACACTTAGAGAAAGGATATCCCCTACTCTTGAACAAATACAAACATATGCTTTAGAAATTGAAGCCAATATGACTGCAAGTGGGAAGGTGACAAGAAAACAGCCAGTCCAAGAGAAGGGGAAAGCAAAAGAAGAGTCATCACAAGATCAAAGGCTTGAATATATGACTAAGGTAATTAAAAATTTATCAAATAAATTATTCAAGAGGCAATTGGACAATAAAAACTCCCAAAGACAAGTCCAACAAAATCAAAACAGAGGCTTTAACCCTCAATTCAAAAAACAACCCCTACAAATCTTGCAGAGGGATAGAAAGGATCAAGATCAGGTCCAGTCACCATTATATTTAGAAGCTGGACATGGAGAATCAATAGAAGATGACCAAAAGGAACGAGAAGATCAAATATTTGTTGTGTATATTAGAGAGGATGATGAAAAAGATAATTGTGAAGAAGAATATGTTGAGGCTGAAGTGTGTTTTGATGAAGATGAAGTGAATGAATACTGTAAAAAATTCAAAAATTTCATGCAGGCTGAGTTACATAAGAAGTATAATATGAGATCAAGGAAGAGATCTAGGGTGCAAGACAATGAGGGTGAACAACAAGATTCTGCCCCTCCTCCAATGGCGACTCCACAACAAAAGGACCCTGTAAAGCAGGTGAATAATGGGAAGCAACTTGAAAATTCAGCTAACATAACAGAAATGCAACAGGGTGAATCTTCCCATAACAAATAAGATAATACTAATTTTTTGGAGAAAGTTGTTCATGTACCTGAACAGATTTTAAATTCTAGAAGGAGTGAAGAAGAACCTGAAAATAATGTTAAACAAACTAATTCTTTCAGTTTAACAAAGGAGTTGGAGAAGGTCAAAATTCAGGTACCTCTTTTAGAATTAACTAAAACACCAATCTACAAGAAAGAAATCTCACAATTTATTAATCTAACATAGAATGAAGATATAAGTGACACTGTGAATTTACAGGAAGAGAAGCTAGTGGTCACCTTTGGCCCTCATGTAGAAGAAGTATATTCTTCTGTTCCTCCATTTTATATTTTCTTGTTGGTTCATGATTTTATTCTCCATAACTGTATGCTGGATTTAGGAGCTTCCCATAATCTTATGCTGTCATGAAGGAATTAAATCTGCAAATCGCTAGGCCTTACAGGGATTTGTATTCATTCGACTCCAAGAAGGTAAAATGTGTTGGGGTAATTAAATACATGGTAGCTTATTTGGCATAGATTGTAGCAAAGAGAATTGTTATGGATGTAGTTGTTGTTGGCATTCCAGCCAGGTTTGGGATGCTTCTGTCAAGATATTGGGGAGAAAAGTTGGGAGGTGTTCTCAAGATAGATTTTACTTATGCTATCATTTGTGTCTTTAATGGGGAATAAAGGGGGTTGTGCAGAGAAAAAAGGTTTGTAAAAACCACTACCAAAAAGGATGCAGGTAAATCCCCTATTTATAGTCAATAAAAGGAAGATCTTTCATGTTTCATGCTGAATTTGTTGAAGACACGGGGAAGTATCTCTCTTCATCAGTTGTAAATAATGAGCTGCACTCAAGAAAGATTTGGAAATGCTATTTTGATGGTGCATATTCCAAGGAAGGCATAGGAGCTGGATTCTTATTAATATCACCAGAAGGTAATCTCTTGCTTTTTTCTGTCCAATTAGAGTTTGATTCAACAAATAATGTTGTTGAGTATGAGGCCTTGATCATTAGCCTTAAAACTGCAAAGCATATGGGAATTCAGTGTATTTCAATTTTTGGTGATTCTGAATTTTTTATAAGATAGATAAAAAATCACTGTCAAACTAAACATCCAAGATTGAGATCATGTCGAAATGAAATTTGGGACATGATTGAGAACTATTTTGAAGCCTTCAATATTCAATTTATTTGAAGGGATGAGAATAGATTGGTTGAATCATTAGCAGTTGCAGCCAACACCTTCAAGCCTCCAATTAATCCAAAGCTAAGGTATGAGATAGAGATTAGACACTGGCCTTCTATCCCAGAAAATATAAAACATTGGTATGAGAGAAAAAAATAGAGGGAAGACATTTCAAGCAATCAATAGCTAATCAGAAGATTATTCAGTTAAAATATACTATGATGCCTAAAGGTTTGGTTCCTCTTGAGAGGCTTTTTGATTCAAGCGATGTTGTTGTTGATCCAAAGAAAACTCACCAGGAGGAGGAATTGCAAGATTGTAATCTGGGAACTGAGTAGGAACCAAAAATGGTGAAGTTATTCAAAGGTGTTCCCAAAAATTATAAGGAAAGGTACATTGATATTTTTAGGAAATACATAGATGTATTTTCTTGGTCATATGAAGATCTGAAACATATGATAAAGATATCATACAGCACAAGATCCCATTGAAAGAAGGAGTCAAACCTCATAGATAAAAGAGCAGAAAAACAAATCCATTATTGTTGTCTCTCATTGAAAAAGAAGTAAAGAAGTTACTCCAAGAAAAAATCATAGTTCCCCTAAGATATTCTAATTGGGTTTCTAAACTGGTTCCTGTGAGGAAGAAAAATGGAGAGATAAGATTGTGTGTTGATTTTAGAAACTTGAATAGAGCATCTCTGAAGGATAATTGTCCTCTACCCAAAATGGATTATGTTTTACAAAAAGTGACAGGAGCTTATAGAATTTCCATGGTTGATGGATTCTCTAGGTATAATCAGGTGGTAGTAGACAAAGAAGATCAGAAAAAGACATCGTTCACAACCCCATGGGGTACTTTCATGTATGCTAGAATGCCATTTGGGCTAATGAATGTAGGTGAAACATTTCAAAGGGCCATGGACATAAAATTTGTTGGAGATAAGTATGTGGTTATAAATATGGATGATATCACTATTTTTTCAGGTTCAGATGATGAACATTTAGAACATTTGCAACGAACTTTTGAAAAGTGCAAGAAGTTTGGTTTATCACTTAACCCCAAATAGTATATGTTTGCCTTGGAAGAAGGTAAACTATTGGGCCACATAGTTTCCAAAAAAGGGGTAAAAATTGATCCAGCAAGGGTAAAAGCAATCCAAAAAATTCCTTTTCCCAGAAGCAACAAAGATATTCAGAAATTTTTGGGAAAGATTAATTTTCTAAGAATATTTGTATCAAATTATGCAGAGATTGTTAGAAACATAACCGATATGTTGAAGAAAGAGGAAAAAGTGTAATGGACTAGGGAAGAAAGTTAATCATTTTATAGAATAAAGGAGGCTCTCCAAACAACTCTTATTCTTATCAATCCTAATTATCATAAGGTGTTTTAGATATTTTCATTTTCTTACCCTTCTACTATTGATTCCGTGTTATTACAGAAAAATGAGGAGAATAGAGAACATCTAGTGGGATTCTTCAGAAAATTTCTCAGAGATTCTAAGCTCAAATATAAAATTCTTGAAAACCAGCTATATAAGGTGGCCCAACACATGAATCCTGTAATATGATGCTTTATTTCTTTAATCCAGTCTACTGACTTGAAATTGGTACAATAACCCTTAGTTTCAGAATAATAAAAATATAGAAAATTTCAACAATTCATCCACACTTAATACTTCAAATGAATGAAGTATTTATACAAAAAATGAAGTAAAATATCCTAATCTGATTTGGGATTTATTCCTGAAAATAAAATATCTGGAGGCTAAAAGGTAGTGACACCTTTCTAACTAACTAAAATCTGGCACTGTTTTATCTAATTTGCTGTCATCTGTTTGTTTCTTTTGTGCTGGCATGTCTCTTATGTTGTCTTCCTCCTCTATCTTTCATTTATTTTCACTTTGACGTGATTTTGTTCTTTAACTGTCTTTCACATTGGTTACCCTTTCACTCTGCTAGTCAGCCGACTCTCTTTAGCTCTTTTACTGCTCTTTAAACTGCAAGCTCTGTTTTTTACTGTCTGTTCTATTTAAATTTTTTATTTTTAACTTGACAGCTCTTTTTCACTTGGCACGGTAAATTATATCTTCTAATATATTTTACTTTCAACCTTCTTTTATGACTTTTAGTAAAATAGGATTTTACTAAAAGATCTATTTGACTTCATGTAAAATTGAGGAAAACCATTCGAATTGATTCTGGAAGAAACAGGTTTTCAACTAGTATTAAAACTGTTTCCTCAAGCTTTGTTTATGCTTATAACCTGCAAAATAGAAAAAATTGTTAATGAAAACACAATTTTGGCAAGGATGAAAATGGGCTTCGGGGAATTGAAAATGTGGGGATCAAGTTCGAACTCTGGAGGCTTTGATTCTGTGAGAAAATAGTTTTTAGTTTTATTTACAATGGTGTTTTATGGCTTTTCCTGTAAGTCTGCAGAAGTGAGTAAATGAACACAACAGCCGAGATTTCATAGGGTGAAAACTGTGTTTATCACACAATGCAGGAGACAAACTGGTTATTTTTAGCAGAGTACAAAATGGTTAAGCTGCTTACTGCATAGTGGACAGGTGTTTTTAGTAGTTTATCACATGACAATATAGATAGATAAGTGGTTTATCAAATAGTAGGGAAGTTTTTATTGCAGCGGGCAGGAATACTACTCGGTGGTTTTCGCATCGAGGAAAGTTGGTAGGCAGTTTGGGGAAGGAGGATGCGATGAAGCATCAGGCTGCCACATAGTAGGGAAAAGGGTTGTGAAACCACCCATTTCGCAACCCTCCCTCGACGTTAAACCTTTGACTATCAAGGTTTCGAAATGAATTAAAAGTCATTGGATTCAATGGCAGAGATCAGACGGTTGTCAATTGGGTTAGGTTATGGTTGGTGGGACTGGGGAAACTTCATGCGAAGGAATATTTTTATGAAGTGGAGAATTAATATGATACGGTAAATATAGATGTGGAAGGCTTTATATGCTAAGGGGGTTTCTGATATAATATAAGCAGGAGTTTAATACATAAAGGGATAGGGATATATAATATATAAACTATATGTTTAAATAATACAAAGGGACTGGGAAATATACTACAGTAAAGGAATTTATAAGAAAAGGGGAAATATAAAATGGGTTGAACTAATATATATGGTCGTTAGTTTTATATAGCGGAGGGTTACAACATATGTGCAAATGGGTTTAAATAATATTGAGGAAGGATTTTGGAAATGGGAGTTAGTGAATGGGATATACAATAGGCGGGATGTTTAGAAATGCATTAGGAAAAATAATATCTGGGAGGGGTTTATACTTTATACGGGAATTAATAAATATTAAATTTTATGGGTTAACATGATGTTAAAGGGATCTTGGGGAATGAAAATTATGAGCGCTAGAAATACATTTGGAATGGGGGTTTTTAGGATGGAAAAATAGTTAAACTAAAGGAAAAGGAGTACTAGTAAAAGGGAAAGGGTAAAAATGAAGGGGAAGGGATTTTTTACAAGCAAAAAGTGTTTTTAGGAGGATGTTAGAAATATGAAATGAATCATCAATGTTTTCCATGATTTTCCATAGTGCTTCTGCCTACCCTTCTTTATCCTAGTATTTTTATTTCCTTTTCTTGGGCGCATTTAAGCTTACGGACCCTTTATTTCTTCAAGTGAGAAAATTATCTATTTCTAACCTTATGACATCCAATGCCTCAGATTAAACTAATGAACTCGTTTATTTCTATACCTAACTACTGATCTACCAAAATTAAACAGTTTGGCTAGATATTTATTCTCTATCTATCAAAATAAAACTTAAAGCATGAAAGATCAAGATTTAAACAATTTGACCTTCATGGATTGTGGCATTTTGGAAAAGCTGCACACAATCTTATTTTCAAATGTAAACTAATAGTAGTGGCATCTAAATGTGCAACACTTTCATGATCTTTATTTTTATCTCTTTTCGTAGGGTTCATAATTTATATTTTTCTTTGATCTTTGTTTCTTTTTGTCCGTTGATTGTTCTTTTAGGACATACCCTCTTTTCATCTTTTAAATAATGGAGAACATTTGTAGAAAGCAAAGGTTTGTATAATATTGCAAAATTCTACATAGTCAATTCAAAATTATGAATCCTATTACTATAGGACCCTAACAGCCCCCTCGAAGTGGCTTATTTCTAAGGCGTTGATATCTCTTTTCTTCTATTTTTGGAGTTGGTTTCATAAAAAATTCTACTCATGCATGTATTGCGAGCCTATGGAAAAAAAAAAGTTTACATTGTTTAGATACTTGATGTCTTGTTTTGTCACAAACCCATCCTAATGGATATGGTATTGGATGAGAAGTAGTTACAATGCCCAACTTTTTAACAAGAGTTCCAGAAATCAAATTGACTGTGACACACTATCAAACAAAGTATCAATTTTGTTATGTTTAGAAAGTACTCTAATATACTAGAGCCCTCTTCTTTTCTGTTCATTATTTGCCTCATTATGAACTTTAGAAGAACTGGTACTAGCAATAGGATTTTTACTTTTAATTCTCGTGGTTATCACCTTCGTTTCATCACCCGAATTTGATCCCAAGTCTTTGAATGTAGATGCAACATTCTTCTGCTCCTTATTGAATTTATTTGGTTTCATTTTCTACTTTCCTTTCCCTTTATCTTTACTTTCTGCAGATTTGGATGAAGGTACAAATTCTCTATTCTTTCCTCTAGCTTCTATGTGAGTGGCTTGTACTTAAACATCATCTAAGCTAGTAGGATTTAACAACAAAGTAGTATATCGTAAATAACTATGTAGATCTCCAATATATTTCAGTAAAGTTTCTGGAGAGTTTAATGTTATACCTAACATTAATGGACGCTTTCAAAATTCTTATGTATAGCTCTGAATATTTTGACCTTTAAGTTGATGCAAAGTTTTCCAACTTATCATAGCTTGTTGAACATAGGCTAAAGTATAAAATTTCTTCCTTAAAGCATAAATAAATTCACTCCATGATGAAATAATCTTACCATATCTTTGAAGGTCAGTTTGAGTTTTTCCTTCCCACCATACGAATGCAGTTCCTCCAAGTCTTAAACTTGCCAATTGAATCCTTTTTCGGCTATTCACTATATCTTTGTATCCCGCAATAGACTTCAAATTTCTGATCCAATTGTCTAATTTTTCAAAATTTAATTCACCATCAAAAATTGGAAAATCAAATTTTACATCAAGCTTAATCAAAGAAGAAACTTTCTCTTTTTATTTCTTTTTAGAAGACACGAAAGATGAGGATGAAGAAGGAGAGGGATATTTTTTTAAGAAGAAGAAGATGGAGGAGAAGGTGGTGGAGTAGGCTTTGATGTTTTTCTTGCTTCTGCCTTTGTTAAAGTCTCCTCACCTTTTCATTTTTTAAATTTATTGTACATCTCCTCAACCATGGCTTTGATTGACATGAATGAGTCCAAAAATTGAGCTTCTAATCCCAACGATCCTCCTTCTTCGCCTATCTTTTTCTTCCGAAATATCCTTCCAATCTCCGATTTTGGTGAAGAAGTTCTCCTTTTCCTTGCTTTAGCTTTAGCCTTGTATTCATTCAACAATGTCAAGCCTCATTAAACCTTATTCTCTGATACCGAAACTTGATGAATTTGTCAAAAAGGTCTTATAAAAATGTTTAAAATTTCCATTTATGTTAATTTGAGCAACAGATCAATAAGATTGTGAATTAACATAAATAAAAGTACATAAAGTCAAATATGAGCAAACATAAACAAATAACACAATATTTGATTACGGAGTTCACCAGAACCTCCCTGGCTACCTCTTCGAGCCGCTTCTTAATCAGTAAATTGCTCTTATTAGGCTTCAAATGTGCACTTACAGCAATGACCTCAAAATCATAGGTTCAAATGCAGAAAAGGACTACAGAATAGAAATCAGCACGAAAAATAGTGAAATTTGAGTATAAGTTGACCATAATAAATTAAAAACCTTCTTCAAATTCTTCACTATTAATAAATTAAAACCCTTCTTCAAATTCTTCATTCAATTTTCCTAAAGATGGATCCCCGTTGGGATTCGAAACGTCGACAAATGTTTCTTGATACTGTGGATAATCCGGGAAGCTCTTCAGAAAATTTGACCATATTTGGACTAGGCAACCTCTGTACCTCTCAAAAGCCAATCTCCAACTGCAATTTTACCAAATCTGGAGAAAATCCGCCAATCTGGAGCAATTTCGCTAACTCTAACGAAGATCTGCTAACTCTGGCTTGCGCACTCCTGGTTCCTCCAACTCATAAAATAGAATTTCATTTCCACTTAACAAAAATGCGAATGGCGCATTGGTTAAATAGCTGAGTTGGGGAGAGGAGGTCGGAGGTTCAACTCCCCTCGACCCAAAATGGTGGCGTGTATCACGTGCTATCTCCCATAGATGCGATATATTATTTATATATTAAAGTTTTTAAAATTCGCATTGTTGTTGTGATATAATATATATTTTAACGTTTTAAAACCTTATCCTCCTTGTGTGTATGTGTCGTTAGTGGTAGGAATGGCACATGTAATAACTAGTTTAAGCTCGATGTGCTATTATATGTTTGGAGTTGTGAATTGGGAAACATATTGTTAAATTTGGAAACTAGGGCCAAAATCCACTTTGCACTACTCATATGATGGAGATGATATTTTTGTTGGATTCCTCTTTTGGAAAGGTGCAAGATTGATCTAAATATCATCTTGTTTGGATGAGTAGAAGTTGGATTTTGAATTGATTTCTCACGCATGTACAATTTGTCAAGGTCGGCCAGAATTGTAATGTAGGCTCACAAGCCCCAAAATATGTGTCACACACCCTCACTGATGGATATAAATAGGAGTGACTCAAACTTCATTTTGGACATAATCTCCTCACACATTCTCTCTCCTTCTAATTGGTTCGTACAACCTTAGGAGACATTCTCTCTCCTCCGCACATGTGAAAGGGTAGTTGGATATTTCAGACTATTTAAGGGTTTCTATTGCAACGTTGAACTTGGGTCAGCTCACATGTTTTGACTTTTATCTTTGGGAAGAAATACGTTTTTTGGAGGCCAAGTTTGGTGGCACAAAAATTAAGAAAATTTGGGTTGTTTGACCGCAATGTTGACCAGGTTTGATCGAGAAGTTGCAGATTGTTTTGGGCCGACTTTCATTGTTTCTCAAGGACAAGTTTGACTGGATTTGACCAAGCTCCATTGGAAGGCATATTGTTGATTTGACCAACATTGAATTTGTTGGCTAGGGAATCCTGTTGACTGTTGTCAATTGTACTTTCTCTCTTTGCTAAATTCGAAGAATAATAAGAAGATTTGATCAAAGGGTTTTCCCCGCATTAGGGTTTTTCCCTGGAATCCTCAAAATTATTTTGTCTTTGTCTTGGCTTGTCTTCTGGTTATTTGTTTATGTTCTATCAACATTTACTGTCAACGTTAATGTGATTTATAAATAGGAAATTGAATTGGGCTAATAAGAAAGATTGAAGTAAATTTCTCTAAGCATAGAACATACCATCGTTAACTAAAATTAACACATATACAATGCCTTGGAGTACATCCATTATGATTTGTGATTTTTGTATCTGCAATTGGGATCCATCTTAACTAACATGAATAATTTGTAGGTTGCCACATTATCTCTAGTGACCTACATCAGGTTTTGTATACACTCAATATCACTCAATAGCATATGAGCATCAATGTATTTATTATATGTATGTTGACATATGTACTAGGGAAGTCTCCCTCTTTGACATATTCATGTTCACACATGAGTGTATTTATAGACAGGTGTGTCATATCCATGAATGTGAACACAAGTCACTACTCACACACTCTCTCTCATTATACTTTTAGAAGTTTTTAGGAAGTGATTTGACCATTTCTTCATGAATTATTACTTCTAGAAATGGCAGTCAACTTTATGGGAAATTATCTCTTGACAAATTGTTCAAAAATTCATCAAATAAATGCCATTGGATGTAGACTGACTATGGAAAATTCAGAATGGAGTCATAATAAGAAAAAAGGATAAAAATTGACCAAGTTACATTGTTGCAGGTTGATCGTTTGATGCCCACACATGTGGACCATTATTGAAGTAGTGCTTCACTATTTTTGATTATTTTTTTTACATTATCTACCTCCCAAATGTGGGAAAAATTTCTTGTAAAACCATTGAGTATATTGTATTTTTTGAGCACATGGATTGTAATTGCTGGTTTAGAGACTTTTCTCTCCTATAAAGGAAGGTTCTCTCAAACATTTCACTTGTGAGGATTTTTCACTTTAATTAATTTTCATGTCTTAGTAAAAAGGGAAATATTTCAATGTAGAGGTTTCAAAGGGAATGTTTTTATGTTGAATTTCATTCTAAAATATTAATGTCTATGTAGATTTTTTTTTTTTTTTTCATTTTTAGTTCAACTTCAAAATATTTGATGGCTTTTTTACTTATATTAGAGCTAACCCTTTTGTGAAGACATGTGAAGGAACCTCAAGTTTGAAGAACATCAATCATTCCTCTATATGGTTATGAACTTTAACATTAAATGGCCAAAGGATAGGAAGTGAAGACACTCAACTTCAACATCTATGAACCAAAGGATCATACTTGAAAGCAATTTCTAGGCAACAACCAAAATATATTTCTTTTTCATTTTTTCAAGCAAAGTAGGACACTCAAAATCTATGAACTAAATAATTATCCTTGAAACTAATTTCTAACCAATAACAAAAATTTAATTATGTTTTTTTCATTTTATTTATTATTTATTAATAAAACAAGTCAAAAAACTAAAGACAAATTTTAAAAATTAACTTGTTTTCCTTGAGTAAGTTGATATGTAATTCAAAACATTAGTTGTTTACTTGAATATTTGATTTTTAAATAAATTTTCAAGTGCTTATAGGTTCTAAAACATTTAATTGTTTTTATTTTATTTTATTTTATTATTTATTTTATTTTCCAATATGCTTTAATTTGATTTTACATTTTTTAGCACTAATAGGTTCTCTCCATCATGATGGAGATGTTGTAATGTCCTCTTTAACATTTAACATTTTTGACAAAATTTATTAATAATAATTATAATTATAATTAATAATTAAATTAGACTAGATCCATCTTAACTTTGAACATCAAATCTCTTGAGATGCAAACCTATTTTAGAATGAAAAAGAGGTTTGATCCCTCTTAATGTTTGGTAGATATGGAGTTAAAATGAATTTAGGTTGGTTTTAAAATTCATTTTTGGGGTTAACAACAATGCTTATTTAGAAAGTAAACATGTTTCATATGGATTAATTGAGATTTCATGTTAGTAGTATTTTATTTTGAGCATTTATTTAATTTTGACAGCATTTTGGAGCATCTATTTTTATCTTATTGCCATAAATTTATTTTTCTAATTTGCTAGTAACACTCATGTAAGATAAATATGCCTAATATTTTAAATATTTTTGCAATTTATACTCTTGATGTCCATTTATTTAATGGGTAATTTTTTTTAGTTTTACTAATGGGTGATTTCTATTTTTTTAATAATTATTATTTATTTCCAGAAATTTAACTCATTCATATCATAATAAATAAACAGAAATTTAAAGCGTTTGTTTTTATTTCACTGTCAATTTTATGCACTTTAATCTCTAGTTTATGTATCTTTGAACATTTTAATTTATAATGTAAGTTATGATGGGTTTAATGACACTAAATATTTGTTTAGGCAAGATCATTAGTCAATTTAGACTAGAAGACGTGTTCTGATGTTTCTAAATAATAACAAAATTTGTCATTGGGTATCTAAAATTGTGGTTTGGGAAGGTTAAACATCACCGAAGTAAAGATCTCAGATCAAGAATAAAATTGCACAGTGAACACTTATTGAAATAAAATCCAACTTGCTATGGTCTCTCCATGTTCCACCCAACCATAGACCATGTGGTTCATAATCTCAACCATCGGTCACGCCTAAGGTAAGATTGCAACTCCATAGGCAATAGTTGTGAACCGAACAATTAAACCTTGGCCAAGGTACCAACCCCAACAACCTTAGTCTCCAATCATAGACTCATGTTCCATTGACTTGCATCCAAAGGCTCATATTCCCTTGACTTGCATCTAAGTGATGGAGCTAAATTCCCTCAGTGGTGCTCACCTTCTAGGGTGCGTTACAACTGGCCATAATGGTCTTTCAAGGAGTTCTACTACAATCTAGGTGTCTAAGTTCCCAACAACTCAAATTGAATTAACCCACAAAGAAGTTTCTTGGGTATCATGAAGGGTTGTGAAGACATGTTTTGGGGTTGATAAAGTTGTCATTAATGAATCAAATATTCTTCTTGCGAACCTCACCTCATGTTGGGAAGCTTTGTTGAAGACCTCTTGCAGAAGAAGGTCTTGAAGTCATTTTGGAGACTCTGATCATGGTTGAAACCCTCATGGAGTGACCTTGAAAGAAGTTGCTTGGGTATCATGAAGAGTCGTGAAGACATGTTTTAGGGTTGATAAAGTTGTCATTAATGAAGCAAGGGAATTATTGAAGGCGAACTTGAAGTTATTGTCAGGGCTTGTTGCAGATGACATTGGAAGCCTTAAAGAGCTGTTAAATCCATATTGAAGATCTAAAGTAGACGGTTGGAGCCCTAGAGGATAGGAATCCTTGAGAATACCAGGTTGGAGCCTGAACCAGTTGAGAGGATTGGTGCCCAAGAGTATTGGAGTCCTCAATAATACGAAGTTGGTGCTTAGAAAAGTACAGGTCGAATCCTGGTAGTTTGAAGATCAGAGTCTTCAACTAGGGTTGGAGCCCTTATTTATTATTGTACTTTTTAAGGTCCTCGTTATTTATGAATAATAAAATTATTTATTCTATATTGTTCATTTCGTGTTATGTTCATAAGTGATATAAACTAGTAAATTAGAAATTGTAAAAGAAATATTGATCCACCCCACCTCTCAGTATTTCCAACAATTGGAACCAAAGCTAATACCTTCTCTCACAACCTAACAACTGGAAGGTAGATCCATAGAACACAAATGGAAATATCAAGAAAGACTTTGAACCCTATGAAGATGTCTCTTCCTCAGTCAAAAATTTAGATGAAAAACAAGTTGACAAAGCCCCTTTGTTGAATGGAACAAATTTTGAAGTATGGAAGGGTAGATTGAAATTATTTTTGATGGCTTGGGGTTTTGAAGTTTGGGAATCATTGATTACTATAAGCATGATGGAAGAATAATTCAAAGTGCATAATTCAATAGCAGTGAAGGAAAATTTGAGTGGGCTACCTGATCCTATAAAGGACACAATGGAAAATTTTTCATCAACAAAAGAGCTTTGGGAAAAACTTAAAGATCTTAAATTTATAGTATTATTGGTTATAACCTCTGATCCAAAATATGATGAAAAATAGCATAAATATGAACCACAAAAGGAAAATTAAAGAAAAAATGAATGGACCAATTATATAAAGTAAGAAGATCACGAATAAAATCTTGAAGTAGAAGTTGAAAGAGATCTTAAGACAAAACTTGTAGCTACCCTAGAAGATATAAGTAGTTTGAAAAAGGAAAATGAGGAACTCAAGAAGCAAGCACAAGATAGTGACCATAACCTTGACAAGACAGGGAAGGAAGTTGGCCTTTTCAAGCTTCAAGTAAAAGAAATAGATAAGGATCTCACCAAGCTTAAGGAGGAATTTCATCAAAATGAGAAAAGGCATGATCAAGAAGTCATATTCATGAAAATAAGTTGGATAAAGCAAAGAAAAGGGAAGACATTTTGTCAATAAATATTGAAGAAAGACATGAGTATTTGAAAAAACTCAAAGCAAAAATTGGTCAATACAAGGAAGAGGTCTCCTCACTTAAATCTCAGTTGGAAGAAGCAAATAAACAAGAACACGGAGCTACAAATGTAATGGAAGGTTTAGTCCTCCTGGAAGGACAAGTTGATGAATCAGAAAAGGAAATAAATTCCATGGCATGCCAATTAGAAGAAAATGATGAAGAGATATCCAAATTAAAATCACATGTCACCTCTCTCAAGGCCCAATCATGTGAAGGAACAAGGATGAAGGAAGAAATGGAGAGCCATCTAGAAAAGAAGGATGAAGAATGAAAGAAGATGAAAGAAGAAATAGATATCTTAATGAAATAAGTTGATCAGTTGACTAAGATTCTAAATATTTCTCAAACCCTATATGACATCCTAAGTCATCAAAGGTACCCCCTTGATAAATCAAGTCTTGGTTATGTAGGTGAACCCTCAAGAAAAAATGATGCAAACCCTAAATATGTGGAGAAACTTGGAAGGAGTATTGATACCCCAAGTTCCAGCAAAATCAAGGAGATTAATCAAGATAAACTTAAAATAAACCCTAATCCAAGAAGGTGTGCAGAAGGTGTTAAGAATGCAAAAGGAAATGGATATCATCAAAGGATCTCAAGGCAGAAATACTTCAGAAGTTCATTAAGGATAAAGACCAATTCATTAGGTCAAAGGTCCAAGAACATCAACTTGTTGGAGAAAAAGCATTTTTATTTTTTTTATTTTTGTCTTTCTTTTAGGATTTTTTACCCTCTTTTTAGCTTTTTATTATTTTTTCATTTTTTCATAATATGGGAAAACAACTTGCAGAAAGCAATATATGTACATATTTACAAGACTATCAAAGTCAATTCAAATTTATGAACCCTATTATTATAGGATCCCAATAGGATGTCAAAGTCCCTTGGAAGAAGGCCACATCCAAGGGGATTGTTTTAGTGTCTTGTTGGAGGGTGGAAAACCCTCTTAAGAGGTTATCGCAAGCCTATTTAGAGACATGTAGGGTGTCGTTGTTGTTTTTAGGAGACAAGTTTAAGCTAGGGCTTGAAACTACCCTAAAGGAGTAGCGTGGAGGGGAAACCTCCCATTGAAGGGCATTCGCAGCAAGAGGAAGAGATTATGGGCCAAATTTGAGGATTGTTAGAGACAGTGGTTGGGTTCCCTAACCAATCCAGAATTGTTGCAGCCAAAGTACCCTAAACCAATGAACTAGTGCATGCATTTTGGAGTGCATCTTGTGTGTGTTGGGTCATAGTTTGTTGACCATATTTGGATCGAGTTTTTTTGCATCCTATGGGTACCATTTGGAGGAATTTCCATGGAGGTAAAAATTCCATCCCAGGTCCAAAATCTACAGTGGAGGATAGGGTATCATTTGTCTGGTGGAGGGAAGCGTGTTGATACCCCAAAGTAGTCGTAGACGCACTATCTTGAAGTGACGAAGAGGAGATAAAGGTTGGGTGAATATTGTTGCCGATGATGGGAAAAGGTGACTGGAGCTCGGGATTAGGCCTACCCAGAGAGAAGATTGGATCAACCCGTGTACATGCTACAAAAGTGACTTGTAGCAGTGTTGTGGTAGCCCTCCTAGAGTCTCGATGTGTTGTCCTTTGAAGGACTAAGGGGCGACTAATGAGCAGAACGGAAGCAAAGGACCGGCAGGACAAGATACAACACGAAGCTGCAATGACATTTCTCATTGTATCTTGTATTCCATAGACTGTTGTATTATTCAGATTTGGTTAATATAAAGAAGTTTGGGGTTGTACATTATTGTAAAATTTTGTAAAAAATTGTGTATATTTGTGCATATGTGATTTACTGCTTTATATTTTCCTCTGTGAAATATGGTTGAGATTCTTGGTTTGGTAGTGTCAATGATTTTAAGGCTCTAACGTAGACCCAAGGTCGTGGAAATTCAAAAAAAAATTCCTTTTTCAATGGTGGGTTAAAAGAAGAAGTTTATTTGGTTCAACCTGAAGGGTTTGTAAAAAAGGGACAAGAGAATCTTGTTTGCAGGTTAAAGAAAGCTTTATATGGTTTGAAACAAACACCCAAGGTCATGGTATGTGAAAATTGATTCTTTCTTTTATGAGAAGCAAAAATGATCCTAACTTGTACATCAAGAAAGGTGAAGATAGGAATGTTGCTTTGATATATGTATATGTTGATGATATTATCATAAAAGGAAATGCATTCAAGTTGATTGAAAAAATTAAAAGTAAGTTGTCACAAGGATTCGAAATGAAGGATCTTCGTGAATTGCCTTACTGTTTAGGTCTTGAAGTTTGGATGGAATTTGGAAAGACACTAATCACACAAAGCAAATATATAAGGGAAATCCTTAAAAGGTTCAATATGATTGAATGCGAGACAATATCTACTCCTTTAAAATAAAATGTTAAATTGAACAATGATGATGGAAGCAAAGAGGTGAATGGAACTTTGTATTGTCAACTAGTGGGAATTTTTAACTATCTCACCACTACGAGGCCAGATATAATTGTTATTTTGTCAACAAACTTAGTTAGTTCATGGCTAAGCCTTGTGAAAGCCACTAGAAAGAAACAAAGAAATTCCTTTTATATCTAAAATAAACACTTAATTTTGGTATTATGTATACTGATGAATTTGATGTTAGTGACAAGTTATTCTGATTTTACTAGGCTGGAAATCCAGGCGACAGGAAATATACGATTGGATACATGTTCAATATATGCTTGGGAGCAATATCATGGAGTGGTAAGAAACAACCAATTGTTTCCTTGTCATCCACTAAAGTTGAGTATAAAGCATTAAATAGTGCTACTTGCGAAACAATATGGCTTAGAAGGATATTTGAAAATGTTGGAAAAACAAAACAAGCACCTACAAGAGTCAAATGTGACAATCAAAACACTCTCAAATTGGCAAACAATCATGTATATCATGCAAGGTCAAAGCATATAGACACACAACATCATTTTGTAAGATAAAAAATGCAATCAAAAGAAAATGACTTAACATATTGTACTAAACATATTCACTAAGCTTCTTGGAAAGGATAAATTTGAAATTTGTAAAAGTAAGTTGTGTGTAATAGAAAATCCAAATTGTGTTGTAAGTTTAGCTGAGACTTAAACCAACATATGAGTTAAAATATAGGTTGTGATTAAGGGGAGGTGTCAAAATAATAAGCACGTTTGTTCACATTTATGCGAAGTACAAACGACTAATGATGATGACTCTCCCTTGTCAGTGGTAGAAAATTCATAGTTAATAGTAAAAAATGAGTAGTTGATAATTGGGGGATTCAATGTTGAATCTCCAGCTCATGTTGTGTTTAAATTTCAATTATTGTAATCCAATCTTCAATGTTTTTTTTGTTAAGTATTCACTTATGATACACCCAAATCTTGAAACTTGACAGCTATAACTTCAATTTAAAAAAAAAAAAATGTCCAAATTTAATAAAATTGTGCTGGAGTTTCCAAGCTTTTATTTATCCACTTACCATACTCCATATAAATTAAATAATCCAGACCTCAGTCCATAGAATCCCAAACATATCAACATACAAGGGATATAAATAAAAAACACATAAGAATAAGAAAAACATATAATAGAATAAAACGTAGTCTCACAATGTGTGAAATCACACTCTATTACCGAAATGCTTGATTAAACAGGTATATGGTTCACAGACACAAGGGGCAGTGGCCAGGCAACTGCCTTGGCCGAGGTGCTCTTTGCAGCATTTCCCGTCATCTTTGCTTTTATGGTCCAAGGAGATTTGCTAGTGAGAGAAGCTCTAGATTTTAGGAGCGCCCGTGTATTGAACTCGGGAGGATTGATTCCTTGAGTGGGCTTTGATCTAGCAGAAAATTTAGACCAAGGTGAAGAGAAGAACCAGACAACCTCCACAAACACGCTTTTATGGGCATCCACTAGAAACCCACCAACTGTATTTTTTCTGAGCAAAAGCTTTTGAGTCACTGTCACACAGTAGCAACGCCCTCACCATCAACGACTTGATAGCACAATGCTTTACATTTTTATTTTTTTTAATTATGGTGGTTATCCCCTCAACTGTCTTTTTTATTGTGAAACTTTGACGCATACCCATGCTATAGGTTGGAAAGGTCTTCCAGGACTAAGAGCCTTGATCACACTTTACAAATTTCAGTCTGCATCTCGAGTATTGTGGACCAGAAATTTGAAATAAATAAGTTTTTTTTTTTTTACATATTGGGAAATTTTATTATAATTTAGTTGTAGAATCAGCAGTAATATAATTATTTCTTGCTGTTATTTACGAATGCAGGATGATTTATCATTGAGGAAAATCATATAACTTGGAATAATTTGTTGGTGATTTTTAAGGGTCACTCCTGCTAGATATTTTTGGGTCTTAGCAAAACAGAAAAAGTCTAAAGACATACTCAAGTAAAAACTTGTTATCTCTTCTCTTTTTGCCAAAAAAAATAATTAGAAAATAAGTTTTTTGAATTTTAAAATTTGAAAATTAAATTTTTAATGGTTATAAGAATTTTTTTGCATCTTTACAATAGTTAGATTTTTATTTTTTTCATTTTTTTCCTTGTTAATTTTTATGTCATATTTTAGAAATTTACAATTCAATTTTTTATTGTTGAAATGATGGTTGAAATTATAGAGAATTGTTTCCGTCTCTATAATATTTAGAAATTTTTTTTTTTAATTATTCTTTGTCATGCTCTTTTTTCTTTGTCAGATTTTATTTTTTTCCCAAATCTACAATACAATTAAATTGCCAATTAATTAGAAGTAAGTATTTTGAATTTTTAACTTAAAAATTGGAATTTAGTAAGTTTTTATATTTTTTTATTTAAATATTGGAATTTGGAAAATCAATTTCTGATTATTGATATTATAGAATGTTTGTTTCCATTTTACATTTTTTTTTTTAAAATGCTAATCTTTGCTCCGCTTTCTTTTCTCATTTACCAAATATACAAACAATTAAATTAAATTCGACAAATAATTGACCCGACGAAGAGTCAGATTGCACTTTCGACGGAGGGGAAGAGACGACACGGGCAGGCGTCATGTGAATTGACATCTCAAACAAATTTAGAAACAAAGTCTCGCTGGACGCATGCATGCGCTAGCAGAATATCACTTCCATACGCCTCTTCCATCCCATTCCTGGACGGGAGCGGCCCACATTTTGGTGGGTATTTTATTCTACTGCATGCTCCGCTGGCACCATGGTTTTTAAATAGCACAGACATTTCTTTGTAAGATTATTATAAAATTGGGTTCAAATTTTTAAAAATTTGGATTATAGTTGTTAAATTTTAGGATTGTGATGTTTTAAGATTTTTGATGATGGTAAATTTATTTTTACTATCTCTAACTTTCTAATTTTTAAAATGTTTTTACCAAATTCAACAAAAAAAAAAAATACCTTTCAAACAAATTTATATCCTCTATACCAAAAAAAACAAAATTTATATTCTTGATACCAAAAAACAAATTTATAACGTCTATTTAAAAAAAAAGCTCTATAGAAACCTGCACAAATTCTGGAACATCTCTGCATTGTATGTGATAGTGTCATGCTTTAGTTTGTAACTAGTATTATGTTTTGGGCAATCAGTAAGTATCCTATTGTTCTGCAACGATTACAGTGCACTACTATATATACGTTGTATCATCTGAAGCTGCAGCAGTGCATCACTATATATACGTTGTATCATCTGAAGCTGCAGCTATTAATTGCAGTGTATTGCAAGTAGTGTTCAAATTGAACACGCCAGAGCTTTTACACGGCCTTTGGCATGTCAAAAAAGTAGTTGATAAAATTTGTTAGTTAAAAAAATATCAAAAACTGAGTTATACAAGTTTTTTTTTAAAAATAAATAATTTTATGAAATGTCATAAGAAGGGTTGTTACTTTGCAAACATTTTTTAAAAATCCAGTTTTTTAATTACAATTCACTAATTTACTAAAATTTGACTTGTCAATTTGTCACTACATGTATACGATATAGACCTAGGGTACGCCTGCCACCTAAAGCCATTGGTGACTAGACTATGGGCTCTTAGTTGTTTTTAGAGTTTGTTGCAGCATTAAAGAAGAGTAAGAGAGTTGGAGAGTTTACGCCTTGGTGACTATACTCTGGGCCCTTGGTTGTTTCTAGAGGTTGTTGCAGCATTAAAGAAGAGTAAGAGAGCTGGAGAGTGGAGGCTGTTGAGTTTCAATTTTCAGCTACCAACTCCAACCCAAAAATCATAATGTCACGCTCAACTGTGACTAATATTCCCTACCACTGTGAAGGATTTTCCTTTTTTGTCCTAGCTAATCGGAGAAAAACTATAGTCTATGAAAAATCCCTTTTTGCAGCCAAATAGCCATTCCTGATTATGAATCATCTATTGCACATTCATACTCAGGACTTAGGGGTGAGCATCTTCTTCAGTTGAATGCTGACAAACAACAGGTATGTTGCAGCGTTGGCCCTCAACCTAAATTTGTTTTTGTTCTGATTTTTTCTTTGTGTTGTCATATGAAACGAAGAGTTAATAAGCCCACATTCCAGTCAGACCAAACATCTTTGAGTATTGAATCCTTAGGAAGCCTCTAATAATCTATTTCTATAGCAGGGGCTAGCACATTTGGAATTTTTCCACTGTTGAGTTCCTTGGGGAATTCAATATAGGAGTAGACAACCTCTTCTTCAAGGTAACGCACAATCATGTGTGAAATTTTTGGGGAAAGGATGTACACGAGTAAATATGCATTGGAGAAGACTACTTGCACTACAAAGACCAAGGCCCTCTCAAACCAATTGGGCTTTGTCACTTCCATGAATGTCATAAAGTTATTATCTCATTCTCAGGTTCTTCTTGAAGAACCTTTATCCATCCAACATTGTGCTGAAATTTTCCGAGGGACTTACAATGGAGGAGCATTCCCCCCACCATTCCTAGGACAACAGCCAAAATCTCTAGCATCATGACTCGGATATCATACTGCTTCTGCATTCATATATAACAAAATTTCCTCAGAAATATTCAAAATCACTCATCTAAAATCCTTTCAAGATAACAGATGCCTAATTCCTGATTCTTTACAATATTTGTTTTCCCTAAAGAAAAAAATCCATTGGAATTCTCACCGCCTTCATCATCCAATAAGAAAATTTGTCAGTGAATGTCTTTCGAATGTGATGCTTTCCCAAGAATGAAAATTAAAAACCCTTCATGAATTTCAACAAGCATGGAAAAATACAGAAATATCCTCAGCCTTCTATTGAAATTTCCTCTTACTTATACTAATTCCAAATTTCCCACAATTTCCCACAAAATGAAATAAATGTTGTTGACTCATTCTAAATGAATTCCATGGCCATGGTGATCCATCTTGGTGAAAGACGCAGGCATGATAAACCCCCCAATAATTGTAATGGACCAAACCCTTCCCCTTGAATCCATTTCAACATTTCGAGCTCACCGGTTGTAGTCTCAACTTCTTTCTCATTAAATTTTTTTTATTCTCGATGCTTGTAACAACTACATCAAAGCTCTCAATTTCATGATCAATCCTATGAGTCTTTCCAGAAATAGGGCTCAGTGATCTCGTTGGAACAAAGGATGATGAATTTAAATATAAGCCATGATTTTTTTTTATTCTCCCCTATTCGTGACAGTAAATTCATAAATAATCAAGATGAAACATAATACTCGACCCCGCAGGCACCCAGGGAGTTGTCGTTATAAAATCTTGCTGGGGCATCTCCATGACTGTAAAACAAGAGTCTTTCCACCCTTTTAGGAGCAAGGCCTTGGTGCCCCCTCACAATAAGATTTCTTACAACCAGTGAAGAAATCCTAAGAAAAGCCATCTCCAGCAGCAATTAATTATTTTTCCACACTCTTTCTCACTCTGACTGATACACAAAGGAAGTATCCCTCTACCTATAATTCGCTCAAACCCCTCTCAATATTCGTGATACATGCATGGTTGAATCTTTCACATGCCATATTTCACATTTATACAAAATATGCTAATGGATATGAATGCTAAGTGTGAGGCGTATTCTAAGGGTCTTCAATTGTACAATCTCTCTATCACACGGAATAAGAGATATAGTCAATATGACATTGTTTTGCTTGCTCTGGACCTCAATTATGGAGACTCTTCTCCCATTTTTCTATTTGGGAAGAGAACTTTCCTTCCCAAAGTAAAACCATAGGGTACATTCCATTCAACCACAAGAAAAATCAAGAATTTGACATCTATTATCAATGGTGAAGGTCGACATCTTAGACTTTCCCACATCAATATCAAGAAATTTCTCTTCTGTTACCTTTCAAAATTACACTTGATCCTATACAACATCATGGACTTGACTTCAAAATTAATATTCATGTCTGCCAAAAAATTCTTGTAAAATTTCAAATATTTATGTTGTTTTAAACCATTATCTTTCAAAATTTCATGTCTTGGATGCTAAAAATGAGAAAAATACTTTGGTATGAAACCAACTGGTGAATAATTTCCAGCAATGATTTAGAACATATGTACTTTTGAAGTGCAAAAAGATATCCCTGATGCATTGTCAATGTTTGGCTAGGTTTATTTGTGGAGAAAATGACTCCTTATTATTAGAATGGTGATCTTCAATACGAGTAAATGCTAGAGAAAAGAGATCATCGTGTCCTCTTAAAAAAACAGTCAATTTATTTTTTCCTTTTGTTGTGCTTCTCAAGACCATTTCTAGAAGTGTCTCAATACAGTTTGTTGATAAAGTTTGTATCCACAGTAGGAGAAAAAAGGCTATATCTGGCTCAAGGTCAGATAACAATCTAGGAAAAACAACATCTCGTGGACTTAGATGTGGAATATCTGCCGCTCCAAGCAAAATTCTGATGAATAACTTAAGATCATCTTTCCATTTTTAACACACTAGCACAAGGAGGCAGTTCATGTAAGCACTTGACATGGCCACTAATTCATGTTGAGCCCATGACTGGAAATTTGCAATTATGTGATTTAATGCAACTAAATAGGAAGAATGCATTGATAGTTGGTCCAATACCAATTTCCCTTATCCATTATTTGAGGCGTGACTAATAAAATCTTGAATAAACACCTAAATTGTTTCTCCTGATATCCGTGATAAATCTTGAGATCCATCTATGCCTATTGAAAATATACCTTGAATGAGCATGATAACATAGAATAAATTTCAACCAATAATCTTAGCTAACCACAATCTTCCAAGACTTGATAAACCTCAAAGCAACCCCTCTGTTCAATATATTGGTTCTAATTAACCCAGATTTTTGTGTTGGAATTTGTTTTCTTATTTAAATAAAAAGTAGCTGCATTCAAATAGTTTCCATGAATATTTGTTGTAGTATATTCCTTTGACTTAATATCAATTTTCTCTACACCAAAAAAAACCCAAAGCTCCCTTAATATTTTCAAATAGAGACAAATGCCTCATTCACTAGGTGTACAAGCATATCCATGTTCCCTTTAAATGATGAAAACTCTTCCCACATCATCTACTTCTAGCCCAAATTCCCAAAACTGTGAGTGGAATAGTGGAGGGGTGCTAGTACCAACACCATCCCTACATAAATCCCAAAACAGATGTCTAATGGTGCTGCTCAACTTCCATCCTATTCCATGTGCCCTAATTCCAACTTCCCTACTTTTTCCAACCTCCTCTATGCTGGTGGTATCCATCCAAATTCTTATAATAATGTCTTCAATACTCATGTTCCCTTTCCAATGAAAAATTTAAGCAATGCAAGATGGAGCCTCCTTCGTAGTTGTATATGTAACAATCTTTTATTAACATATAGAATGCTAGTTTTTTATTTTTGAAAAATAAATGTAAAAATAATATATTGTCGTCAATCGAAATGCTTTTTATTTTTAAGCTTTTCATTACAGAAGAGAGACATGAATATATGCCCTTCTAATTGAAATTAAGCCTTGATCTTCAAATTTGATCACTGATTGCAAGTGCTATGTAAGTTGCTTCATCTAAAATTTATGCCATATATTGTGTTTAATGCAAAATAAATGTGTATAAGCTTGTGATATATCATTGGTTGGCTTTTATGGGTTGTCAATGAAAAAAAAGAAGTTAAATGACAAGCAAGGTTATAGATTTTCTGGTTTTATGGATTATCATTTGACTACAAACTATCTTGCTATATATAGAATATAGAGTCACAATAATAATAAAGGAATTTTTTTTGTTGTTTCATTAATTTTAGAAAAGTTTTTTATTGGGTTTGGAATTAACCTTTAAATTAAGTTAGAAGAGCTAAGAGTTTTATTTTAGAGAGGGAATAATAATTTTTCTAGGTATATGTGGCAACTTGTAAGTCACATATATCAGAGACTCATGACTTTCTCAAGGATCTAGGCGTCCAATATTGGGGGCGTCTATCTCTCTAGCTTGGTCATGACGGGAAATAGACAACCCTACCCCCAGCCAGTTTTGAACAGGTGACCTCCAAGAGAAATCACAAGTTCTTAACTATTGAGTCCACTCAAGTTGTCTTAGAAGAGCTAAGAGTTTCTAATGAGCTAAAAGTTGTTATTGTAAGGCTATATGAAAATGTTATTGTCAAATTTAAGAAAATTAAGAGATGGTCTAAACAAAATAATTTTACTATAGGAGTAGCGCAAGATTACATTGATAAGATTGTTCCTTATCTGTTACTCTTTTTGACATTTACATTGATAAGTTAAAATATTGGTTGGAAAAAGAAAATTGTACTAGTTGGATATGTGCTTATATAGTCATCATCCTTTTTATGATATTGTTTTTGACATAAATTTTCTATACATTAATAATCACCTAAAACATTAATAGTCACTTCCGAATACGTGACCACTTTTACTTTAATATGGTTAGAATTGTGTATAATTAGGATTGTGAACACAAAAAAAAATAAAGATTAAGATAGTTTTTAGGTTCAAGCTTTTAGCTCCTGGCTGAAGGTGGAATTGGCTTGTTGGCTGTTGATGAAGGCGTAGTGCAGAACCAGAGAAATCCATTTGTCATAGTCAAAACCTCTTTTGGAGGTGTACCCTCTCATCTCGGGTATAAAATGGAGATTCTTATTTAGTTATAATGCCACCCGTGGAGTTTAGCATGGAAGGAATGGGAATACTTCGATAGCTGTTTACTCACCAGAAGCACCTTCATCTAGTGATTTTTTTCCTCGCCTAAATTAATTTTTTTAGCACAAATATATTTAAAATTTTTAAAACCATTAAATACAAAATAATCAAAAGAAAGTTGATTTAAATTCCATTTTTTCACCTCTATGAGCATTACTCAATGCAATGAGTGCTAAGTGGACTATTCAAAAATCATGAGAAATTATTCAGTTTAGGACTACCTCTCATAGAAATTATCATAGATGAATGACTTACTTAAAGCAATTGGATTTCAAAAAATGATATCTAACATAATGCACTGCAAAAACGCCTCAATTCTTAAAATATACTACTTTCATTTCCTCATATTTTTTTTTAATACTTTATTCTAAATCATTGTAAAAATAAATTTTATTTATATTATTATTCTTATAAAAATAGAATTAATAAATGTTAAAATATATAATTACTTCCTCATGCAAAATTTAGACAAATAGTTAAGTGGAGTTAGTTGAGTTGAGTTTCAGTTAGATTTGGTGAGCGACTTAGACAGTGAGTTAAGCAAGTAGATCAAGTTCAGTTATGAGTGACAGTGTGTGCATGTCAATTAGATTAAATACCCTTCACGGGTTCATTGTTTTCAAGAGAGTTTTATGATTTAGAGTTTTGTGATTAATTGAAGAGCAGCAGCTCATTGTTCGTGTGTGAAGTATTCGTGTTATTTGTGTGATTGAATCCTCTGCCTTTCCAACAGATTGGTATCAGAGCTGAGGAAGGATCAGAGATCCGTGGGTGAGCAGAACCCATAAGAAGGTCAAAAGCAAAAGGCCGTAATTTTTTTTACACAATTTTTTTTTTATTTTTTTTTTATTTTTTATTTTTTATTTTTTATTTATTTATTTATTTTTTTTCCGCAGAGAAGTTCGCACGTATTTAGTGCATCACCTGCGGACCCGTTCGCCACTTCTCTCAGAAGGAATTGCGGAATTTCGGCAAACTTACGAATTTCGCAAAATTCCAGTTTAGAACGCAGTTTACCAGTGTCAGGGGTGCGGAACTAGAACGCAGTTTTCGCTTAATCGGGGGTGTGGAACCCTGGTCAATCAAAATTACACGGGCGGCGGCAGTGCACAAGAGACAAAACTAGCTCGTGAGCGTCTTCAGAAGGTACATACGTGTGAGCTTTTTCAAAAATTACATCAACTAAATTGTTTTGATAAGTCACGTGCGTGCTATTAAAAAAAAAAGAGGCGGAATTTCCATTTTTAAACAAGAGAACATGAGTTTTTCAAAAAGGGGTTTCTTCTAATAGGTTTTTAAAAGGCATTTATTACCAAAGATTGTTTATGATCCTTAAAAAAAAAAGAGGATTTTCACATAACGTTTTTAAAGAGAGGGTTTTTTAATAAGATTTTTTTTATATAATAAATTTTTTATATAAAAGATTTATTATATAAAAAAAAAGGAAAGAAGAAGAAAGATTTAGTGTTTTATTCAAAGATTTTTTTTAAAAAAGAAGGTTAGCAAAGCCTTTACAAAAAAGTAGAAAATTTAGGGTTTTTGTCAGAGACAATTTTTTTTGAGGCAAAATGGCCACATCAAGTTTTCAGCCACAACTTCCATCTTTCAATGGGAAAGATTACGATATGTGGGCCATTAAGATGGAGACCATGCTAAAAGTGCATGATGTCTGGGATCATGTCAAGTATGGGTTTGCAGAACCTAAAGATGATGCAGAAGAACGTGCCCTCAGTAATGCAGAGAGGGAACAGTGGAAGAAAGATAAGCGAAAGAATGCGCAAGCATTACTTCTTATCCATCAAGGAGTCGATCGAGCCATGTTCCAGAAGATCATGATAACCTTGTCAGCAAAAGAGGCATGGGACACCTTGGTGACCAGCTATCAAGGTATGGCAAAAGTTAACATTGTTAAATTGCAGAACACTAGGAGAGACTTTGAAAGTCTGCAGATGAAGGAGACAGAGGACATTGATTCCTTCATGAATAGGGTCATGTCTGTTGTCAATCAGTTAAAAATCTATGGAGAAGATATTAAAGATCGAACAGTGATCGAGAAGGTTCTTCAATCCCTGTCTACCAAATTTGATGTGGTGGTAGCAGCCATAGAAGAAGCAAAGGACTTGGAAAAACTCACAATTGATGATTATATGGGATCTCTTCTATCACATGAGGCAAGGATAGACAGAAATAAGGATTCCACTTTGGAAACAACCTTCCAAAGTCAAGTCTATATTTCAAGAGGTCGAGGAAGAAGTCGATCGAGAGGCAGAGGACGAGGCAGCAACTATGGTGGTCACAGAGATGGCCGAGATGATCATGAGCATCAACGTGGAAGCAGCAGCAGTAGAAGCTTTCATAACAATGAAAGGTCTGAAAAATCAAAGGTAAAGTGTTATTACTGCAATAGATTTGGTCATTATGCTCGTGATTATAGGAAGAATATTGCAGATCAAGGCAATCAGAGAGCTAATGTCAGTACAGAAAATACTAACTCTATGTTTCTAGCATGCAACACCATGCATGCACCGTCTGATAAGGTCTGGCTATTAGACAGTGGTTGCAGTAACCACATGACAGGCAACAAGGATTTGGTTGCTAATTTGGATGTCACAGTGCAAACAGAGGTCAAGTTGGGGACTGACAAGACTGTGGCTGTAGATGGCAAAGGAGTGGTCAACATTGTGACCAAGCAAGGGGAGCCAAAGACCATATCAGAGGTATACTATGTCCCTAGACTCAAACACAATTTGATTAGTGTTGGTCAACTGATGCAGAAAGGATACAAAGTTATCTTTCAAGGGCAACAATGTGTTATTTACGACAAATCCCCAAGCAAACAGCTGATTGCAAAGGTGCAAATGACGAGGAACAAAATCTTTCCTCTCATTATGAAATACAATGATCAAGTTAGTTCTTTTACAACTGCATGTTCTGATGCGTACTGGTTATGGCACTTTCGGTTTGGACACTTGCATTTTTCCGATTTAAAATTATTGCAGCAGAAACAGATGGTGAGAGGTCTACCTCCCATCAAAGAACTTGCTAGCACATGTGAGTGTTGCATCTTAGGCAAGCAACACCGTGAAAGTTTCCCGAAATGAGTTTCTTACAGAGCAAAGAAACCACTTGAATTGGTGCATACCGACTTGTGTGGACCTATGAGGACACAGTCGATTGGTGGAAGTTGTTACTTCCTCACCTTTATTGATGATTATAGTAGGAAGACTTGGGTTTACTTTTTGAAGCAGAAGTCTGAAACTTTTTCAAAGTTCAAAGAGTTCAAAGCTTTGGTGGAGAACCAAAGTGATCAATTGATCAAGGTATTGAGATCGGATCGTGGTGGAGAATACGATTCGAAGGCATTCCATGAGTACTGCAAACAACATGGAATAAGAAGACAATTTACGACCGGATACACACCACAGCAGAATGGTGTAGCAGAGAGGAAGAATCGAACAATCATGAACATGAAAAGGAGCATGTTGAAAGAAAGACACTTGTCTAATGAGTATTGGGCAGAAGCAGTTGCATGCGTTGTTTATGTGATAAACATATCTCCTACAAAGAGTGTGATGAACAGAGTTCCAGAAGTAGCATGGTCAGGTATGTCTTGCAGTGTATCTCATTTCAGAGTTTTTGGATGTGTAGCCTATGCACATGTGCCTAAGCAAATAAGAGGCAAATTAGATGATCAAAGTGAAAAATGTATTTTTACTGGTTATAGTGATCAGTCAAAAGCTTACAAACTGTATAACCCTGTCACAAAGAAGACAATCATTAGCAGAGATGTTGTGTTCAAAGAACAAGAGTCATGGAATGGGACTGTAGACACACTAACCGATGCTCAAACACCATTGATGGAGGATGATCTTGTAGAAGAAGAGGAACAGCAAGAACCAAAAGAGCAGACACCAAACAGAGTCACACCAGCAAGGACTCCCAGATTTTCAGAGCAGCATGGATCTTCTAGCAGATCCACAGATTAGAATTCTCCAAGCAGTGAATCAGGTAAGAAAAATATGAGAAGTCTGAAAGATATTTATGATGATTTGGATGTTAGTTCAAATTTTGCATTGTTGGCATTCCAACCTTCTTCGTTTGAAGAAGCAATCAGAGATGACAATTGGGTGCAAGCCATGGATGAAGAGATGAATTCCATTGAAAAGAATGATACATGGGATTTGGTTGATTTACCAAACGATAAAAATCTCATTGGTGTGAAGTGGGTATACAAGACCAAAGTGAATGAGAAAGGTGAGATTGACAGATTTAAAGCAAGACTTGTAGCCAAAGGATTCTCGCAGCAACCGGGAATAGACTTTGGAGAAAATTTTTCTCCAGTCGCCAGATTGGATACTGTAAGAGCAGTCCTAGCAACAACAGCTCAAAACAAGTGGAAAGTGTATCAGATGGATGTCAAATCAGCCTTCTTGAATGGAATTCTAGAAGAAGAAATTTATGTGCAGCAGCCTCCAGGTTATGAAGTTGAAGGACAAGAAGATAAAGTTTACAGATTGAAGAAAGTGCTCTATGGACTGAAGCAAGCACCTAGAGCATGGTGTAGTAGAATCGAAAGTTATATGATCAAGAATGGATTTTGCAGAAGCAGCATTGAGCCTACCTTATACACAAAGGTAAATGAGCATGGACATATTTTGATAGTTTGCTTATATGTTGATGATATGATTTTTACAGGTGATCTTGAAATAGATGAATTTAAAACAGCCATGATGAAAGAATTTGAGATGACAGATCTGGGTCTCATGAAATATTTTCTTGGCATTGAAGTTGAGAAATCTGAAAAGGGCATTTTTATTTTCCAAAATAAGTATGCAACAGATTTGTTGAAAAGATTCAGGATGGATAATTCCAAACCTGTACCTACACCAGTTGCAACAGGTACAAAGCTAAGTAAGGATGATGAAGGGGCAGATGTCAATCCAACTCTATTCAAAAGATTGGTTGGCAGCCTCATGTATCTCACAGCGACAAGACCAGATATTATGCAGGGAGTGAGTCTGATTTCCAGATTCATGGAAACTCCAAAAGACACGCATTGGAGTGTTGGAAAAAGAATTCTGAGATACATAGTAGGAACCAGAGATTATGGCATAATGTATGCAAGTACAGAAAAGAAAGAATTGATTGGATATACAGATAGTGATTTTGCAGGAAGTTTGGATGATCGGAAGAGCACATCCAGTTATGTGTTCCATCTCGGTTCAGGTGTGATAGCATGGGCATCTAAAAAGCAGCCTATTGTGACATTATCATCAGCAGAAGCAGAATATGTAGCAGCGACTTCAGCAGCATGTCAAGCAGTATGGTTAAGAAGAGTATTGGATGGACTCAAGAAGAAACATCAAGGATCAACAATGATATACTGTGACAACACATCAGCAATTGCACTATCCAAGAATAGTGTGTTTCATCAAAAGAGAAAACATATTGATACGAGATATCATTTTATTCGAGAACTAGTGAGCAATGGAGAAGTTCACTTAAAGCCTTGTAGAACGAGTGATCAATTGGCTGATATCTTTACAAAGCCATTAGCAGTAGATCTGTTTGAGTTTCACAAAAGAAACTTGGGAGTTGTAAGCCTAGCTGAGACATAGACCAGCAGGCATGTTTGAGTTGTCATGAGTTGTGTTTTAGTTTAGAGGTTGTAATTAAGGGGGAGTGTTAAAATATATAATTACTTCCTCATGCAGAATTTAGACAAATAGTTAAGTGGAGTTAGTTGAGTTGAGTTTCAGTTAGATTTGGTGAGCGACTTAGACAATGAGTTAAGCAAGTAGATGAAGTTCAATTATGAGTGACAGTGTGTGCATGTCAATTAGATTAAATACCCTTCACGGGTTCATTGTTTTCAAGAGAGTTTTATGATTCAGAGTTTTGTGATTAATTGAAGAGAAACAACTCATTGTTCGTGTGTGAAATATTTGTGTTATTTGTGTGATTGAATCCTCTGCCTTTCCAACAATAAATACAAAATAATATATTTTTATAAATACATCTAAGGTAAAACACAAAGGCATGTTGCAACAACTTCCAAGAAGCATCACACGCCAGCTTTCTTGGAATGGGAAAACAAACGCATTGTATCTAAAACTAAACAAAACAAACTATCTAACACTAAAACAAACATAATTTTATTGCTATGTATGATGGAAGGCCCTGGGAAGTAGCTGAAGCCTTCCTTTCTTCAAGGAACTCGGAGCATTTGGTGAGACATAGTAGCAACGGGTGCACATGATGTGGATCTCTGCTGCTGCTGCTGGACTGCTGCATTACTCGAAGAAACATTGGATTGGCAGTTGAGAGGGCAAGAAGAACCCAAGAACTCAACTGGTAAATTCTCGCAATTGCAGATCTCAATCATGAAGCCATCTGGGTCATGGAAGAACAGTTGATCAACATGAACTCCTCCTTCCTCCACGGTACGTTTTATGAATTTGATGTTCATCTCTACAAGCTTGCTCTCTACTACCTGCATGCTCTCACACTGACAATAAACAAATATCAGATAAACAATATTATTTTTTTGGGTGGGGGGGCTATAAGTGTTTCAAAGCACCATTTCTTTATTTGAATGTTGTTATAAACCCAAAATTATTATGAGGCACATTTTTCAATAATTTTTTGAGACACTCTTTTAGGAATAGCCATCATAGTGGTTTCTAGATGTTGATCATTGAAGTGAATCTCAGTGACCCAACAAACATTTAAATGGTATGGTATGCAATTCTAGGTCTTACACAGACAGTTAAATGGCATGAATCTTTTGCCTTGTGAATCAGTAACTGGGGTTGTTATTTTGATTTTGATTTTTGAATAAGTAATTTGGATTAATTTAAAAGTGTGAAATGAAAAATTATAATGGCTAAGATACATATTTTTACATGTGGAAATTAATTCTTGAATTATAGATCAAATAATATTTTAGAAATGTGATTAATTGTGTGAAGTCAAACAGTCAATTTCAAAATTTTGAAATATTCTAAAATATACAATAAACATGTATAAATTTAAATGGATTGCAGATTCTGGAATAGTTCAGAAATTTGATGAACAAAAGAGAAATCAAATAATTGAATTTAAATTTCAGAAATATTATGAAATCTACAATAAAGATGAGGATGACTTGAGATATATATGAGAGATACACTAATGTATAACACCACACTGAAATTTCTTTACCCTATAGTCTACTTGTTATATATTTTGGAGATTTTTAAGCCATATTTTTTTTTAAAGAATTTTCCCATAATGAGAATGAGATAAGCAATCATTTGTCTAAATTATAAATTTGAGTTGTAAAGTCTCCACAATTTTATTGCCCTTAAAAAATTTTCACTTGTTGAATCAATATATATAAAATCAAAAATGCATTTTAAACAAAATAAAATCATAATTTGATAAAAATTATTTGTGGAATCTAAACTTCTGTGATCCATCATATAAATTAGTAGAAATTATTTCGGTAATAATCACATGCAGTAGAACGTGGTCGACGCGTTTCGAACCAACCAGTGTGGTTCATCATCAGGACTATGTGATGATGATGAACCACACTGGTTGGTTCGAAACACGTCGACCATGTTCTATTGCATGTGATTATTACCGAAAGAATTTCTACTAATTTAAAAATTATTTGATCAGGGGGCAAAAATCTCTCAAACATAAAATAGATAAACAACACCATTTTTTTTTATTGCATAATGTATAAAATCCATTCTCATATGCTAATATTATTATGATTTCGAGAAAGCTTTCAACCTTCTGCAATGGGTTAACTTGTTTATCCGGTTGTTAACATACTTTTACAATTACCTACCCTGTAAATATTTGGATAATCACATACCCTGTAAATGTTTGTAGATTCAGCAAATTTAGAATAAAAACAGGACCATTCAGAAAGCACTGTTCACGTAGGGATTGTTATCAAATACATTTAAGAAAAGAGGGCACTATTTAACAGCAGTTGCCAAGGCTATTTTCCTATCGAAAAATGGTTTGCTATTTGAAAACAACACCAGACCCCATAGGATTTGATCTCTTTGTGAACTGAAAATATCGTTTTGTTTCCTTTGGAGAGTGAAACTATCGTTCTGTAAACATACCTGAATGGACATGTGATTTGTTGGAATATTTAAAAATTCCAGAATAACAATGGAAAGAATAAACTTCCCCTCCACAACACAGAGAAATAATTATCACTCTCAGAAAACAGAGTTTTCAACTTAATAAAACAAATTTTATTCCATAAAAATGTTTACAAGTTCTTCCTCTAACAAAGGGAATTATAATAGTGACTGCTGCTGTCACAATGCACACATAAGACCTCTGTCTCAATTAAAAAAAACTTTCTGTCTCTCTCTGTAAAAAAATACGCTACTGTATATTTTTTACTGTCTCTGTCTAATACAAAACAAACAACTCTCTATTTTTCTAAAATCATACACTGCTGTGTATTTTCAGATTTGCACTCTCTAACTTTTTAAAAAAAATCAACGCACTGCTGTGCATAATAAAACTATTATGTTCCGTGTGTAAAAAAAATTAAATTACATCTCTGTTCTATATATAAACAAAATATCTCAAGTTCAATTAATGTCATTTGTTAACAAAAAATCACCGCTTAAAAATTTCATTAATGGCATTAAAGATTCTGCCGGCACCGCTTAAAAATCAAATTAATGACGAATTTGATCGTGGTGGAAGCGGTGGTGCGTTGGTGGCGCGTGGGTGGCACGTGGGCGGAGCCACTATCCCTGGTGGTTGCGGGGGCTCCATTTCATTGGCTCAGTACGGCTGGGGTAAGGCCCCGCACTAAATCATAGCCGTTGATTGGCGGTCAACCCCCGATCAACTGGTCAACAGCAGGGGGTCTGCTCGTGTTAACCTCCGGACGTTTTATACTCCCGCTCTCCGTTGATCACCTCCAACTTGCTGCCGATTTAACCCTGCGCACTATTCATCCATTCTTCCGCCTGTTAATTCATCTGCGCAGTTGGAAATTACATTCCAACACTCCCCCTTAATTTCAACTGCTGGGTTTTCCTGCATACCCAAGCATTTCCTGAAATGTTCAAAGCTTTTCTGTGCAAGTGGCTTTGTGAGGATATCTACAAATTGATCCTCCGTTCTGCAATGATGCAAAACTATCTCACCATTGTTAACCAATTCACGTATGAAGTGAAACTTGGTGTCAATGTGTTTATTCCTTTTATGAAAGACAGAATTTTTAGACAATGCAATAGTTGAGCTATTGTCACAAAAGATCACTGTCCCTTTTACTTGTTCTTGGCCTAAAATTCTCAACATTTTTCTCATCCAAACTGCTTGACACATTGCTGTTGTAGCTGCCACATATTCTGCTTCTGATGTAGACAATGCTACTATGGGCTGTTTCTTAGAAGCCCATGAAATGGCTTTTGAACCCATGTGAAAAACATAACCGGAAGTGCTCTTCCAATCATCAACACTTCCAGCCCAATCACTGTCAGTGTATGCAACTAAATCTGAACATTCTGAAGTAGTATAAAAAATACCAAACCTTTTAGTACCTTTAACATACCTCAAAATTATTTTTGCTGCTTGCCAATGTGCATCCTTTGACTTTTCCATGAATCTGGAAATCAAACTAACAACATGCATTATGTCTGGCCTAGTTGTAGTCAAATACATAAGGCTACCAACTATGCTATTGTATAAACTAGGATCAGAATCCTTGCTGCTGTCCTCTCTGCTGAGTTTTAATCCCATCACTGTGGGAGTGATTGCTGCTTTGCACTCTTGCATATTAAATCTTTCAAGCACCTCATTAACATACTTTGCCTGTGAGATAAAAATCCCATTTTTATCTTGTTCTACTTCTATTCCCAAGAAGTATCTCAACAAACCCATGTCAGTCATCTCAAATTCTTCTTTCATGACTGTTTTAAAATGTTCAATAAGGCAATCAACATTACCTGTGAAAATAACATCATCAACATATAAGACTACAATCAGTATTTTTCCATATTTTTCTTTGATGTAGAGGGTGGGTTCTCCCTCACACTTTTCAAAACCATTTTCCAGTAGATATGAAACTATCCTACTGTACCATGCTCTTGGCGCTTGCTTCAGCCCATAAAGAGCTTTCTTCAACTTGCATACTTTGTGCTCTTGGCCTTTCTTTTCATAACCAAGAGGTTGATCAATGTAAACCTCTTCCATTAACACTCCATTCAGAAATGCTGACTTCACGTCCATTTGGTAAACTTTCCACTTGTTTTGTGCTGCTATGGACAACACTGCTCTCACGGTTTCCATTCTAGCAACCGGTGCGAAAGTTTCCTCATAATCTATTCCATGCTTCTGCTTATAACCTTTGACAACAAGCCTTGCCTTGTGTCTCTCTATTTTTCCTTCAGCATTAATCTTGGTCTTGTAGACCCATTTTACTCCTATGACATCTTTACCTTTTGGGAGTTCAACCAAATCCCAAGTCTTGTTCCTCTCTATGGCATTAATCTCCTCATCCATAGCTTCTATCCATTTCTTATCCTTGATGGCTTCTTTGAAATGAACAGGATCATCAACATGACAATATAAAGTGAACAAAGAATTGATACCTTCATTAGCTAAATCTTGTTCATAAATATCTTTCAAACTTCTGAATTTCTTACCTCTTTCATTAGGTGTACAAATGCTTGAAGAAGCACTTGAATTTCCTCCTTGTGGTGTGCTTGGAGAAGCACTGTCATTTCTCCTCAAGGGTGTGCTTTGCTGCTCTCTTGTTGGTGTCGCTGTTTGGGGATGTATTTCAGCCAACTCATCTTCATTTTCATCATGAGATAAACAGTGTTTAACATTCACTGTTTTCTCTATGCTTCCATCCCAAGCTTCCTCTTCAATGAACTGAACGTCCCTGCTCACAATAAACTTCTTGCTGGATGGGTTATATAACCTGTATGCCTTGGATTCCTCACTGTATCCAATGAAAATACATTTCTCCCCCTTGTTGTCCAACTTCTTCCTTAGCTGATCCAGAATGTGTGCATAAGCCACACATCCGAAAACCTTCATGTGTGTGACACCTTGCTTTGTGCCACTCCATGCCTCTTCCGACACTTTGTTCATAACTGCTTTTGTAGGGCACATGTTCAAAATATACGCTGCACAATGTACAGCTTCAGCCCAATAATCATTAGGCAAATGCTTTGCCTTTAACATACTCCTCGCCATGTCCATTATGGTTCGGTTCTTCCTTTTGGCTACTCCATTTTGCTGCGGAGTATATCTAGTTGTAAACTACTTTTGAATACCATTTTCTCTACAAAACCGTAGAAAATATTTAGATATATACTCACCTTCTCTATCAGTCCTTAAGACTTTGATATGCAGCCCACTTTGTTTCTCAACAAGTGCTTTGAAATTGTAGAATTTTTCAAACACTTCACTTTTCTTTTTCAAAAATTAAACCCAAGTTTTTCTTGTAAAATCATCTATGAATGTTAAGATATAGTGGCTATTAGCAAGTGATGGAGTTTGCATCGGTCCGCATACATCTGAGTGGACAATCTCTAAGGGTGCTTTTGCCCTTATGCTTTTCCCGGAAGGAAAACTTTCTCTGTGTTGTTTCCCCAAGATACAACCTTCACAAAGGCTGTCTGGTTTCTCTATCAATGGTAAACCACTTACCATTCCTTTTCTGTTCAACAAGTTAAGACCTCCAAAGTTGAGATGTCCAAAACTCAAGTGCCATAACCAATTGTCATCTTTTGGTTCGCTTTGGAAAGTCTCTTGTGCAACTGCTGCTTTCTCTTCACCATTCTTCAAGTCTGCTCTCATTCTGAGAGGGAACATCCTATTCCTTGTCATCTTTACTTTAGCAATACACTGATTGCTGGGTGGTTTGTCCATGATGGTACAAACATCATCCTCAAAGAAAACATTATACCCCTTATGGACAAGTTGTCCAATACTTAAGAGGTTACATTTCATTCCTGGAACATAATAAACATCTGCTATGTATTTCTTTGCACCTAATCTTGTTAAAACATTTACATCTCCTTTTCCCATAACAGAAACTTTGTTATCAGTTCCTAGTGTGACTTGTGACTGCACACTCTCATCTAACATAGAAAACATTGCTAATTTTCCTGTCATATGGTTACTACAACCGGAGTCTAGAAACCATAAATCTTCATTCTTTTCTTTAGCCATATTACAAGCTAAAAACAAATTGTTTTGGCTGCTATTTTCTCTAGTGAAATTTGCACTAGTTCTACTTCTCATATCTTGCTTCTTTGTTCTACATTCATTACCATAATGACCATATTTTTTACAATTGTAACATTGGACATTGGATTTATCATACCTCTGTCCTTGAGAATTCTGATGACCATTCTGCTAGCTACTTTCTTGGCCGTGGCTGTGATTTTGACTGTTGCACCTTCCATGTGAATGTGAAGGGTTGTTCCTTCCACCTCTGTTTTGGCTTCTACCTCTTCCTCTTCCGAAAGACATCTGGGTCTTAAATTCATGTTCAAGAGATGATTTTTCACTCCTACCCAATCTCCGTTCATGAGTCATCAGTGATGCATGTAGCTCATCCACTGAAAACTTTGTGAGATCCTTAGTCTCCTCTATGGTGGTGACAATCACATCGAATCTTGAGGGTAAATTTCTCAAGATTTTTTCAACAATCCTCTTGTCCTCAAGAGTCTCTCCATGAGATCTTATTTGTGTGACCATTCCAATCACATGAGTGAAGAATGAGTCAATAGTGTCTGACTCTTTCATGCATAGAGTCTCAAAGTCTCTCCTCAGCAACTAAAGTTTTGCTGTCTTCACTTTTTCCATACCCTGATAAGATGTCTTGAGAGTTTCCCATGCTTCTTTGGATCTTTTGGCTGCTGCTATCCTCGGAAACACACTCTCATGGACTGCTTGATACAAGAAGAAAAGAGCCTTGGCATCTTTCTTCTTATTTCTCTTCAGAATCTCTCTTTCTGTCTGAGTTAACATATTAAACTCATGTTCATTTGTTGGCTCTTTAAATCCATCCTCAAAAAATTCCCATAAGTCTTGGGAGACAAATAATTCTCTCATAGTTATTGACCAGTAGTCATAATTTTTCCCATTAAATTGTGGGAGATGGATATTTCCCATACCCATACCAGTGCTGGCTCCAGCCATTCTGCACTCTTAACTATGTTTCAAAAACACTTGACTGTGTGTTTAAATTAATTAACTGTACTGCAACAGTAACACAAAAAATGTATAGAGAAATACCTTTGAATTCTTCTTGTCTGAGTCTTCACACTACTGGAGAAGCTGCTGCAACAAAGAACTCCTTTTCTTCAGCTTATTTGACCTTCAAATAGCCTGAACTGGCTCTGATACCATGTTGGAATATTTAAAAATTCCAGAATAACAATGGAAAGAATAAACTTCCCCTCCACAACACAGAGAAATAATTATCACTCTCAGAAAACAGAGTTTTCAACTTAATAAAGCAAATTTTATTCCATAAAAATGTTTACAAGTTCTTCCTCTAACAGAGGGAATTACAATAGTGACTGCTGCTGTCACAGTGCACACATAAGATCTCTGTCTCAATTAAAAAAAAAATTCTGTCTCTCTCTGTAAAAAAATATGCTGCTGTATATTTTTTACTGTCTCTGTCTAATACAAAACAAACAACTCTCTGTTTTTCTAAAATCATACACTGCTGTGTATTTTCATATTTGCACTCTCTGACTTTTTAAAAAAAATCAACGCACTGCTGTGCATAATAAAACTATTCTGTTCTGTGTGTAAAAAAAATTAAATTACATCTCTGTTCTATATATAAAAAAATATCTCAAGTTCAATTAATGTCATTTGTTGACAAAAAATCACCGCTTAAAAATTTCATTAATGGCATTAAAGATTCTGCCGGCACCACTTAAAAATCAAATTAATGACGAATTTGATCGTGGTGGCAGCGGTGGTGCGTTGGTGGCGCGTGGGTGGCACGTGGGCGGAGCCACTATCCCTGGTGGTTGCGGGGGCTCCATTTCGTTGGCTCAGTATGGCTGGGGTAAGGCCCCACACTAAATCATAGCCATTGATTGGCAGTCAACCCCCGATCAACTGGTCAACAGCGGGGGGTCTGCTCATGTTAACCTCCAGACGGTTTATACTCATGCTCTCCGTTGATCACTTCCAACTTGCTGCCGATTTAACCCTACGCGCTGTTCATCCATTCTTCCGCCTGTTAATTCATCTGCGCAGTTGGAAATTACATTCCAACATGATTATCCATGTGATTGATCTCTTTAAACATACCTGAAAGGACATGTGATTATCCTTGGGGTTGATCTCCTGTTTTTTGGGTATTTCCTCTGGATTAGGACTCTGCAGCAAGTGTATCCCCATTCCATAGCTGAAGAGCCTACAGGAAAAACAATAATGAAATCAACACAATTCCCCAAAACAATTATTGATACACCCCATTTTCCCATGTAGATCCTGGCATCTCACCATGCGTGTGTGTATTTGTTTATCCACTTACCATGCTCCATCGAAGTTAAATGATCCAGGCCTCTTAATAGGAAAGAAACTGAGAAAATTTTCATAAAAGTCCATAGAATCCTCAACAGATCGGCATACTAGGGATATATGGTTCACAGACACAAGGGGCAGTGGCCCCGCAGCTCCATTGGCCGAGGTGCTCTTTGCAGCATTTACCGCCATCTTTGCTTTTGTGGTCCAAGGAGTTTTGCCAGAGAGAAGCTCTGGATCTTAGGAGTGCCCGCATATTGAACTCGGGAGGATTGATTCCCTGAGTGGGCTTTGATCTAATAGAGAATTCAGACCAAGGCGAAGAGAAGAAGCAGACCATATTTGAAGCGTAGCGTCCACAAACATGCTTTTATGGGCATCCATGAAAAACCCAACTGTTAATTTTTTTTGGAAAAAACTTTTGACTCGCTGTCACACAGCAGCAATGCACTCATCATGGCCAATTTGATAGCAAGACACTTTACTTACCGGCCACTGGCTGCCATTTTGGGTGGGTCTCAATAAATAATGATACGACCTTATCTGTAGCACGTGGGCTTGAAATTGGAAAGAGCTTTTTAGATTTTTGGGTTTGGTTGGTTATTTATTGGCAGAATTATATTTATTAATATGGTTGTATATTTTAGTGGATATCATTTTTATATGTTGATTATGTATAAAAAGTGGGAAATGTCTTATATCACTATATTAGTTAATGTGTTTGTGCTAGTTACAATCAATATTTTTGGGGTGGATTCATGACCAGGGTGGATTCATGATCATGGTTGACGAGATTGGGTCAAGCTTATATTATGTTAATGTTTAATGGTTGACCATGGTTGATATACCATGGTTCAATGGTTAACTATTGTTGACCATAGTTTGGTTATCATGGTTGATAACCATTGTCAACCATGTGGTTGCTAAAGTTGACTATTGTTAACTATATTCAACCAGAATTTGACAATGGTAGACCATATTCAACCATTGAAAATAGTTGACAATGGTTGACCAAGTTCAACCATTGGAGATTGGTTGACAACCATTGAACATGGTTGACAATAACTGACAATGATTTACCATGGTTTGGCTACCAATCCATGGTTGACCATGGTTGGCAATGGTTGATAATGGTTGACCATATTCAACCAATGTTAATGGTTGATCATGAGTTGGATACCAAACTCGATCAATAATGATATTAAAAATTGTTGACAATTGTTGACCATATTCAACCATTGTCAATGATTGACCATGGTTGAAAACCATTGTTAACCATTGTCAACCATGTGGTTGTCAAGGTTGACTATTGTTAAATATGGTAAACATAGGGTTGAGCAATGCAATTATGATTGACCGAAGTTGAAGAGTGTTGGCTATCAAACATAGTCAAACATAGTCCAACATAGTCAACCACATTAATAAATGTGGTTGACTAATTTTGTAATGTTGTATTGCGACATTGGATAGATTTTTGTACCATTATGATGTCACAACATGTTTGATTAATAATATTAATAGGCGATTATGGTTGACTGAAGTTGAAGCTGTTGATTATCAAACATAATGTTATCCTTGATAACAACTAGGTTTGTCTAAGTTTGTCTTAGTTAAGTTAGGTTAGGTCATTAGGATGAAATAAGATCATGAATTTTATTAAATTTCAAATTTTGTACATAGTTTAAGGGGGTATAAATGGTTATTGGTCATGTAATAAATGTCTTATCAAAGTAAATTCCAAAAAATATGATTGCATGAGTTAAAAAGGTCATTTTTTGACACTTGGCAACTTTTTCTAGAGTCGTCCACAACGTTTCTGTGTAAAACAGTCTGTTTTCGCTACGGAAGTGCCTAACAGTTCTGTAGTGAATTTTCCCTCCTGATAACTGAAAATGCTACGAAATTTGTCTTTTCTGCTAACGATGGGATAAACGGTATCTTGTCATCATTTCAGTAGCTAATACAAACTTGGTTATCATGGTACTTTTCAGTTATGTGTCACCATAACTGAAAAGTACACAGTATCTTGTCATCATTTAAGTGGTCAGTACACACTTGGTTATCATGGTGCTTTTTGGTTGTGTGCATGTGTGGTAATCATCATGCCTTCCATCATTTCATTTTCCCACTCATTCCTCTTTTCCAATTTAGCCCGATCTCTAATTCGAACATCAACACCTTGCCTTTCATCCTTGTAAGTTGTTTGAGCCTTTTGCCAGCAGTCTTGAGTCTTTGTTTTTGTCTAGTAGAGTCTTAGGCTAGGAGTTACCTGTATTATGGAAGGTGCTTATTGTCTTAAAAAATTTTGCATGTGTCAAATTTTGAAGCTTATCAACGTTGTATTTGAAGGTATAACATAACATAAAAATCCAAACAAGAGTGGTGTTGTGGTCAAATACGAGCACATAAAAAGTCAAACAAGAGTGGCGTTGTGGTCAAATACGAGCCCATGGATATGACGCTGATTGCAGAAGACCCTAGCTTCTCACAGGCCTTTACAAATGTAGGTTGTATCAGGTTTTTCCATAAATTGCAAGTATATCATGCATAGGTGTCCAAATATTTTGCTGTAAACTTCATTGGTATAGGTTCGAAGGTGGGCATCCTCAATTTTATTGTTTCTCCTGAGACCATTGCACATGCAACTGAGATTCCAAGGTCTGGATAAGAGTGGTTCAAGGCAACACTGTTTAAGCTTCAAAACTGTGATGAATTTCTAAAGGAGGAGCACATAGGCATTGACATGAGCTCAGGCATCTCCAAGAATTGCCTGAAGGATAACTATTCAAAAATGTTGATGGCGATTCAAAAATATTTTACATGTGAAGGAAAATTTCACATGATCTATTAATACCACTTCAAATTGTTGCTTCATTTCATAGGTAAAAAACCTTTGGATCTACCATTCTTTCTATTCAGGAGTTTGGGAAAAATGGCCGACAAGGTGCAAGCTAAACCTGAGAGCAATGATACTTCTATTTTTCATCATGGTTTAATTAAATTGTTAGTTATAGAGGAGTTGAAGAAGTTGAACAGGGATTGATCCACATTTATATTCTTGCGTGGGTATGAGGTGGATGTCCTCACTTCTAGGAAGACACCTAGGTCAAAGACAAATACTCCTAGGAAGGAAAAAAGAATCAAGGGCTGAAAGAGAGGTTGAACATGAGGTGGAGGTGCAAATAGAGGTGCAGACCACGGTAGAGCCAATGGAGGAAGAAGTTGATTAGTTGCAGGAGACAGTAGTGCCTCAACAAACCCCTACCAGCAATAAAGTCAAAAGTGATATAAGAGCTCATAGAAGAATCACTAGAAGTCAGACAGAGGGGAAAGGTATGCTTGAATATATCTTGTAGGAAATTGATATTGAGGAAACCCCTGTTGTGAAGCCTATAGAGGTTAAAGGAGCAAAAACCAAGAACAAGGGTCTTAAAGCTAAGAAGCTATATTTTTCCATTGAAGATTTAGGATTTGTCTCTAAACCTAGGAAGCCACTCACTAGGTCACAACTATCAAAGGAAGGAAAATCTAAGAAGTTGCATAAGGAACCAAAAGAGAAGAAATAACATGCAAGGGAAGAAATCATAGTGTTATCTCCAACAGAGGCAGAAGTGATCAAGACAAGGAAAGGAAAAAAAAAATTCCCAATAAAAATCTAAACTGGATCTTCTAAGAGAACAACTTAAGGAAGCTAGAGAAGAGGTTTTAGAAGCTAAACTGGAGTTAGCATATTTTAAACAAGAGAGGAAGGAGCTCACAGACTTTAAAAAAGAAGTGAGCAAACAGATTTATTTTTATGATGAGGCTACAAAGAGGTCAAGGAAGATGTTGAAAAGAACATTACCTCTGCACAGAATTATGAAACATATCTTCAGGGGGAACAGGTGGTTGTAGTAAAAAATAAGGAAGCTACAAGGCCAAGTCAAATAATTAGAAATCCAAATGGAGATGGCACAAACCTAATTGAAGAAAAAGGGTTTAAAGACAATTGTAATGGATGACCCTGCTGCCCCTTGAAAGATGGTAAGACACACCTTTTTGGACATTTTTTGTCTTAAGGAAACATATTAAGTTAGTTACAGAGCCGCAAGCAAGTTTTTGTAGTTAAAGTGAAAAAATTTCAAATTCTAGAGAAGTTAGGCAAGTTCGTAGTGAGCTCCTGGCCTGAAGCCGATTTTTTGCTACGAACTCGCTGTAGAATTCTTTGAGGTGAAAATTCCAAAAAAATATCTTCTTAGGAGTGAATAAAGGAATGTGTTTACCTTACTTTACCTAATGAAGACCATCCAATAGGTAGAAAATTCAGAAAAGCTGCAGCAGGTGGTGTAGTGAAAATGCTACAAAAACTATGCTACGAACTTGCCTTAAAATATTATGTTTCTCCAACGAGCTAGAGTTTTGGTCCTTTTGAAGCATTTAATGTATTTCAAGGAGCGGATGAGTCATTGATCCAGGAGGATCGTACAGGTCCAAGTACAAGTGGCTTAAGTACAAAGGCTCAAAATTCAAAGTGGCAGGAATGTGACAAACTCATTGTCAAGTTGAAGATCTTATCTTTATGACTCCAACGACGCAGAAAACACTCAATTCTGAGTCCGTATGGAGGAGTTAGAAGAAATCAAAGTTTTGGGTTGACTTGATGAGGTGGCAGTCTTAAGGAGCCAACATTTTTGCCAAATTTTGGTGGTAAGATTCCAGCTAGCTCCGGACGGAATCTGGGTGAAATTGTGGGACAGTTAAAAGCACTCCTTCAGTGAAAATCGAGAAGATTTAAAAAGGATGGTTTTTTAAAAATAAAATAAAAATAAAATTTTTTAAAAATGGCAAGGGCGGGCCATGACCCCCGCCCTCACTCCAACCATACAATAATAATATATTAAAAAATGGGGGGTCGGCGGCCATGACCCCGCCGCCCCCAAACTTGCAGTAACAATCATAGTAATACGGGAGGGGGACTGGCTGTCAACCCCGCTGCCCCTACCCACTCGACACATGGTACCGATAGGAGTTTCGGGACAGATCACTCGATGCGGATCTAGCCCCCCATACCATGTATTAAAATATTGTTGCCAGGATATAAAACCAATAACGCCTTTTTATGGAGGGGGCGGGGTTTGACTACTCGACCCCCTCCCTCATACTTTGGATCTCAACCACCATGCCAAGCGGACTCCTTAGGGAGTCTGCCCATCTTATGTTATATAAACTTGCATTTCATAAGTGCGCCCAGGAAGACCTAGAGTGGCACGCTTACCAAGACAGAGTGGAACCTTGAGCGCCTTGCAGGAGGGGGGTAGAACCATGAACCGAGCTCATTTCTAGGGGGCCTAGATTTGTCTCGTGTCACAATCATGCAAATTTTATTGGATTCTACACCTCTCGGCAACACAAGTTCAACGATGATGTTCGTTTCTTCATCGGAGGCCTTCGATTTTTGGGCACTTTTAGATATGGAGGTGTAAGGGTGTAATTTTTCATTGATGCTTGTACTTTCATTTTATTTGTGACTTAATGAAAGAGGGCCTCCCCATTGATTGAGTAAGGCCCAGAGACGTAGTCCATCCTGGACGAAATCCGTTATCAAGTTCTTGTCTTCTTTGCATGATTTTATGTGCTTCTATCTTCTTATGTTCATGCCTTTTAAGTTTCATGGTTAAGATGAAATTTTACATGTAATTCTTTAATCCATCTCAAAGCTAAATACCTTGGATCAAGTGGTGTCAAAGCAGGCATTTGTAGATGTGAATTGCATGTTTGTATGCTAACTAGAAACGAACTACGAAGAGGAGAAGGGAGACTAAAGTCTTTTAATCCTGAAGCAAGACATGCACATCGAAGAAGAAACATGGATGACGATGTTATAAATGAGGAGGAGCGAAACTTCCGCAAAGCATTCTACACCATGGAAGATCAGGTTGAGAAGTTGTTCTCAAGGCTTAAGAAACTAGAGAAAGTAGGGGAGAATGCTTTAGAAGGACGAGGTTCAACACATGGAGATGGTGTAGGAGATCCACCTCCTTCTCCCTCTGTGAGCGAAAGCTCTTCTTCCTCTTCTCACCATCATCATAGGAATTCAGGAAATGCATCTAAGAAACCTTTCTTTAAATTATATGTCAAGTTTGATCTCCCCATGTATAATGGTGAAAGTAATGCAGAAAAGCTTAACAACTAGGTTAGGCAGATTGAAGTCTACTGCAGGATTCAACAGATCAATGAGGACAAGGAAAATATCCAGTTGGCTTCTCTCCGACTGAACGACACCATTCTTGTCTGGTGGGAGAGAAAATTGCAAGGCAGCCAAAATTTAGGTAACCTTCTCTCCTCATGGTCAAATTTTGTTTCTGCATTGAGAAACCAATTTTACCCTTTGGGTTATAAGAAAAAGGCATTAATGGAATGGAAAAACCTAACACAAAGCAGAGGTAAAAATTTACAAGACTTCACTGAAGAATTTAGAAAACAAGCATTGAATTTGGGCATTCCATTAGATTCACCAGAGATTGTAACTAAGTATATTGGTTCTCTGCATAATTACATAAGACATTCATTATTATTGTTTGAGCCTCCTACCATCAATGAGGCCAGTGTGAAGGCCATGCATCTAGAAAGCCAGCGAACACATGAACAAAATGACCACCCAAAAAGAATTGCAACAGCCAAGAGAAGGGGAGAAATCCCTCTTCTACACATTGTGAGAAAGAGGGACATGACAAGGAAAGTTGTTGGAAGCTGCACCCTAAGTTGAGACCTGAGAGGAATGACAAAAAGGGGAAGCAAAAGACCACTACCACCGTGCAGCAAAACCAAGATTATGAATCAGAGGAAGATGAGAAGGTCACAACTACAATATTTTCACGAGGTAGACCAATTGACCTAGGGTCTGATTCTGGCGATGAAATGAAGCTTGCAACCTTTGGGATCACAATAGGATGACCCATAGACTTGGGTTCCGATTCAGGTGATGAAACACACATTTCAACAAACATGGTGCCAAAGATGAAAATGACACTCACTATGACAGGGCTCCAAGAACTTGAGGATATCAACCAAAGCATCCAAGCAGAGAATACTGAGCTAAGGAGGCTCCTACAGGAAGCAAAGGAAGAAAAAAAAGTTTACTAAACCAGTTACAAGCTAAATATGAGGCCTTGGAAAAGTTATGACATAGCCAACTGGAGGTAAAAAGCAACCCTTCAGTTTCATGTAATTTTCATGATGATGATTCCGATGCTTTTGAAAAACATACTACAAGGATTAGATCCAAATCGCCGAAGAATATGGGGTATCAAGGAAAGGGCCTTGGCATCAATGGCCAAGGCATCGTAAACCCCATCGAAGTCGAGGAATTTCTGTGTCATACAGGACTCAGATACACCAGGAAGGAAGTGGGAGAAACCTCCAACACAGCTAGTGACCAGCCAACAACAAATGATGAAATCACTTCCTCACAGTCCAGTGATAGTGAGGGTTCCATGAACACTTATCAGAGGAACACCAGGGGAAAACACTCCAAGATGATACGAAAAGTATGGAGGAAGAAGAATCATCACAACCAGGATGAACCCCAGAAACCTGCATGTCAAACACGCCAGGACCAAAAAGTTCCCATGAAGAATCTAGTCCTCAAAGCTATTCCACAGGAAAATCCACCGCAGGCAAATGACCCATTTACTTTGTTAAGTAAAAGATGGTTTTTTTAGAGGTATTAGTGTTATGGCCGCATTTATAAATCATACATTGCAAGTAAATGTAAATATGATGGTGTGTTTCCCATCACTTCGAAACACAACGATGATGTTTTGGCCTTTCCTTATGAGTAGTTGAGGTATTGATCGTTTTTATGTAATCCTTGGCCAATGAGTGTGTGCTATAAACTCTTGGCAAGTGAGGGGTTGTTGAGTCATGTGTGGTGTGTGCATGGTTGCAAATGATGTACCAAATTTGTGTGCAAGAGATTGAAAGTATGGTTTGAATGGAAAAAGAGTGTGTTGACTGTGTTAATTCTTTTGGTGGTCCAAAAGCTCCTCAGTGGGGAGGAATGATCCAGGAGGATTGTACAGGTCCAAGTACAAGTGGCTTAAGTACAAAGGCTCAAAATTCAAAGTGGCGGGAATGTGACAAACTCATTGTCATGTTTAATATCTCGTCTTTCTGATTCCAACGACGTAGATGACACTCAATTCTGAGTCCGTATGGAGGAGTTAGAAGTAGTCAAAGTTTTGGGTTGACTTGATGTAATATCCCAAAACTAAGATTTTCTACAACAATAAGAATACATTAAGGTATTACAAAGTTTTATAACAGAAAGTAATCATCTAATATAATTTATTTAAACACATAGCTTTCATAAATCAATCACATCAACAAACTATGCCTTTTTACAATGTTACCAAGCGGGGAAAAGCAGCAGTTTTGGCCCCAAAACGTTATTTTCTAAATATCTGGGTTATAATAGTGAAAAATAACGGTTGTTTCCCTTAGAATAGACAATGTAGGACATGCATTCAGAATAGTTTCAGAAACAAATGCATTTAACATAGTTAAACAGACCTCCCATGCTCAAAATAGCTAGAAATTGTCAAAACCCCAAGACTGCAGAATGCCGGAGTTGCTGCCTAAGAGACTGTGCAGTCTAAAGAGAGATTAACTCAGAAAATGGAGAAATACATCTGATATTGTTATTATAATACTCAATGAAGCATAAAATCAGAGATCTAATCTCTTTTACACAGATCCAAGAAGACTCGGCAAGGATTTCTTGACAGAAAAGATATACAAGGGAAAGCTGCTACAAATTTGTGGCTAAATAACGTTGTATGGATGAAGCTATACAGTAGATAGCTAAACAAAAAAATAAATGGTTGAAGATGCTGCTCCTAGATTTCCCAAAGAAAGGCTGATCCTCCTCTTGGGAAACTAGCTCCTCCAATTAGGGTTTTCACCCCTTCCACTGCACACCTCAAGAAATAATGCAGTTTTCTGAATAGGACTAAATTTTTGATAAATTTTTTTCTTGGCCCAACACCAAGTAGTGGAAAATTCAGATCAGGAACCTCCTCTTAGATTTCTTGAACAAGATCTCCAAGGAAGAGTAGGGAATCCCCACCCGAGTAAACCCTTGCACTAAGCAGTGCAACAACTTAGCTAAACAGCTAAGTATACATGAATTCTAAGCAAACCTCATGAAAATATAATCTCCAATATGTCCATATGCTTGCCATCTCCTTCATTATATAATTGATGAGCTCCTTCACTAAGGGTCCCACCCACTATGAGGTTGCTTCCATGCAAAGGCTCCTCCACAAAAACTGTGTTGTCCAACAAGATGGTTCAATGCATCTAGACAGTTTTGTTGACTAGGTCAACCTTGAATGATTCTTCATGCCTTGTCCCTTTTCACACTCAAGGTGCCTCCATTTTATCTAGCTGGATTTGATCCCTATTCACATTGAGCTGCCTTTTTATTCATATTTGAGCAAATTATGAGTCTCCTTGCCCATTTATTCATTAATCTAAGTTTTAAGAGAAAAATTAATATTCCCATTAGCTGAAGCTAATTTAGGAATATTACACTTGATGAGGTGGCAGTCTTAAGGAGGCAACATTTTTGCCAAATTCTGGTGGCCAGATTTCGACCAACTCTAGTCATAATTTGGGAAAAATTGTGGGACAGTTAAAAGCACTCCTTCGGTAAAAATCAAGAAGATTTAAAAAGGATGGTTTGTTTTAAATAAAATTAAATAAAAAATTAAAAAAAGGGCAAGGGCGGGCCATGTGGGTGACTATGTTTGGCTATTTTTGAACATCAAAACTCTTCAACTTTGGTCAAACATAATCACTTATTAATATTATTAATTAATATTAATAATCAAACATAGAGAACTACATCAGTCAAACATAGTCAAACAATATTTAAATAGTTGACCATGATCAAACTTGCTGAATGTTATGCTTATTATGAACGATAGTCAACCTTGAAAACCACATGGTTGATAATGGTTGTCAACCATGGTCAACCAATCTCTACCATTGACAATGGTTGAATATGGTCAACCATTGTCAATATCATTGTCGACCATGGTTTGGAAGCCAACCCATGGTCAACTATTTTCAACCATTTTCAACCATTATTAACCATTAACATCGGTTGAATATGGTTAAACATGGTCAACCATTGTCAACCACGGTCATTCATTGTCAACCATTAAAATTGATTGAATATGGTCAACCATGGTTTCTTTGTCACATTGCAATATTGAAATTTTTTTGTACCATTATGATGCCAGAACATGTTGTTACAGTGTGATGTTGGTTTCTTTGTCACATTAGTTCATTTGTGACATTGTGATAGTAGCTTTTTTCATCAAAATTTCCAAACATATATTTTCATAGTAAGTTTCACACATTTTTTTTACACAACCACATCACGTTGTTAGTTTTATAATATCACATTGTGACCGTGTTTGTCCCATTCTGACATTGGATAAATTGTGTAAATCTCATATTTTTGGATAATTTTTTTGTTAGTTTTGTAATGTCACCTTACAACAAGGTTTTTTACATTGCATCATTGGATAAATTGCAACATAATGTCACATTGCGACAATTCTTGTCACATTGCAACAATTCTTGTCACATTTTCATGTTAGACAATATTTTTCACATTGCAATGTTGGAAAATGTTGTGTACTATTTTGATGTCGAAACATTGTTTCTTACAATGTGTGATATTGGTTTATTTGTCCTGTTCCTTCATTTGTCGTAATACGATGCTAATTTTTTTCTTCATTTTCCAAGAATTTATTTTCATAGCAATTTCACACGGTTGAACATGGTCAGCCATAGTCAACATGGGAATCTTGGTCAACCATTGCCCACCACAGTCATTTGTAGCAAACACTCACAACCTTGATCAACCATGTACACTCACAGTGAACAATATGTTGACCATATTCAAGCATGCTTGACCAAATCAACTATGGGAAGACATGGATAAAGAAACTCAATAATGGTCAAACATTGTCACTATTTTGGTCAAACTAAGGTCAACCATATTAAACCAAAGCAACCCACTTCAACCATTCATGTAATTTCAACATTAGCGCTAAGAGTGATGTAATATCGACCATAGTCACTCATGATCAATATTAATGTAACATTATTGTAACCATGTAACGATGGTCAACCATGATCAATAATGGTAAACCATTATTAATGAATAAAAAATTAACATTAATGTAACATCAACCATTGTCAACCACGATTGATAATGGTTAAATAAAATGTGACATGAAATTCCTTTTCCCTTGCACGTTCATGTCATTTTATTTGCACAACCACATCGTGACGTTAGTAGTGTAATGTGATGTTGCGATGATTTGTAATGTTCATAAAAAGGAATTTTATGTTCTTCTTATTTGTTACAATTGTGATGTTGGTTTTTTTTTTAAGTACGTTACGTCGATGTCTTTCATCACATAGTCCACACATTTTTTCATAGTATTTTGACACATTTTTTTTTTTTTTTTCACACGACTGTATTGAAATGGTAATTTTATGATGTGATATTTTGATGATAATTTTTATTGATCAAAATATAACGTATTTTTGTTACTTGTCATAATGAAACCCAAAAATTTATTTAAAAAAAATAAAAATAAAAATAAAATAAAATTATTTTAAAAAAATTAACGTGAATACTTAAAACAATAAATCTCACATTAACATTTATACATATCAATAATTGTTATATTATATTTATAATTTTTATATAATATTAGTAGTATAATATTACTATATTTGTATTAGTATTTTCACAAGGGAAAAATTTGTAACTTTTCATTAATATGATAAGTTACATGTTACATATGCTGGTAGTATAAACTACGTAAAATGTCTCAAAACATCAAGTGTCCATAATAGACAACCATAATAAAACAAAATACATATTGTTGATACAAGTATCAGGCCACATATATCATGCCTGTAAGTTCGGTGCATAACTTGCAGGGAAAAAGATAGCAAAAAGAAAATATATACAATAACCAGTAGATATTTGTATTAGTATTACATTCACATTGTGACGTTATATTATCAATAATAATAATGTTATTAATAAATATTGATGTTATTGTTTTGCATTCAATATTATTTACACTAATAATATTATTGTTACATAATGATATTATTATATGAAAGATATTAATAGTGTGTATATATGTTATAATTACTTTATTCATGTTAATAATATAATATTGATAATATTATTTTTAATATTAATTTTATTATTAAATTTATAATATTATTTACATTATGACTAGTATTTTTATTAATAGTAATAACATTATTGTTAATTATATTATTATAAATAATAATTATAATGGTATTGTTAGTTTGTTAATATTAATTTCATTTCTTAATTAATAATACTAATATTAAAATTAAAACTAATGATTGTGGGTTTTTTTATAACTTTGCTATTGGTATTTTGAGTCAATACTAATGTTGTTAATAACATTAATAACATCATTGATTAAATACGGTCAACCATAAATATATTTATTTCTTTAAATATTACTAATATAATATTTTTATTAATATTATATTTTCTTACAATATTATTATTATTATTAATATTATTCACAATGATATTAATAACATTATTAATAATAAATTAAATATAAAAATATTTATTAAGACAAAGTTACATCTCTTTCGATTTTTTAATATAATATAATTGATTAGTTTTGATTAAAAAGTCAATAAAATACATAGCCACTCAAATAATAAATTTCAAAATATTTAATAATGTCAAGTCAAATTTTAGCTATTTTTTGTCATACGGGAAGGGATGCGGTAATTTTGAATATAATATATCATGTATTTTACATTCTAGAAGAGAGATCCCTATGGAAATTCTCATATATTAAAATTTAAAAACTGCAACAAAATTCATTATCAACTCATTTTTTAATGGTTTCCTTAAAATTCTCGGAAATCTACATTTTATTGCTTAAGAGATCGAGGATGATCCATTCACATAATACTGTGATATTAGTGGTATTATAAATCTCACCTATGTGTTTTGGATGATCTCAATAAAATGGCATATCAATTCTGTCTCAAAGAAACACCTATGGGGTTCTTCTGCATATATTTAAAGTTCAATTATTATTAACAGTTCTTCAATAAGCTTTTCTACTCTGTTTGGTATTAATGGCTACATAGGATTTGTTTTCAATGTTATTCTATTTCCTTTAAAGAAATACAATAAAATCTATCTAAATATTTTATTTTACTCGATGGAGAAACTATTTAGAAACAACATAAGTAGGGAAATGTATAATATGCATATGTTCGACAGATTAGCAACTCCTTCCATCTCATCCTTCTTCCATGTTGAGTATTGTAAGGAAAGATTATAGTCTAACTATCAAGTTAGGAGCATAGCCAGGTGAATAGATTTAGGTCAATGAAAATGCTTCTAGGGACAGAGTAGAACTTTGTAATATCTGATGCCAATCCTGCTACTAATGGTAAATCTCGATTATTTTTTAATGCAGAAACTAAAGAATGCACTTTATTTTGTGATTATATATGCGAATCAATATATAAAAACTGGGATTAATATAAGGTTAATGCCATAGAATGAGAACATTGATTCATTTTTTTTCATTAAAGTTCAAATTATTCACTTACAACTGTGTGATAATGATCTGCTTGCCAGACTCGGTTACTGCGCTCGGTACTAATTTCCTGTATTAATTTTCCATGGGTTTCATGAGGGAGGATCTTAACCAGAGCATGGAGTTGCGTGCAAATTTTATGCTAAAAGGGTAAAGCATTAATATAAACATTAGCGCTAAGAGTAATGTAATATCGACCATAGTCACTCATGATCAATATTAATGTAACATTATTGTAACCATGTAACAATGGTGAGGCATGGTCAATAATGGTAAACCATTATTAACGAATATACTATTAACATTAATGCAACATCAACCATGGTAAACCATGATTGATAATGGTTAAATAAAATGTGACATGAAATTCCTTTTTGCATTCGACGTTCATGTCATTTTATTTGTGCAACCACATTGTGATGTTACTAGTGTAATGTGATGTTGCAATGATTTGTAATGTTCATAAAAAGGAATTTTATGTTCTTCTTATTTGTTACAATTGTGATGTTGGTTTGTTTTTCATTACATTACGTTGATGTCTTTCATCACATAGTCCACACATTTTTTCATAGTATTTTGACACTATTTTTTTTTCACGACTGCATTGAAATAGTAATTTTATGATGTGATATTTTGATGATAATTTGTATTGATCAAAATACAATGTATTTTTGTTTTTCAAAGTAAGAGTAAATATATTAATGAAACATATAGTACATCTAGTCCATGGCCTCAGTAATGCAGGCCATCAGAGGCTTCACAAGTTCAGCAAAATAACAAAAATTGGGCTGCCCGCATGGGGAAACCAGCCCATGAAAGGTTTGTAAGCTGCCTCTATGGAGGAAACCAGTTATTGCATACCATAAACTAGTACATCCTAGAACAGCAAAAATGACAAAAGATCTGAATATAATTACTTGGACAATGCCACCGGAACTAAAGACCATAATCCTCCAAGGGGGGCTCTTCTTCAATCTTTCACCAATATCCATCATCATCGTCCGGAACAGGGCAACTTCGAGCTGCTGCTGCACCTGCTTCGCTGCTGCCGTCCTGCTTGCCTTTATCCTGAAGGAGGCTCGAGCTGCAGTCGCCCGCCTTGAGAGAAGCACCCCTGTCTGAGGCTTGAGGGGGATGCATTGGGTCAAAGGGGTCAGGCATGTTACTTGGGCGTGCGAGAGAGGAGGGACCGGGAAATGCCTCAGGAATTTCTTTGAAATAAACTGTGACTGTCGCTACAACCAGAGGGAAATTGGTGTTACACTGGAAATGAAAATGGGCGGTGGTCGGGTTGTATAAGGAGGCAGAAGTAGCGGGACGAGAGTGAGGGGGCGGCAGAGAAGCAGAGGCCACGTGCCTGGGGGAGGAAGTGACCCTACGCCCATGCCCACTGCATGTTGTGGGATATCGGCCATGAAAGCGCTCAGGAGAGGACGACGAAGTGCTGGTGGAGGAGGAGCAACGCCAACCAGAGGGGCGTGCTCTGGAGCTACCTCGTCAACATCTCAAACGATTCCTGAGCCGTGGCATGTCAGCACAAATAAAAAGGGAATGAACAGAATTGGCAACAGGGGACAAGGAGGGGGAAGGCGAATTGAGCTCGAGCGAGGCAGAAAATTGCAGAGGGTAGAAAGGGCTCTGCGAGAAGTGAAAGCCAGGAAGAAAATCCAGACAGCAGCCCAGGTGACAGCGCTTGCCGAGGGAGGTGCGAGAGCTGGGGACCTCAACCTCTGGGGAGCTGCCAAACCCAACAGGCGAAAACAGAATTGGCATGGAAACCACCAGACGGAGCTGAGGCCGAACAGGGAACCTAAGCGCAGTGACGAAGAGCGGAGATGCTGAACCAGAGGGATAAATGCCACACAGGGTGATGGCCTGGAGTATTAAAAGCTCAGGGGTGCCTTAACTGAAGCCTGCGGGTGGCCATGTGGCCTTGCCACACGCCATCCTGCAGGCTGATTGCCATCTCTTCACACCTTGCCACCCGCATTCGGGGTGTTGTTGTCCTGATGCACCAACAGAGTGCAATCCTGTAGGAGTTTGCTATCACTGAGACTGGAGAGAGGCCCTGCTGTTAGAGCTTGGGAACTCGTAACTCCTTTATTTTCCAGTAGATCGGCCACCTTGTTGGCTGTTCTTCTGACATGCTTAAGGAAGATGGCTATGCACCGTTGCATCCAATTTGCTATAAGTTCCAGTCTGGCCATGAGTCTCCAACTATTAGCAAATTTTGAGGGAGGAGTGCCCATAAGAAGCTGATGGACCATATTGATAAGAATTTGTGAGTCACCTTCAATTTCAATGGGGAAGTAATTATGTTGCTATGCTAGATGCATCCCCTGCCATAATCACTCCAACTCCATGGAATTGTTGGTGTCCCATCCTATAGATCCATAGTAAATAAGCATAGGGTTACCTTTGTGGTCTCTGAAGATTCCCCCATACCCTGCATCCCCCGAGTTGCCTTTGGAAGCTCCATCAAAGTTCAGCTTCAGAATGCTAACTGGGGGAGGGTCCCAATTACACAGAGTGACCGACTGGAGCCCATGGGAGTGAGTTGGCAAAGGATCAAGTGTGAGCTTAAATTTCCAGCTGTCCCATATGAGTCTTTCGATGGGTTGCGTTGGAAAATCGTCTTGTTGCCATTGCTGAAGCACCAAGGTTTCCTGTAGGTTGTTGCAGAGATTGCTCCAGAGGATTTCTTGAGGAGTGCAATGATTCTTGAAGATCTGCTTATTCCACTCCTTCCAGAGAGTCCAGAAGGTGAGTCCTGGAATGAGCCTCCAAAGAGAGTTAAGGAGAGTACATCTGTAGGGAGAGGCAGGCCAGTTGCGAATGATAGAATTTAAATCCTCAAAACCCCTGCCTTCTCTTCTGCACTTGAGGCTTAGATTTTCCCAAACGAAGACAGCCAGTGGACAGGTGATTATGAGATGCTGGATGGTTTCCTCTTGGTTATTGCAGTTGGGGCACCTGGAAGGTCCTATAAAACCCCTCTCGATTAAATTATCCCATGTGAGGATTCTCTTGTGACAGAGAAGCCACATGAACGTAGATACCTTAGGCCAAAGGTGTGAAGACCATAGATCCTTCCAGATGGGGTCGATGGGGTCTTGATTCTGAGTTAGCAGAGTGTAGGCCTCCTGAGTAGTGAACTTGCCTTTTGAGGTGTATCCCCATTGAAGGATATCCTGCTTCTCTGAGTGTCTGGTTGTCCTACCGATCAACTCAGCATCTAGGGTTGAGTGAGCCTACTCTTGCTGCTGGTTCAGGCAGATGGCCACCGATTTCCATTGCCTGAAACCTTGGATAGGAATCTCCTCCCAAAAATGATGAACAATGGCTTCAAGGGGGTTGATCACATCTGGCTGAAGCTGCGGGCTAATAGTGGTGAGTAGTTTAGGTCATTGCTGCCATGAGTCCGTCCAGAAGCGGGTTGTGCGTCCATCACAAATTTCCCAAAAACTGTGCTCTTGGATCAAGAGGTGATGTTGTTTGGCTGTGTTCTAGATCAGAGAGCCTGCTTCTGCTAAGGTCAGCTAGATGAGATCTGTAGTCAGTTTGTGGTTGGCATATTTTGCAGTCCAGATCTTCGCCCATGGGTTGTGAGGCATGGATAACCATTGCCACCAGATCTTGGCTCCCATGATAACGTTACTATGCTAAGGACCGCGAAGTCCTAACCCACCAATGTTTTTTGGCTTGCAAAATATCGTCCACTTCACCAGAGCCCATTTTCTGTTCTGACCTGAAGCTCCCCAGAGGAAGTTGCACTGAAGGGATTTGATTTGTTTGAGCACCCATTTAGGGGCGGAAAGCATAGAGAAGAGGTATAGAGGCATGGACTGTAAGACCGACTTGACAAGTATGATTCTATTGGGCAAGTTGAGTGAACGAAAAGTCCAAGAGGAAAGTCTAGCCTCAGGTTTGTCACGGAGGAATTGCCAAGAGGAGTGCTTGAGGGCAGAATCGATCAAAGGAGCATCGAGGTATTTAGCAGGAAGCTTAGCGATGGTGAATCCAAGGGTTCTGGCAATGTGGTTTTGGATGGGGAGTGCAGTGTTGAAGAAAAAGACTTGGGATTTGGAGGCATTGACCAACGTTCCTGAGGCTTTGGAAAACGTATCAAGGATGGCTGTGAAAGAGGAGGCTTCTTGAACTGAGGGATGTCTGAAGAGAATATTGTCATCAACGAATTGCTGGTGGGTGATGGCAGAGGCTCCATGAATAGAAATACCTCGGATCTGCTACAAGTGGAGAGCTTGTTTGATAAAGTGGCCTAGACCTTCGGCCATTAGAACAAAGAGGAAGGGAGAGAGAGGGTCTCCTTAATGAATGCCACGGAAAGGGGAGAAGGGACGAGAGGGGAGACCATTGACAAGAATGGAGTAGAACGAGGATGAGATTAGACTCATGACCCATCTAATCCAGGTGGGACTGAAACCGTATGCTGCTAGCATTTGATTTATGTAGCTCCAGCTGAGTTTGTCAAAGGATTTTGATAAATCAATCTTTAAGAGCATACTTGGATTTTGGGTCTGTTTCGGAGAATGAATGACTTCATGAGTGAGAATGATGCCATCTAAGATTTGGCGGCCCTCCACGTACCCTGTTTGCTCCAGAGAGATGAGCAAAGGGAGCAGTGGCTTGAGCCTGTTGGCGATAACCTTGGAAATTATTTTATAGATTACATTGCAGAGGGCAATTGGTCTAAATTTTTCAGGAGTGGTAGCTTGATCCACTTTAGGGACAAGAGTTATGAAGGTGGCATTGAGGGATGGAAGAAGCCAGTGCATAGTTCTGGATTCCTCGACTAATTGCCAAACATCATTTTTTATCAGGTCCCAGAAGTGATGGAAGAAGTTAGAGGTGAAGCCATCTGGTCCTGGAGCCTTTCCTTCTTTTCTTTGAGCAACTGCATGTTCCACTTCTAAGAGTGTGACCGGACGGAGTAGCAGCTGATTATGTTCGTCCTTGATGAGTTTTGGGATGTGTTGCAGAACTTTGTTAATAGCCTACTGCCTGTCGATTTGATCTTCCTGAAGCATCGATTTGAAGTGAGCAACAAGTCCCTCTTCTATGGCCTGATGTTCTTCCAGTCTTTCTCCTCTCTGGTTTTGGAGAAAGCTTATATTATTAAGCATCCTGTGTTGAATCGTAGAACGGTGAAAGAACTTGGTGTTCCGTTCCCCTTACTTTAGCCATCGTATTCTGGATTTTTGCTTCCAGAGTATCTCTTCTTGTTGCCTTATTTCATCCAGTTGTTTGAGTAGACTTTGTTCTTTCAAAGCCAGCACCTCATTGCGTCCCTCTTGGATGATGTGAAGCTGGAGCTTTCCCATTTCCCTTTCAAGAATATTTTGCTGGTGAAAGATGTTTCCGAAAGTGGAATGATTCCAATATTTGATGTGGTTCTTAAGATCCTTGAGATGTTGCTAAAATTGGAACATCTTGGAGCCTGGTGGCGGAGTGAAGGCCTTCCAAGCAGTGTGGACCATTTCCTTGAAGCCTGGGTGAGTGAGCCAGAAGGCTTCGAAGCAGAAAGGTCTTTTGGTGGCGTCCCCTAGTCTGGTCCATTGGAGAGAGATGGGCCAATGGTCAGATCCCGAAAAGGGCAGGATTGAGGTCTGAAAGTCTCCCCCAATATGGATGGCATTGTCTGATAGAAGGAAACGATCCAATTTGGAGGCAATCTATTGTGAGCCAGATCATTTTTTGTTCTAGGTATGAGTACCATTAGTGTAGGGAAGGTCTATCAGCCAATTCCGTTGTATGAAGACTTTGAAGTGAGCATTGTCTGACTCTAGCTTTGCGCGGCCTCCCCTTTTCTCGTCCAAGTTAGTGATCATGTTAAAGTCTCCGCCCATGATCCAGAGAGGATGAGTCCTATTGGAGTTGAGCAGTTCTATCGTGTTTAGCAGAGCTATTTTCCGCGCGACATCCTGAGGGAAATAAACATTTGAAAGATGTTCGTGCAGGTTGGTTCCCAGAATGTGGAATGTTTCTTGGATCAAGTTGTGTGCTGCATGTGCATCACTTATTGAAACAACCTACGAATCCCAGGCGATGGTTAGTCCTCCTGAGGCTCCTGAGGCATCAAATGCAATAGAATGACAACTCGGCCAAGCCCTAGAGAGAATGGTGCCGAGGGTATTATTGGTGCACTTATTTTCTTGCAAGAAGAAGACTTGTGGTCTTTCCATCTGTATCATGTTCTTGATCATCCGGTACTTTATGGGGCTGCTTAATCCCCTTATGTTCCAGGAGATGAGCTTCATTGAGAACTGCATTCAAAGGGTTGAAAGAACTTGGTAAGTTTGGGGTACCTACCAGATTCCATAAGCATTTCCCCAATGAGGATAGTCCTTTGTAGATCAGTTTTCCTTCCCCTTTTTTTGGAGTCTTTGAAGAGTTTCTTTCCGTCCCATGGGCTCCCTAATTAGATTCCCAAGGATTTTTGATGCTGTTGAGCACGAGTAAGGGCTACTGCCAGATTTTCGATCTGTTTCTCAGAAATCTTATCAAAATCTTTTTTCCTGCATGCTTTCTCTAGAGTGAAGATGTCCAGTTCTCCAATATCGACACCTTCAAATTCTTCCTCCATTAGACTTATTTGGCTGGTGTCCACCCCAGAGTCGTCGACATCCATGTTATTGGAAGGCCCAGTAACTGGCTCAGAAATAGAGGAAGGTTTGTGAGGCAAGAGGAAAGCCTCAGGAGGAAGCTTGGAGCACTCGGAGGGAGTAGGGGAGTCAGAGACTGGCTTCGAGATTAACTGGGACTGGGGGTTGACGGCCGTTCCAGGGGTTTCAAAGTCGTGTTCAGAGTGATTAGCAAGGATTTCGAAGTTGTTGTTGGTGGAAGGGATATCCGAAGCTTGAGAGGTGGGTTTGGGAGGCATAGATGGGGGTTTCTTATTATGACGCCTATGAGTCTGGACTTTGGTGAAGCCTTCGACATCAGGGCTAGAAGATGCATCAGAGGGTTTACTGGGGGGAGGGTTAAGAGGGCAATCGCGGAAGAGATGGCCATGTGCATGGAATTTTCAGAATCTGAAAGGAACATGTTCATAATCAATAGATTGCAACCATTCAAAGTCATCGTGAAAGAGACTTACCGAGTCTGGAAGGGCTTTTGCTAGATGCATGAAGACACAGATTCGAGCGTATGAGGTATAATGCCTGAGCTTGGTTTCTTCTGCAATATTTATGAACTCTCCTAGGCCATTGCCAATATCTCTTAAGGATTCTTCGTCCCAGTATTCTAGAGGTAAAGAGTAAAGCCTAATCCAGACTGGTGCCCAGTTAAAGTCTTCTTTGTCTGGATTGAACTACTCTATCCAGTCTCACAAGTAGAGGCCTGAATATTTGAAGAAGTAGGGGCCCTCATCTAGAACATGATTCCTGTCTTCAATGCAGTTGAATATGGCTGTGAAAAAACCTTTGGGCCCAAGTTGGAGCGTAACCTGACCTTTCAGCTTCCATTTGGACCTAATCCAACCGTGCAAGGCTTTTTCGGTCGACCAAAAACCCACAAATTTTCCAATCAGTGCGTGATCCCTTATGTACTGGATCTAGGCATTGATGCGGTGGCTTGGGAGCTCGATCTTGGGACGTTCTACAGCTATCGGCCTGCAGGTGGTAGAGGTCGTTTTGGGCATAGTCATGGCGGCCGACGTCTCCAAATTTTTGTCTGTTTGCACTTCCGGCGTTTTTCCAGAGGTTTGGTGGTCCGCAGCATTGTCCTTCAGTCCTTTGATAGTGGCAGAGAATTGTGCATTGCCAGGGGGTGGCTGTGCTGTGTCAAAAAAGGGCTTCTAATTTGCAGCGGCATTGACATTGGGGGAGGCTTTGTGAGCCTCACCCCTTTACGGATCCATTAAGGAAGGGTCAGCAGGCGCGATAGCAAGCAGCTAAGCCTAAGCAAGGAGCGATTGCAGAGTTTTTGGAAGTAGAGCGACGCCGTTGTAGGGAAGCTAGAAACCCTAACTCATTCGTTGCAGAGCCGAACTCCGTCCAGCTGCATAGTAGTATTATCATGCATTGACAACGTATTTTTGTTACTTGTGATAATAAAACCCAAAAAAAAATAAAAATAAAAATAAAATTTTTTAAAAACAAATTAACTTCAAGACTTAAGACAATAAATCTCACATTAACATTTATACATATGAATACGAATAGTTGTTATATTATATTTATAATTCTATATAATATTAGTAATATAATACTATTATATTAATATTAGTATTACATTCAATTGTGACATAATAATAATAATAATAATAAATATTGATGTTATTGTTTTGCATTCAATATTATTTACACTAATATTATTATTGTTACATAAAAATATTATTATATGAAAGATATTAATAGTGTATATATATGTTATAATTACTTAATTCATGTTAATAATATAACATTGACAATATTATTTTTAATATTAATTTTATTATTAAATTTTTAGTATTATTTATATTATTATTGGTATTTTTATTAATAATAATAAGATTGTTGTTAATTATATTATTATAAATACTGATTATAATAGTATTGTTAGTTTGTTAATATTACTTTCATTGCTTGATTAATAATACTAATATTAATATTAAAACTAATGTATTGTGGTTTTTTTTTTTTTAAACTTTGCTATGGGTATTTTGAGTCAATATTAATGTTGTTAATAACATTAATAATATCATTGATTAAATATGGTCAACTATAAACATAATTATTTTATTAAATATTACTAATATATTATTTTTATAATATTATATTGTTTTAATGGTAAACCATTATTAATGAATGTAACATTAACATTAATGTAACATCAACCATTGTTAACCATGATTGATAATGGTTAAATAAAATGTGACATGAAATTCCTTTTTCCATTGCACGTTCATGTCATTTTATTTGCACAACCACATCTTGATGTTAGTAGTGTAATGTGATGTTGTGATGATTTGTAATGTTCATAAAAAGGAATTTTATGTTCTTCTTATTCGTTAAAATGGTGATGTTGGTTTGTTTTTCACTATGTTACATCGATGTCTTTCATCACATAGTCCACACAAATTTTCATAGTATTTTGACAGTTTTTTTTTGCACGATTGCATTGAAATGGTAGTTTTATGATGTGATATTTTGATGATAATTTTTATTGATCAAAATACAACGTATTTTTGTTACTTGTTGTAATGAAGCCCAAAATTTATTCTTAAAATAAGTAAATTAACATGAAGACTTAAAACAATAAATCTCACATTAAGATTTATACATATGAATAGTTGTTATATTATATTTATAATTCTATATAATATTAAAAGAATAATACTATTATATTCATATTAGTATTACATTCTCATTGCGATGTTATTTTAAGAATAATAATAATGTTATTAAATATTGATGTTATTGTTTTGCATTCAATATTATTCACACTAATATTATTATTGTTACATAATGATATTATTATATGAAAGATATTATTAGTGTGTATATACGTTATAATTACTTTATTCATGTTTTCACAAAGGAAAAATTCGTAATTTTATTAATGAAAATAAAATTACATGTTACATGTGCTAGTAATTGTCAGTCAAGACAGGCTAGTATGCCGCAAGTAAAAAATACACGGGTAGAAATTAAGATTTTCTCCCTTTTTTCTTTTCAACCTTTCGCCAACCATCTTGTGTTGGCGTGGCCGATATAAGGGCGAGCTAGTTTTCTTCTATGGTTGCTCCAATGTCCTTATCTGAGTCCAAAGTATCTGAAGTGTGTAGTCTTTTATTCCCCCCATTATCCGGTGCCTCTGGTTCTAATACCGGCCACGCCATGGTGGTGTTGTCTAAAGTATCTTGCATTCTATGATCTTGTGAATCTGGTGCGGTTGTTGGCTATATACTCGCCTCTGGAATGGTGTCTTCCTCCACTTCGTTTGTCTCCTGCTCTAAATCCTCTGATGGGAATTGCCATCCTTTGGCTACTTTCCCTGACTTCTTCTTTTTTTTGTTATCTCGTTTTGCTTCCGGGCATGTGTTTTGGAGATGTCCTATGTTTCTACATATTCTGCATCGGAAAGTTGTGTTTTCATAGTCCAAGTGTTGTTTTTATCTTTGTTGTTTGTGATTCAGCAAAATGCTCTCTGGTAGGCCTTTGCTAAGATCCACTTCCACACAGATTCCTGCAAAAGTGTATATACGCTCCTCCAAATGTTGGGTATATATTTTTATATATCTACCCAGTGTGTTTCCAATGGCTCCTAGAACACTTTCATTCCAAAAATGAATTGGAAGGTTGTATAGCCGGACCCAAACCAACAAGCTGGTAACCTCCATTGTGTTTGCATCAAATTGAGGAAACCATGGTGTGATGAAGAGGCCGGTGGATCCCCAGAACCACGGTCCCTCCTGCAAAATGGTTTCTCTGCCTTCCACTGATGTGAATTTGACAATGAAGAAACCCTTTGAACAAAGATGGATTTCACAATCCATAGTCCAATTGGTAGATATCCAATGAAAAAGCTCCATTGGTTTGGGCCAAAAGCAGTTGAATCTGCAAATTATTGCTTGTGCTTCATAGGTGGTTCGATGCTCATCTATCTCTGGACTGTCTATATTCAATTTGAGCACACTGTTTTGTTGTTCCACAATGTAAGGCTTAGGGGAATTCTCTGTTTGTGCTGTAGCTGTTGTTACTCTGTTTTTTCCCTCCAGAACGTTTCTGTATGAGAGTCCTTTTGGGTTTGCTGTGTTGGAGGTGCTGGCTCCCCGGGCCAGACCTTGAGCTCTGTTTTGATCTGATTTACCCCCTCTTAGTCTCAGGTTGAGGGTAATGGTAGAGTCCGAGCCAATGGGGTAATCCTTGATATCTCTGGAGTCTATTAAATATTTTCCCCCGTGTATCAAGGACTGATGGTGGTGAGGGTAACCGGTAGCAAACTTAATCTTTTCCTTAAGATGTGATACTCTGTCTGTGTCCCGTATCCAAACAGTAAAGCTATTTTCCACCGGGGGCTTTATAAAGACTTGAAAATGAGTAGAACTTACTTGAAAATCGCTTCCAACGAAGGTGTTGTGTCTTCCTGTGGTCTCCTGTTCTGGTATCATGGATGGGTAGCTATAGAAATCAGCACACCTTAATGCGCACGTGTTGCCTAATGGTGGAGACAGTTGCCCATTCCAGCCGCAAAATGCCCATACAGGTGCAATCCAACAAAACCCAGCAAATCCGCATCGATTCAGTGGTGGAAATTGTAGCCGATCCCAGCAAAAATCCGTCAGTGTGGGTAATATCCACCCATTCACAGCAAAACCACAACGAAATAGGGTCAGATAGCAGGAGTTGGGCGCCATCTCCCATCGAGCGTGTTGTACAGCCGTCCTTCGACGAGGCTAGTGAACCAAGTGGGCTTTGGAGAAGGTAAGATCAGCCTCCGAGCGGAAAGTGGTAGAGCTTCACCCAAAAAACCACCCATGTGTCTCAGGTGCGAGGCCAAGAGCCTGCATAACAGAGGTGTTCGTCTCATCAGGTATCCCTCCATGATATGCCACCGCCGCAATAGCCAGCAGATCAGAGCAGTAGAAATTAGGGTATTCACCGACCTCGTTTGCGCTCCTCATTTTTTCTCCTCCAACTTGATCAGTGGTCACCTTACTTTATTCATGTTAACAATATAACATTGATAATATTATTTTTAATATTAATTTTATTATTAAGTTTCTAATACTATTTATACTATTATTGGTATTTTTATTATTAATAATAATACAGTTGTTAATTATATTATTATAAATAATAATTATAATAGTATAGTTAGTTTGTTACTATTAGTTTCATTTCTTAATTAATAATATTAAAATTAATATTAAAACTAATGTATTGTGGGGGTATTTTTATAAATTCGCTATGGGTATTTTGAGTCAACACTAATGTTGTTAATAACATTAATAACATCATTTGATTAAATATGGTCAACCATAAATATTTTTTTATTAAATATTAGTAATATAGTATTTTTATTAATACTATACTTTCTTACAATATTATTATTAATAATATTATTCAAAGTGAATATAATTAAATATTAAAATATTTATTAAGACAAAGTTATATTTCCTTCGATTCTTTAATATAATATAATTTATTAGTTTTTAGTAAATGTAATCTATTAGTTTTGATTAAAAGTTCAATAAACTATATAGCCACTCAAATAATAAATTTCAAAATATTCAATAATACCAAGCCAAATTTTAGCTATTTTTTGTCATATGTGAAGAAATGCAATAATTTTGAATAATATATCACGTATTTTACATTCTAGAAGAGAGACCCCTATGGAAATTCTCATATATTAAAATTTAAGAACTGCAATAAAATTCATTATCAGATTATTTTTTAATGGTTTCCTTAAAATTCTCAGAAATCTACATTTTATTGCTTAAGAGAGCAAGGATGATCCATTCACATAATATTGTGATATTAGTGGCATTATAAATCTCACCTATGTGTTTTGGATGTTGTCAATAAAATGGCATATCATTTCTGCCTCAAAGCAATATCTATGGGGTTCTTCTGCATATATTTAAAGTTCAATTGTTATTGACAATTCTTTAATGAGATTTTATACTCCATTTGGTACTAATGGCTACATATTATTTTTTTCAATGTTATTTTGTTTCCTTTAAAGAAATACAATAAAAGCTATCTAAATATTTTATTTTGCTCAATGGAGAAACTATTTAGAAACAATATAAGTAGGGAAATGTATAATATGTATAGGTTCAACAGATTAGCGGCTCCTTCCATCTCGTCCTTCTTCCATGTTGAGTATTGTAAGGAGAGATCATAGTTTAACTACCAAGTTAGGAGCATAGCCAGGTGAATAGATTTAGGTCAATGAAAATGCTTTTAGGGAAATAGTATAACTTTGTAATATCTGAGGCCAATCTTGCTATTAACGATAAATCTCGATTATTGTTTAATACAGAAAATAAAGAATGCACTTTATTTTGGGATTATATATGAAAATAAATCTATAAAAATTGGGATTAATACAAGATTAATGTCATAGAATGAGAACATTGATTCAATATTTTTGTTAAAGTTAAAATTATTCACTTACAACTATGTGATAATGATCTTCCTGCCAGACTCGGTTGCTGGGCTTGGTACTAATTCCCTGTATTAATTTTCCATGGGTTTTGTGAGGGAGGAGATTAACCAGAGCATGGAGCTGCGTGAAAATTTTATGCTTAAATGGTAAACCATTAAAATATCAATTCCTATCAGTTTCATAGTAGGTGCCAAAATCCTCTGGCCTGCTGTGCCTTAGACATGACTTCCATGTACCCTATAAGACAAGGCCTTCTATTATCAAAACAATGGGTTCACAAGGATAGCTCACAGGTTAAAGTGCCTAAACAATTTTGGGGTAGATTAAATTAAGTTAATAGAAATCCATGTACATACGGAGAATGGTACGCATAACTTGTGTTGGATTTCCACACTTACCTCATTGGGAATTGATCACGTGGATGAACCACCACTCTGTAATATACCCCGATACCACTAAAAAAGGCAATGATAATGGTTTGGGAATTTACTAAAAATGATAATGGTTTGGAAGTTTACTAAACCCTACAGGTTTTGGTGTAATGGAAAACCTCAACATGGTATCAAAGCCTTGACCCAGGTTCGATTCCCTGACTTGTATTTGACTTGGAGGTATTGTAATTTGACACTCATGTATTAGATTTTGAGACTCACCTCGTTGGGAACCGATCACGTGGACTAACTGCCACTCTGGGATCCACCCTGGGACCACTTGAAAAGGTAATGATAATGGCTTGGAAGTTTACTAAATCCTATGGGTTTTGGTGTAATGGAAAAACTCAACAATTTGAAACTTCATTTCCTTATTGTCTCGATTAGACTAATTCAAAGGAAGTCGATCAATCAATTATCAGAATCAAATGTCATTGAACATGTAATTTTGTACACAATCCAATGTCACTGAACCTGCAATGTACACAATAATTACAGGCAGTAAAGTAAAAACTGATATAAGAGTTCATAGAAGGATCACTTGAAGTCAGACAGAGGGGAAAGGTAATCTTGAAGATATCTTGCAAGCAATTGATATTGAGGAAACCCCTGTTGTGAAGTCTGTAAAGCTTAAAGGAGAAAAAACCAAGAACAAGTGTCTTAAAGCTAAGAAGCTATATTTTTCCAATGAAGATTCAGGATTTGTTTTTAAACCTAGGAAGCCACTCACTAGGTCACAACTATCAAAGGGAGGAAAATATGAGAAGTTGCATAAGCAACCAAAAGAGAAGAAACAACATGCAAGAGAAGAAATCATAAAGTTATCTCAAACATAGGCAGAGGTGATCAAGAAAAGGAAAGGTAAAGAAAAATTCTAGGAGAAATTTGAACTGGAGATTCTAAAAGAATGACTTAAGGAAGTTAGAGAAGAGGTTTTAGAAAATAAAATGGAGTTAGTATATTTTAAAAAAGAGAGGAAGGAGCTCACAGAATTCAAAAAAGAAGTGAGTAAACAGATTTATTTTTATGATGAGGTTGCAGAGAGGTCAAGGAAGATGTTGAAAAGAACATTACCTTTGCACAGAATGATGGAACATATCTTTAGGAGGAATATGTGGTTGCAGTTAGAAATAAGGAAGCTACAATGCCAAGTCAAATAATTAGAAATCCAAATGGAGATGGTGCAAACATAGTTGAAGAAAAACGGTTTAAAGAAGATTGCAACAGATGACCCTGCTGCCCCTTGAAAGATGGTAAGACACACCTTTTTTAGCCATTTTTTGTCTTAAGGAACCATATTAAGTTATTTAAAGAGATGTAAGCAATTTTTTGGTGTTAAAGTGAAAAAATTTCAAATTCTAGAGAAGTTAGGCAAGTTTGTAGTGAGCTCTAGTCTTGAAGTCGAGTTTTCACTACAAACTCGCTATAGAATTATTTGAGGTGAAAATTCCAAAAAAATATCTTCTTAGGTTTCAATAAAGGCACGTGTTTACCTTATTTTACCTAATGAAGACCATCCAATAGGCAGAAAAGTGAGAAAAGCTACAGAAGGTGGTGTTGGCCCTCAATTTTGGTCAATTTTGCTTATTAAAAATCCACCTAATTCCCATAATTTTCCAAATTGTATCATCCAAATATGCCTTATTTTGACCTTATTATTCATATTCAGGTAAATAAATTATGTTTTTTGATTTTTATATATTTTTTAAAAATTGGGTTTTAAGAGTATTTTTGGACATAACTGAAAATTCTTGTAATTACTTCATGAAAGTCATATATGCAGGACACCTAGGAATGAGATGAGCATGGATTTGGAAATTTTGGGAACCACATATGGAAAATCATCTATTTTTTTGGTCAATCTGAGCTAAAACATGCCTGGTCAATGCTGGTCAAACATGACCCGTTTTTCAGGAATCCCTAGAAAATAGAGTAGAATTAATAGTTTTGGGATTTTTCCAGATTTTGTGTAACTAAATGGATGATTTTTACCTATATGAATGGGATTAGGATAAGATAATAATTTTAGAGACATTTTATCATAGTTTTTTCATCATTTATCTATTTATACCAAGCTTATGAACCATTCAAACATGGAGAATTTGTATAGTTTCATATTGAGATTTCTGAATTTTGTGAGTTAATTTGAGAAACCAGTTCAACCTTATTTTTTTGTTCAATGTTGTGGATGATTTACTGATTTTTCATTAACTAATAAGTTCTTCAAGTGTGAAACGCAAGGGTGGAGGGCCCCAACACCAAGCTAAGTACACTTTTTGCTTAAATTAGCTTAATTTTCATGAACTTGTTTTTCTTCAGATTTGTTCTGTTAATTAGATGAATGAAGATTTATTGTTTTTCTGATGAATCTTGGTTTACTTATAATATGTATCTGAAGGGGAAAACAAGTGTTTAAGTTAAACTCTCCTTCTATCTGAGCTGCCATGAACAATAACTAGAATTCATCTACTTTTCCTTGTTGAGTTATTTACTTATGCTTGTTAATGAATCTTGTTTTAATTATAATATTCACATGAAGGGAAAAACAAGTGTTTAAGTTAAACTCTCCTTCTATCTGATATAAGAACAATAACTAAAATTCATTTTATTTTCCTTGTTTGAAGCTATTCTCTGAATTTCTAGTTTTAAATACAATGGTAACAATGATGAAAGGAATTTTTAAGTAGGACAACATGGACCTCCTTAGTTAGGAGCCTCTTATCCTACTATTTATGTATCATAATCTATTTTCCATCAGTTAGTTGGTTTCTCTTCATGAAAGTAGTACTATGGGGAAGGTTAAATAGGATCTCCTATGTTAGGAGCCTCTTCCCTCACTTATTACATATTGAATAAAAAATTACTTAGTTGGATTTTATATTTGTAATATGAATTTTCTTAAATATTAGAATATAGATTTTATATTTGTAATATGCATTTCCTTTAGTTTAAAAATTTTGTCTTCTAAATATTGACTGCATATGAGATCCATATATTTCAGACATGCTTCCAAGTTTACAAACCCAGATTGATAATTAAATACTTGTGTTAGTTTACCTAATAAGTTGACCCAACATTTTTGGCGCTGTTGTCGGGGATCGAACCCGGGTCACCCACGTGACAGGCGGGAATACTCACCACTATACTACAACAACTGAAAGAAGTAATGAAAGAGGAACTGCAAAAATTGTTACAAGTTGGATTCATCTATCTTATTTCTGACAATCAATGGTTTTCTCCCTTAGTTGTGGTACCAAATAAAAACAAAAAGTGGAGAATATGTGTAGACTATAGGGAACTGAATAAAGCCACATTAAAAGATCATTTCCCATAACCATTTATTGACCAAGTACTAGAATCATTAGCTGGAAAAAAATTATTTTCTTTGCTTGATGGATTTAGTGGATACAATCAGATTAAAATAACATTGGAAGACTAGGATAAAAACACATTTACTTTTCCATGGGGAACATATGCATATAATGTTTTTCCCTTTGGTTATGTAATTCACCTGCTAATTTTCAAAGGGAAGTCCTTTAAATGTTTTCTGATCTAATTCATGAATGTGTAGAAGTTTACAAGGATTATTTCACTATATATGGAGGAACATTTGATGACTGTTTGAATAATCTTGAAATTTTTTTAAAAATGTGCATAGAGACAAACCTATCCCTCAATAATGAAAAATAATTTATGACGTTAACTGAAGGGATAGTGTTGGGACACCATATCTCTTCTTCAAGAATCAAGGTGGACCCAACAAAAATACAAGTCACTGTGAACTTGATGCTACCAACAACAGAAAAAGAAGTAACATGTTTATTGGGATATGCAGGCTATTACAGAAGATTCATTCAAATTTTTAGTAAAATAGCTCTACCTCTATTCAAGTTACTTGCAAAAGATGTTGATTTCAAATGGAAAAAAAATTGTCAAAATGCATTTGAAATATTAAAAGGAAAATTGTCAGTTACACCCATTCTTCGAGGACCAAACTAGTCATTTCCATTTCATATATCCATTGATGAATCTGATACAGCTATAGGATAATCACTTGGATATAAATAAAATCAGTTAAATTAGGCCATATACTTCATAAGAAAAAAATTAACACCAACAGAATTGAACTATACAATCACAAAAAAGAAATGTTAGTTGTTGTGCATGTAGTTAATACGTTTAGGCATTATATAATAGGCTATAAAGTATTCATTCATACAGATCATTCAATCATTAGATACTTAATGAACAAAGAAATTACAAATGACAGAAGTACTAGATGGTTGTTATGAATGAAATAATTTAACATCATTGTTCAAGATTGACTAGGTAAAGACAATCAAGTAGCAGATTTTCTATCAAGGCTTCATTCACCTGTTGATCCAAATCCTGTTTCACACAATTTTACAAATGAACATTTATTTTCTATAACAGCTAAAACCGCATGGTTTGAATATGTAGCCAACTATTTATCATCTGGAATATTACCATCCCATTTCACCAATAAACATAAATGAAAAAAAATCAGAGAAAGTGCTAGATATAGTTGGGTTAATGGTGACCTCTTTTATACTAGTTCTGATATACTAATAGGAAAATGTGTTAGAGAAGATGAAATTCTAGATATTTTGAAAGCATGTAATGACGAGCCATGTGGTGGCCATTTTGCAGACAAGCGGACAACATAAAAGGTGCTCAAACTTGGCTACAACTGGCCAACACACTTCAATAATTTGAAATCCTATGTTAAAAGATGTGACAACTACCAAAGAACTGGAAGACCTATGGTATCAGATGAAATGCCATTAAAGCCACAGGTACTCATGGATCCATTTGAGCAATGGACTCTAGAATTTGTGGGACCAATTAACTCACTTTCAAATGGAAAGAAGTACATTCTAGTATATACATATTATGTTACAAAGTGGGTAGAAGCAAAGGCAGTGGCAAGAGAAACATAAGACACAGTATTCTCATTCCTCTTTGAGGAAATCTTTGTCAGATTTGGAGTTCTGAGACAGATTTTTACAGATAAAGGAGCACAATTCATCTCCAAGCTTTTCCAAGATCTTACAAAAGAGTATATGATCAAACACATAAAACATACTCCGTACCATCCCCAACAAAATGGACAAGTAGAGTCAACTAATAAATTCCTGGAAAATATCACGATGAAAACAGTGCAAATGAATAGAAAGGATTGGTCAGAAAAGTTAAGAGATGCATTGTGGGAATACATAATTACATGGAAGAATACAACTGGATTCAGTTCATATCAGTTGGTATATGGTAAGGAAGTTCTGTTACCCATTGAATTTCAAATTCATACATATAAACTTGCAAAATTGGGATTGGAACTATCTAAAGCACAACAACAGAGAGTCATGCAATTGAATGAACTAGTTGAAATAAGATAGCAAGCAATAGAGCATACAACATTGGTGCAAAAACAAAGAATCAAGTGGCATGATGGATTCATTAAAAAAAAATCATAAAGGAGACTGGGCATTACTTTTTGACTCCAAGTTCAAAGATTTCAAAGAAAAGTTTAGAACTCATTGGCTTGGGACATATGAATAGAAGAAAACTTTGACAATGGAGTAGTTAAAATAAAAACAATTGATGAATCATCAATTTCATTTTTAGTCAATGGAAATAGGCTTAAGGTCTATAATAAGCCTATCAATAAGGAGGACTTCTTGAAAATAATCTCAACACAAAATAACATGGAAATAATGGAACAACATAGTGATATGCCTCCCTTACTTCCAGCATAAAATAAAATATATATATATATATATATATATAAAAGAGTTTGGTTGTGAAAATCCAGGAAACTAGCACAATACAAACTCGAATTCATATCGGAAAACCAACTTGTTTGACCAATATGAATTCTCTATTTTGTTTTACTTTTACTTTAATTTGATTTTGCAGAAATAATCCTCCAAGAATTCCAAAACTTGAGGATAAGTCTTAACATAAGCAAGGGGGGAGTTCGTAATGAAACTATGCAAATAGTTTGAGCAATTGTATTGCATAATGGATTTGAATAATATTACAGAAGGGACCTGAAATATCATTTACAATATCATTGCAGAAGGGAGCTGAATAATATTACAAAAGGGACCTGAAACATCATTCAAAATATCATTGCAGAAGGGACCTGAAATAACATGTCAGAAGGGACCTGAAACATCATTTAAAAATTGCAGAAGGGACCTAAACAACATCAAAATTCATTAGAAGGAACCTTAATCAATATCAGATGCAAAGAAGAACCTGAAATAACATAATCTATATCAAGAGGTTCAAGTAAGCAGTAGCAATTGTCTATATTCCATATGAATTCATCTTTGAAGAACCATCATCATGAGTCAAACATAGATGAACCAACAAAGGTCATCATCAATCAATCGGTATGAACATCAAGCTATGTTGCGAATGGGAAAGTAGAGTAAGTAAAAAAATTTCTTAGAACCTTAGATTTTGAAATTTTTATCTAGAATTGTTAAAACTAATTTAACTCGAGTATGCATCCTATTATATTTTTTATCTAACATCCTACATTTATCCTACCTACACTCATTATCCTACCTTACCTACACTCATTATCCTACCCTCATTTCCTTTACCCTACCATATATTTTACATTAAAAACATCAATTTCATACATTCATTCCATATACCCCTACATTAAAAACTTCAATTTCATACACCCCTACATATCCTCCAACATATCTTATAAGCATTTTGATCAAAGATTGAGTACTCAATATTTTTCCCCCTAAGGAATTTTTGTTGACCTACAAAATCACACAAAGTTAGTGTCATAATGAGAAAAATTTGATTTTATAATGACCTATCCTATGGTCATTTTAAAACAAATTACGAAATAAGAATATAAAAAGACAAAGCCTAAAGTATGAGAGTCACAGTATGCAAACATATGGAAGACAAAGCCTAAAGTGTGAAAATGAAACATAAGAGTTGAAATGAAATGCAAACATGTGAGAAGGTTGAAAAGAGACATGTATCATTATGCATACAAACAAAGGTGGACATGCAACGAAATCAATGTGGCCATTAACAAAAAAATGGACTACACATAACATGTGTGATGCGGTGTTACGGTGATAAGACAAGCATATACACCATGGAAGGAGGATTGTACACGAGCCAGAAGAACGCAGCTACGGGAACGAAAGTCATAGTGGGAGTTGGCATGGTAAAATGGTCAAAACACATTCAAAGAAAACTATCCAAGCTCTGTGTTAAGCCTTCACCATTAGAATGTAAATCAAGCTCTGTGTTAAAGCTTTTCTTCCACCATCAAAGCTAGACTTCATTCAGGAAAAGGAGGATAATGTTGTGCAAACGTATGCATGCATATAGCACCCTCATGAAAGAAGGAAACAAGAGAGAAAACATAGATACTGAAGGGAAGGGTTTCTAAAAACAAAGAAGCCTGAGCTGAGAAGAAGCAGCATAAGAAATAGGCGAGGAAGTTCATGGAGAAATAAGGAAGGTATTCATCAATTTTAATGATAGAATTTAAGGCGAAGATCTCGTGTTTTCTAGGTTGATTGATCTTACCAAAAAACTCTAGATATCACCTCTAGATTTCTATCAGTAGTTGAGCAGATTTCGGGGGTACTTTAGCTTGAAATAATGTTTGAGATGTGTCATTTTATAAGGAGTGAAACTCCAGTTCTAAAATTGAAATCTTTCCACCATTAAGACCACTCTACCACCTGTGTATAAGTAAATCCTTGGAGATGTTGAAGAAGAGTTCTAATTGAAGTGAAATTGTTTAAACACAGGAGCACGAGTATTGAATCAGAGATATCTATGAGATTTCTTCCATATCAGGTAACTAAGTTCGAAACACGAAATCCTCCAATCATAGCTACGGATTTGTCCCATGTAAAAAAATACAGAGTTCCATTTTTTACACATAGTGTGATTTTCATAACACACAATGAGATAATTTCTTCATTTTCATACTCACAGTGAGAAAATTTATTCAATCTCATACACATAGTGAGCGATTTTTTTTCATTCTCATACACACAATGAGTTATTTTTTTCATTCTCATACACACAGTGAGCTATTTTTTTTCGTTCTCATACACACAATGAGCAAGTTTGTCCTATTCTTCATATGCACAATGATATTTTTTAAAAAAAAGAGGGGATTTTTGAGAAAAAAAATTGACAAAAGGGAGAATGAAGTATGAGTTATGAAGCAGTGAAAGAAATGTTAAGGTGTTTTTATGATATTTTTACAAAGAGATTAAAATTTTTATCAGTTTTAAAGAAGCAGTGGACTCATTTTTAAAAGAAGACCAAATTATTGAAGAAGGCTTAAGCAAGACATTAATTTCATCTTTTAAGGAGCTTCAAAATAACATGGAAGACTAATTACCATGATGATTACCCGTGAATGAAATTTACATGAATACAAATATACATGTATTTTTGTTTATAATGAAGATGTTAACTGTTCAAGGTTACATAAATTGGTATACAGAGCACATGGAAAATAAAATAGAGCCAAAGGAATTCAAGATAGAGAATTAGGGCAAAAAAACTATAGAAAATTTGTATCAAGAAGGGTTGATAGGTTTCCTTCACAAATTCAATGGGCATAATGAGAAAATTACACAAGAATTCATAAACCATTATGAACGGGGACAAACAACAGTGGGTGACCTCTCATTCCTATAAACCCATAATTCATTTCACAAGCTCTAGACCTTCCATTAACAGGAGAAGAATACCACAAAGGTATACATTTCAAAGAGAAGGGTTGGACATGCTTTTTAGAAAAACAGAGGAAAGGGTCTTTTGATAGAGCAAAGGGAATCCAAAGAGATTGGTTGAGTGAACATTGGTCTAAATTAATAATGATCATTCAAATATATTTCACATGTGATAATCGGTTCAATATAGTCTATCTCTACCATATCAGGCTACTATAACATATGAAAGGAGAATCCAAGATAAATTTACCCTATTTCTTCTCAAAGAGTTTGGTCAAAATGATAGAGGGTGTCAAAAATAAAACTAGAACAAAATAAGCACACATATATCATCAAAGCCTCATAAAAATACTTGTAGAACATCGGTGAGGAGAAAGGGGTTGATTTGGAGAGAACTTTTGGTTTGACATCATCTTGAGGGATAAACTATAAAGGAAAAATTTGAACAACTGCATGTCACTATGAGCATTATGAATTCTCCTGTGTATCGTAGAACTAGATCCAAGAAGAAAAAATATAGTATCATGATTGAGAAAGAAATATCCTTCTTTTCTATTCCTAGGAAGCCAAGGAGGAAAATACATGAAGAACCAAGTGAAAAAATCCAAAAGTAGAAATATTTGAACCTCCAACATCATCCAAAAGAGTCAATGAAATATTGGAAAGAATGGAAAGAGATGTAGAAGAAGAGTCTTTAGAGAAGGATTCCTACTTTGAGCATGCATTGATAGGAGCCACTTCATCAGATTCATTTGCCAAAGAGACTATTGAGAAATAAAAAAAACTGCAACAAGAATAACATCTCAAGAAAATTGAAGAGTTGACAAGGGAGTTAGAAGTCAACAAGATTTTAGAAAATCACTTGAAGAAGGAAAACAAAATTTACAAAGAAAATAATAAAAATATAATCAGAGAAAATGAAGAATTTACCAAAAATATTAGCAATATTGATACAAAGAACACTCTCATTTCCAAACAGGCTTTTAGGTGGCTCAATGAAAAGAAAACATGCAATACAAGTATGAAAGACAGAAGGTAAAGGCCACTATTTACAAAGAAGGAAGATATGAGGGGATTGATTGTCTTCTTCAGGCTGCACAAAAGGAAACTACAGGATCAGGGAGAGTGGGTACATCAGCACTTAGAAGGTCAAAGAGGAGAAAGCAAGCATGAGGACATGCTTAAAGATTAGCAAGGGGGAGATGTTGGCCCTGAATTTTGGTCAATTTTTCTTATTTAAAAATCCACCTAATTCCCATCATTTTCCACATTATATCATCCACATATGCCTTATTTTGACCTTATTATGCATATTCAGGTAAATAAATTATATTTTTCAATTTTTAGAGATTTTGTAAAAAATGGGTTTTAAGAGTATTTTTGGACAGAACTGAAAATTCTTGTAATTGTTTCATAAAAGTCATATATGCAAGAAACATGGTCATGAGCTAAGCATGGATTTGGAAAAATTGGGAACCACATATGGAAAATCATCTATTGGTTTGGTCAAATTGAGCTAAAATAGGCTCGGTCAACGTTGGTCAAACATGACCTGTTTTTCAGGAATCCCTAGAAAATAGGGTAGAATTAGTAGTTTTGGGATTTTTCCAGTTTGTGTAACTAAATGGATGAGTTAAACCTAGATGGATGGTATTAGGATAATATAAGGCTTTTAGAGACATTGTAGCATAATTTTTTCATCATATATCTATTTATACAAGCTTATGAACCATTCAAACATGGAGAATTTGTATAATTTCATATTGAGACTTCTGAATTTTGTAAGTTAATTTGAGAAACCAGTTCCACCTTATATTTGTTTTTAAATGTTTTGGATGATTGACTAAGTTTGTAGTAGCTAATAATTTCTTAAAGTGTGAAATGCAAGGGTGGAGGGCCCCCACACCAAGTTAAGTACACTTTTTGGTTAAATTAGCTTAATTCTCATGAACTAGTTTTGCTTCAAAATTATTCAGTTAATTAGATGAATGAAGATTTATTATGTTTGCTAATGAATCTTGATTTACTTCTAATTTGAATATGAAGGGACAAACAAGTGTTTAAATTAAACTCTCCTTCTATCTGATCCAAGAACAATAACTAGAATTCATCCTCTTTTCCTTGTTGAGGTATATACTTATGCTTGTTAATGAGTCTTGGTTTAATTCTAATTTGAATATGAAGGGACAAACAAGTGTTTAAGTTAAAATCTCCTTCTATTTGATAAAAGAACAATAACTAAAATTCATTTTATTTTCCTTTTTTGAAGCTATTTTCTGAATTTCTAGTTTTAAATACAATGGTAACAATGATGAATGGAATTGTGAAGAAGGAAAACATGGAACTTCTCAATTAGGAGCCTCTTCTCCTAGTCGTTATGCATCATAAGATATTGTCCATCAGTTAATTAGTTTCTCTTCATGAAAGTAGTACTATGGGGAAGGTCAAATAGGATTTCCTAAGTTAGGAGCCTCTTCCCTTACTTATTACATATTGAATAAAAAATTAGTTAGTTAGATTTTATATTTGTAATATGCATTTCCTTAAATCTTAGAATTTAGATTTTATATTTGTAATATGCATTTCCTTTAGTTTAAACATTTTGTCTTCTAAAGATTGACTACATATGAGATCCATATGTTTTGCACATGCTTCCAAGTTTACAAACCCATATTGATAATTAACTACTTATGTTAGTTTACCTAGTAAATTGACCCAACAGGTGGTGTAGTGAAAATGCTATGAAAACTATGCTACGAACTTGCCTTAAAATACTTTGGTTTTCCAGTGAGCTTGAGTTTTGGTTTTTTGAAGCATTTAATGTATTTCAAAGAGTGGGTGAGTCATTAAAAGAGATTGTGGAGTATCAGTGGGACACTTGTTGATGAAGAACACTCAGAAAAAGGATGACATGGATGCCAACACACCATTTTTTCCACCTCATGATCAATACACAACTCATCCTCAAATTCGGAATATCAGGACCTAAAATCTAGCATTACAGTTTTCCACTTGATCATCATTGTTGCCACCTAAAAAAGTTTATTTGGTTTAATAAGCATCATTAGCATGGGTTATTTAAATTTTTTGTGATGTAGTTAATTGTGATAGACTCCTTTTAGGTTACAAACTCTTTCCAACAAAATTATCTCTATTTTCTCTCAATGTAATGGATTCCTTTTTGAATTAGATCTCTAGATCAGTTTCGAGAGTCTAGCGAGATGGTAGACCTATGTAAAAGGGATTTCACTCTATAAATAGGGAATTTTTAGAGTTATAGAAGGTTTATAGATGTAATGACCAAAGCTACTATTGTAATCTATTTTTCACTCAGTTAATAGACAGCTACAGAAGAATTTTGCTCACAGCTGAGATTGCGATTAGGATTTTATGTTTTTGTCTCCTTTATCTTTTCAATTTTAATTCTTATTACCCATACATAATTACTTGGAATTCATAAATCTTATGCTCCAACTTCCTTTTATATATTATGTTTGTTGTCAGAACTATTTTTGTGCCGAGCTCATGTGCCTCAGCTTCCTTGAATGATGCTTGTTTGCAATTAATTTTTCATGCTAACTCCATGCCCAATGGTAGCCCTAATTCATCTTCCACTTTCAAAAAACCATCTAAAATACATTTAAGAGTTAGCCATATTCATTATAAGCCTGTTTATTTAATACTTACCTTTTCTTGAGAGAGCCCTCTTTGGTTGGAAGGGCTAACTTCCAACCCTAGGTGGTTTGAAATAGTTACATCCGATTGACTGTTGAACAACCCAATTAGTCCCAGTTTGGTGATAACACATATTCCAACATACTCGAACATAGTGAACCACATTATTAAATGTGATTGACCACATCGTGCAACGTCACATTTCGAGGTTGTATAAATTGCAATGTAATGTAACATTGTGACAATGGTTGCCACATTACGACAATGCTTATGACATTGTGACTTTGGATAGATTTATGTACCATCCTGAATTCACAATATAATTATTATTATTATTATTATTATTATTATTATTAGTTAACATTATTAATATTAATATTGTTATTATTAAACATTTTTAAATATTGATTTTGACAGAAAAATGATGACCTTAGTTGATTAAGGTTAATAATGTTTGACTTTGGTCAACCATGGTTGACTATTATTGAATATGATTGAGTCACATTGGATGAGGATGAAAATGAGTGAATAAGGTTGACTATTTTGAAATATGGAAAACGTAGGGTTGACCATCGTTTGTCGCATTGCAAAGTTGGACAATGTTTGTCACATTACAACGTTAGATAAATTCTTCTACCATTATGATATCATAACATGTTTGTTACAATGCGATATCTGTTTCTTTGTCACATTAGTTCATTTGTGAGACTCCGATGATAGGTTTTTTCATTACAATTTCCAAACATTTATTTTCATAGTAGTTTCACACAATTTCTTTTGCACTGTAACCACATCAAGTTGTTATTTTTTTAATATCACATTGCGAAAATGTTTGTCCTATTGTGGCATTAGGTAAATTGTGATGATGTCACATTGTTGAATAATTGTTTTTTAGTTTTGTAATATCACTTTATAGGAATATGTTTTACATTACGTCATTGGATACATTGCATTGTAATGTTAAAATGCAACATTACAAATTTAATCAGCCACATTTTCCAATGTGGCTAACTATGTTTGGCTATGTTTGACAGTCAACACTCTTCAAATTTGGTCAAACATAATTGCCTATTAATATTATTAATTAATATTAATAATCAAACATAGCGAACTGCATCAATCAAACAAATTCAACCTTTAAAGTCAATATTTAAATAGCTAATCATGATAAAAAAATTTGAATGTTTTGTTTATTATGAACAATAGTCAACCTTGACAACCACATGGTTGACAATGGTTGTCAACCATGGTCAACCAATCTCAAGCATTGAAAATGGTTGAATATGGTCTATTGAGATTGCAACAAGGTGATGAGCTTAGTGGAAAGGAGTCGCCTTCACTAAGTGGGCCTGCAGGCTATTTTTGGCGGAAAGTCTATTTTTAGACTATGTCTATTTTTAGACATATGGATCATGTTCTATGGTGCTATGAGGATAGAGAAAGACAAGTTTGACAAAAATAGATGGACTTCTATTTTTAGATTATATTTATTAATCTGTTTTTGTGAGATTAAATGAAAGAGGAATATAAATATTATTAGCTCTTGTTTAGACTCCTAAACATTATCTTATTCTCTTGGAGCACTTCAGTTAAGTGCACAGATGTGGCACAAGAGCTAACAGAAGGAATTACGCTATTCCTGAGGGTTAAGTGGAGCTATTGCATGGATACTTCAGTTAGAACTCATGTGACAGAGTTTGGTGGAGTTGATTGAGGAAGTTAGTGGAGTTGTATTCAGTTTAACTAATCTAAACATACTTGAGCTATTTGTATTCAGTTTAACTAATTGATACAATTAGTGAGAGTGGTGTGAATTAATTATTAATTAATTCACTAATTATAAACTCATTAATCAACTAAAGAATTCATCAGTTAACTTCAGTGCATGGACAGTTTCAGTGGAGACCAGTGCAGAAATAGGTGAAAGAGCAGGTTAACTATCAGTTGTGACTATACAGTTGCTATTTGCAACACACAAATAGGTGGAGAAGCCCATGAGGATTGCGCAGTACAAGCCAGGTGGTTTATCTATTTAATGAAGCCATCCCATAGCATTGAAAACACAATAGAGGCTGGCTATCAAGTGGCAAAAGATTGGAGCATGTGTTTTGCTAGATCTACCTTGATAGTGTGTAGCAATTGAGGGTGTGCATGAGAGCTTGTGAGGAGCTTTGTACTATGATTGTTACATGATCTCCATGACATATAATATACAGATAGTTGGGGGTTTTCAGCTTTAATCTTTCCCATGAAATACTGTGTTCATATGTGTGATTGTTTGTGGTTTTAATGTGTGCATGCAATTGATTTTATTTCCGCATGTAATGATCAATGGTAGAAGAGATTTTGTATTATGCATGAAGCTAAAACAGTGTGTGATCAGGAGAATCTTGGTGAATAATATATCAGTTATTCAAATTTCTACATGGTCAACCATTGTCAATATCATTGTTGACCATGGTTTGGAAGCCAACCCATGGCCAAATATTTTCAACCATAGTCAACCATTATTAACCATTAACATTGGTTGAATATGGTCAAACATGGTCAACCGTTTTCAACCACGGTCATTCATTGTCAACCATTAACATTCATTGAATATGGTCAAACATGGTTTCTTTTTCACATTGCAATATTGAATAAATTTTTGTACCATTATGACGCCAACACATGTTTGTTACAATGTGATGTTGGTTTCTTTGTCACATTAGTTCATTTGTGACATTATGACAGTAGCTTTTTTAATCAAAATTTCCAAACATTTATTTTCATAGTAAGTTTCACACATTTTTTTTTACACAACCACATCACGTTGTTAGTTTTATAATATCACATTGTGACAGTGTTTTTCCTATTGTGACATTGGATAAATTGAGACAATGTCATATTGTTGGATAAATTTTTTGTTAGTTTTGTAATGTCACCTCACAGTAAGGTTTTTTACATTGCTTCATTGGATAAATTGCAACATAATGTCACATTGTGACAATGCTTGTCACATTGTCATGCCAGACAATATTTGTCATATTGTGATGTTGGAAAATTTTGTGTACTATTTTGATGTCGAAACGTTGTTTGTTACAATGTGTGATATTGGTTTGTTTGTCATGTTCCTTCACTTGTCATAATATGACACTAATTTTTTTCTTCATTTTCCAAGAATTTATTTTCATAACAATTTCACACGGTTGAACCTGGTCAACCATAGTCAACATGGGAATCTTGGTCAACCATGGTCCACCACGGTCATTTATAGCAAACAATCACAACCTTGATCAACCATGTACACTCACAGTGAACCATATGCTGACCATATGCAAGCATGCTTGACCAACTCAACTATAGCCATAGATGGATACAGAAACTCAATAATGGTCAAACATTGTCACTATTTTGGTCAAACTAAAGTCAACCATCATCAAACAACACAACCCACTTCAACCATTCATGTAATTTCAACATTAGAACTAAGAGTAATGTAATATCGACCATAGTCACTCATGATCAATATTAATGTAACATTATTGTAACCATGTAACAATGGTCAAGCATGGTCAATAATTGTAAACCATTATTAACGAATGTAACATTAACATTAATGTAACATCAACCATTTTCAACCATGATTGATAATGGTTAAATAAAATGTGACATGGAATTCCTTTTTCCATTGCACGTTCATGTCATTTTATTTGCAAAACTACATCGTGACGTTAGTTGTGTAATGTGATGTTGCGGTGATTTGTAATGTTCATAAAATGGAATTTTATGTTCTTCTTATTTGTTACAATTTTGATGTTGGTTTGTTTTTCACTACGTTACATCGATGTCTTTCATAACATAGTCCACACATTTTTTCATAGTATTTTGACACTAATTTTTTTTTTTTTGCACGACTGCATTGAAATGGTATTTTTATGATGTGATATTTTGATGATAATTTTTATTGATCAAAATACAACGTATTTTTGTTACTTATCATAATGAAACCCAAAAATTTATTCTTTAAAATAAAATAAAGAATAAAAAACAAATTTAAAAAAAAAATACATGAAGACTTGAAACAATAAATCTCACATTAACATTTATACATATGAATAGTTTTTATATTATATTTATACTTCTATATAATATTAGTAGTATAATACTATTATATTCATATTAGTATTACATTCAAATTGTGACATTATATTAATAATAATAATAATGTTATTCAATATTGATGTTATTGTTTTGCATTCAATATTATTTACACTAATATTATTATTGTTACATAATGATATTATTATATGAAAGATATTAATAGTGTGTTTATATGTTATAATTACTTCATTCATGTTAATAACATAACATTCCACAGTTAAGCGTGTTTGAGCTAGAGGAGTCTTTGTTACCAGGTGCAAGCCCTGGAAGTGATGATTGACTCTATGTGATTCATTTCACTAGTTTCAATCCCACTTCTTCACTCCTGTGAGCATCACCCGATTCAATGAGCGCTAAGTGGGCTATTTAAAAACCATAAGAAATTAGTCAATTACGACTACCTCTCATGGACATGGTCATAGATGAATGACTTACTTAAAGCAGTTGAATCAAAAAAATGATATCTAATATAATGCACTGCGGAAACCCCTCATACTTCAAATAAAAAGAGTAAAGAGAGCTCTACTTGAATGGTTCATGAGGCACAATATTTGATAAGGTTTTGAAAATGGGGTAGCAAGCTAAGTGGGCTTGATTGTGGGGAAAAATCCAGAGCTAAGCGTGCTTGAGCCACAAGAGTTATGGGATGGGTGACCTCCCAGGAAGTCCTAGTTACCAAGTGCAAGCTCCAGAAGTGATGATTGACGCTATGTGATTCAATTTCACTAGTTTCAATCCCGCTTCTTTACCCCTGTGAGCATCACTCGATGCAATGAGTGTTAAGTGGACTATTAAAAAATTATGAGAAATTAGTCAGTTACGACTACCTCTCATGGAAATGATCATAGATGAATGACTTACTTAACACAGTTGAATCCCAAAAATGATATCTAATATAATGCACTACGGAAACCCCTCATACTTCAAATAAAAAGATAAAGGGAGCTCTACTTGAATGTTTCATGAGGCACAACACTTGCTAAGGTTTTGCAAATTGGGTAGCAAGCTAAGTGGGCTTGATTGTGGGGAAAAATCCACATTTAAGCGCACTTGAGCCAAAGGAGTTCTAGGATGGGTGACCTCCCGGGAAGTCCTGGTTACCAGGTGCAAGCCCCAGAAGTGATGATTGACGTTATGTGATTCATTTCACTAAGTGGACTATTCAAAAATCATGAGAAATTAGTTAGTTACAACTACCTCTCATGGAAATGGTCATAGATGAATGACTTACTTAACGCAGTTGAATCCCAAAAATGATATCTAATATAATGCACTGCGGAAACCCCTCATACTTAAAATACAAAGAGTAAAGGTATCTCTACTTGAATGGTTCATGAGGCACAATACTTGCTTGAGAAGGAGGAGTTCTGGGATGGGTGACCTTCCGGGAAGTCCTGTTTACTGGGTGCAAGCCCCATAAGTGACGATTGACCCTATGTGATTCATTTCACTAGTTTCAATCCCACCTCTTCATGCCTGTGAACATGACTCGATGCAATGAGTGCTAAGTGGACTATTCAAAAATGATGAGAAATTAGTCAGTTACGACTACCTCTCATGGAAATGGTCATAGATGAATGGCTTACTTAACGCAGTTGAATCCCAAAAATGATATCTAAGATAATATTAATTTTATTATTAAGTTTTTTATATTATTTATATTATTATTGGTATTTTTATTAATAATAATAATATTGTTGTTAATTATATTATTATAAATAATAATTATAATAGTATTGTTAGTTTGTTAATATTAATTTCATTGCTTAATTAATAATATTAATATTAATATTAAAACTAATGTATTGTGTGTTTTTTTTTATAACTTTGCTATGGGTATTTTGAGTCAACACTATTGTTGTTAATAACATTAATAACGTCATTGATTAAATATGGTCAACTATAAATATATTTATTTTATTAAATATTATTAATATAGTATTTTTATTAATATTATATTTTCTTACAATATTATTATTAATAATATTATTCAGAGTGATATCAATAACATTATTAATAATATAATTAAATATTAAAATATTTATTAAGACTGTTGATCATGTATGCCCCCTACTGGTTTTGACGGGAAAACAGGGGGCCAAACTGTCTCTGAGCTTTCAAGGAATGCATTCCAACTGAAAACACGTCATCCTTGAAGTTCCTTTATGCCCTTTATCCTTCGATGAATCCCCATTGTTGTTTCCAGAAAAAAACCTCTATGTTTCTATGAAGAAGAAATGCCCAAAGTGGCCTCCATTGCCCTTATTCTTCCTCATTAACCCTCTAAGTCATCCCATCTTCCCCTTTTAACCTTACGAACACACTTTGTTTGGTTTAGTATCCCTTTTTCCCTCTACTGATTCCCTCTTTAGCCTTGAAATCCTCCTTCTTGGCTGAAAAACCCACTTTTTACTTTGTAAATAGGCCTAGCCCCTCTCGGCCCAGCCCCTTAACCACTTCCCCATATGCCCCGAGTGCCGAGACCAAGTTCTTAAGCCTTGGGCGCCTTATCGCAATCGGAAGTTTTTGCAAGGCGGATTTCCTTTGTTCCTCTTCTTTTCCCCAATGTGCTTGGACTGTGGTCTATCGGCTCCCGCAGTGATCCCCGCCATCGATCTACTAAGATCCGATGGCCCAGCGCTAATCGCATCACGCCCATCGCTTCTTCCCTTTCCTCCCTCTGATTGCTTGCCGACCATTGATCTGTCCTCAGATCAGACGGTGATCGCTCAATCGCACCACCGCTCCAATCGCTATCGGAACTTCTTGTTGTGCCGCCCTTCCATTCCCTCCAATTGCGATTCCCCGATTTGATCTAAGTCGTTGATCTCTTGAAATCCAACGGTCTGGATCTCATCGCTCGTCGCTCCCTCGCCCCTCTCTATCTCCCCCCAATTGAACGTGGGTCATTGATCTAGTCTCAGATCCGACAGCTGGCACTTAATCACTCCATCGCAATCGCAAGTTCTTAATGTTTCCACCCTCCTCCCTTTGCGATTGTGATCCTCCGATTGAATCGGAGCCATCCGTCCCGAGAGATCCAACGGTCCAGATTTATCCCGCTCCGCTCCTTTGTGCCCGCCTGCATTCTCCTCTGATTGAATCTCTGTCATTAATTGCCTCCTGCGATCCAACGGCCCAAAGCTAATCGCCCTCCACACATGCCGGGTCCCACATCATAGGCTCCGCTTCATGCGTTTCCCATTGATTTCCTTTGTAATTTTCTCAAGCATTAATCTTTAGGTTTTTATACTAAACATCATTTCTCCACCTGCTTTTAACCATTCTTCCGCTATAGCCACTGTTTCCACACTCGTGCCACCATTCCTCTAGGCCTCCGCAGCATCCTTCCGCCACCACCCTGGATTTTATAACAAGCTTATGTCATTGTGCAGGGTTTGGAGAGTGATATTGCACTCTGCCTCTATAGTCACGGCCACTGTGGCCGAAAGTGTAGAGGGGTCATTACAGCAGCGGCAGAGATTCAAAGGATTTGAGCCTGTAAATTGAATATTTATAGCCTAATCCCGTATTCAAAAGATAAAGATGTAGTTTGAAGACCTGAAGAGTGCATGAAACAGCCACATCTGTGTTTGATACTAGCAGAGTACTTTCTCTCCAGGCGGTACACCTTCAGGCATTATTCTCCATACCTCCTCGAGCCTAGAAACGGTTAATTACATTGACAAAAGCTTCTTAAGATCTGTCAGAGCAGTAGTAATGGAAGCATGGAGGCCTGCAGACTTTCCATCCCTGTCATTTATTCCAGTAGGCTAGCGCAGAGTTCCAGGCGGCCAGAAGGACTTCAAGAAGACATTTGAGGTCAATTTTGACCTGACAGAGATCTCTGGACTAGATTACAGAGTACAACACAAGGTTATTGAGCAGTGTGGGTGTGAACGTTTCCGCCATCCTGTCTTAATTAGACAAATTAAATGTTCATCATCCACTCCCTTTACTAGTTTTTCTTCTATAAAACTCCCCAAGAACAGATTATTGAGGGTTCCAGATTTATCAGAAAATGAGGTGGTGAGAGAATTTTTTAATGCATTTTGTTGAACTCTTATATGAATGTACATAGCCTATTGGGTTTCAGTGAGGAGGAGTTCCATCTTTAATGAGGATTCTGGTCTTTGGTGTATCACAGTTTGTAACTTTCTCTTATATGTGCTAGTTTAATTGTTCATTTCGTTTCATCCGCCTTTCTTGTATCATGTTCTGGAATGCGAGTGGCTCACTAGTTTTTGGCACGAATTTATCCTAGTTGATACTCATGCTAGAATCAGTCAAGCACTTTATATATGGCTCAGGCATGATATATTGTTTCACTTTTCACGTCAACCGTATTTCTGCTATATTAGCTTCTATGGGATGTTATTTTTAAAACGCTATTGTCATGTATGGATTCTTAAATTGGTAAGCCCATTACATGGTGATATGTGTATCTGGATATCATCTCAATGACAGTTAGTATTATCTCAATCTTTCATACGCAGTAGACACTTTCTGATTATTTATTTCTGTGAGGTATTTTTGAACCGGCCCTCTTTATAGCAAGCTGCCTTTGAATTGTCTGATGCTTTTGTATTAGAGTTTTACACCTTGCCTATGCAGTATTTCTCTCCCTGTGTCAAGTTTCTGAAAGTTTTGGTCCCATTCTAATTAACCTCCTTGTTTACAGGAGATAGCATGAGAGACTTTTGTTGATAACTTCCCATGTTATATCACATGCTCCTTGCTACATAAGATGTCCTAGGCATTGGTCTTTCACAACTCAAGGTTGTCTCTAGGAACCACAACATCTTTTTGGCGCCGTTGCTGGGGAACGAAGTTAATAAAAGTTAAATCCCTGGGCCTCGACAAAACCTTATTCACTCTCCAAATAGGTGAGAATGGAGAGTTGAGAGTTGTAGATCCCTCACCTTAGCGACTCCACATTCATTTATCAGAAAAAATTTACTTGCAGTCCTGGCTCCTCGTAAGTCACACCTAAGGTCAGATATGTCTCAGCCAAAGACACCTTCTGTGTCTGACCCAAAGAAGATCATACATAGAAGAAGTTGGAAGGAAAGGAAATTATTCCATACTGAGATTCTTGAATCCTCTTTATAATACTTCCCGTCATCCTCCTCTCAAGATGCACAAGTGCGAGGTCTCGACTCCATTGTGGGAGATACCGACTACTACTCAAATAGTCCACCACGAGGAGGGGTCCAAATTAGAGATGATTTTCACCCTAATCCTGAGGTCAAAGAGGTCAAGGAAGTCGCCAAAGTATCTGCTATTAACAGACCGTTGTTCCCGTCAACACCTCAAGCTGCAGTCCAATACATTCCTATTGTCATTCATACTCCACTTCCACCTCCGCCTCCTCCTTTTACACATCAAACTCTTGCACTACCTCCACCTCCTCCAATGGCCAATGTTCCCAGCTTCTTGTTGAATAAATATGCCCCCCTTGCATTACCTCAAGTGCTGAATGACATGCCGCAGGACTATCTGAAGATCTTACCCAGATTCAATGTGGAAAATGAGATTGAAGCTCAAAAGCATCTTGATGTATTCTGCTCTTTTGCAGAGAACTTTAATGTGGAACACCTAGATGTAGTCCTAGGACTGTTTGTGCAATCTCTTGATGGCGAAGCTAGAAAATGGTTTAAGACATTAGGAGATTGTTCCATAACTACTTGGGAGGGAATGGAAAATAATTTTCTCAGAAAATGGGGAGAGAAGAGAGATCATGGACATTGTCTTACTGAGTTTAACACACTCAAGAAAAGACATAATGAAGGGGTGTCAGAATTTATCAAGAGATTTAATAATTTGTATTTAAGCCTTCTGTTAGGGTCCCGTGATTTGGCTGATTGGCAATCCAAATGACAGTGTAACATCAAACCAATCTTTGGAGCCCAAGGACCTAGCCTTCCTGGAGTCAGAGAGGGCTCTCTCTATTTGTGTAAGGGATATCTGTGTGTTTGCTTATTATGTTCTGATTTTAGGCTAGTTATGAAGTAGGTTTTTGGTTTTGGTTTTTAGGTTGTGAGGGATGAAACTGGTCAAAGATATAAGATAGGTAAAAAGATGTCAGATCAACTGGGCTATGGGGTCGAAAAGTTCAAGAACGCTATCAGATGGTGATACAAGGCTGTTGAAGGGCCAATTTGATTCGAGGTAGAAAGGATCTTTAGGCAAAATGGAATAAAATGGACATCAAATTTGGGAACAACAAAGGATTTCAAGCATAACTAGTTTAATAGCTGACATAAACATGGTAGGGAAAACCATTAATCATGAGAAATGTAACTATAAGCTAATCAATACATAGAAATAAACATTCAAGCCATGCATAGAGATATATCACCCTCTAACTTTGGGAAATGGCTATCAGACTTTGGGGAAAACACTTAAGACTGACAAACAACTCAAATCACTATGCTGGAACGCCTAAACACAGCACTTCAAATTATTGGGCACTTTGAAAACAAGATTGCATAGTCTTAGGCAAAGGGCAAGATCAGAACAAGACCTCCTTGGTTCAACAAATGACAATCTAATCAGTCAAAGAGAGATTTCATGGATCGAACTATGGCTAGCCATGAGTAAGCAGGGCGTACCGTAAATCATACTTAGCATGCATAAAACCATGAATGAAATAAGCAACAATATCCTTAAGTTATTAAAGAGAAATCAAGAATTCTTTAATGTGACTAAGGATGAAGAAAACATGAAAGCTATGAAGAAACAGGAAATTTGAGGTGCCTCCATGGGCATGTCTCAAATTTGTTCTCTACTGATCTATAGCAAGCAATAAACATGGATTCATGAATGAAAACTAGAAAAAAAACAAACAAAGAGACACTATACCATTCTACCAAGTCATGGAATCCAACAACAATCCTCTTTCATCATCCAAGAACATCCAAGAGACTATCCAAAACCATGAGACAGGTATTTTTTCCAAAGCTTATATGACTATATATTGCTTCTATCATCAAGTTAAACCTTTTTTACAATGAAAGCCTTTGGAATATATAGGCTCAAGTGAGGAAAACCTCTTAGTTCAATTTTCACTCTCATTGGCTTATTCAAAATATCTAAACTTGTCCTTGAGGCTTTGCAAAGCCCAAGGCACAAAATATCTCATAAAATATATAACAAATGCTAAAAGAGGGAATTAAATTGACTTTTCATAACTTCTCATGTGCAAAAATAGCTAAACTCACATGAGGAAAAAGTAGTTTTTAAAGGTTCAAATTTTACAAAAATACTCAAAAATTACATCAGCAAAAGGTCCCCTGACTTGCCCGCAACCTTTGGCAGCCTTCCCGATGTCGAAACGAGGCTCATGATAGGTCGTTGGAAAGCTCTGAGTGTCTAATTTCTGGAGAAACTGAAATTTTTTCAATATGATGCCTAGAATTCCTCCAAAAATAGGACTGTGTATAAAAAACCAAAAAAATAAGGTTTGCTGATAGATCGGGCAGAGTGTAGAAAAAGCAGGCATTTTTTGCCATTTAGGGGGAGAAAATGATCTCCAAATGGCCTGAAAATCGCTAAGTGTGTGCTCCTAAAATTATTGCATCCAATGATACCATTCTCCTCCTTTGATGATCCCCCAAACTGAAATGGCGAAGCCCATGAGTTTTGGCCAAAAACCCAAAACTGCCAAAAAACCAAAATATGTCGAAAATCGCCCAAAATTGGTGAGCATGACCCTCAAGGGTTCTCAGCAACATGTTGTGAAGAAGAGTCCAAAATCTAAAGTCCTGATGTGTCTTTCCTCACTTTCCGTGCCGGGCGCTTCCCTTTAGCCTCCTTGAGCTTGTCTTGAGCAGCCTTCAACTTGCGTCGGGCAAACTGATTTAACTTTTTATAATGCCTCGTCATTCTCCTTTGAAGGTCTAAATCCCTGTTTTCCTTATCCAACTTCTTCTCCAAATGGTCATTGACTCTCTCAAGCCATGCCTCCTTATTGTTCTCTATCTCCTGTTCAAACAATGCAGTGAGAGGAGTAAATTGGAGAAGGGCATTTTCCTCTTCTTTTTGCTTCTCAAGGGCCCTTTTAAGCCCCATGGTTCTAGGCCTCTTTCGCTTACGCTGATCATCGCCTTCACTTTCATCTAACTCACCCATGAGTTCTTCCAACCTTGCTTGGGCTTTGGAGGCCTCCTTCTTGTACTTAGTCGCCCGTGTCTCATAAACAGCCATATGGACACTCATTTGCCTATTTTGGATTTCCAGAAATTGATTAAAATTCCTTGCCCTATGAAGATCATCCTTCAATGCATCAATTTGGCCTTCTCTATGGATTAAGAGGTTTTCTAGAATCTGGGCCTCATTATCACTATCATCGCTTTAGACTTGGATGATGTCGAATGCACTCTCCTGTTCATAAATTCCTTCTACCTTGCCCTTCACTTTGCTTTGGGTGGCTATTCTAGTGCTCTTCCTCCTAGGCAAATCAATGATAGGCTTTTTGGCAATTTTCCTTTACTCCGAAGGGCCTTTGTCACATTTGGAGTGACCACTCTAGGCACTCTTTTCCTAGCTGTCCAGGGCTTGGCCTTTTTAGGAGAAGAGGGCATGACCCCTTTACCTTTGTCATATTGTTTTTCATCCTTTTGAGTTTGTTGTTCTTCTTGAGGAGGCTGTTGTTCTTCTTGAGGCTACCCTTGCTCATCACTATCATGCCCTTTTTCATCATATTCATGCTGCTGCTCTGTCTCATAGGACTGCTATGTGTCCTCTTTAGGCTGCCCTTGCTCATCACTATCATGTTGCCTTTGCTGCTCTATCTCACAAGGCTGCCCCTGTTCTTCCCTTTCATGTCCTTGTTCATTATCTTCATGATGCTTCCCTGTCTCTCCCTTACTATCATGCTGTTGTTCAGCATTTTCTTCCTCTTTCCCTTGCTACTGTTCATCACCACTGTGATGTTGCTGTGTGTCACCATAAGGCTGTTGTTCAACCTCATCATCAGTTTTCTGTTCACCCTCATCACTGTCATGCTGTTTTCCAGTACTTTCTTCCTCTTGCTCATGTCCTTCCTTCTCTTGCTGGTCACTTCCTTCTCCTTCTTCATGTTCCTTTGTCTGTTCTGTAGTAAACTTGAGCTTTTTAGGAGTAGGTCTGCTAGAAGAAGGTGAGGGGCGATGAGTAGGAGGGGTAGGGGATGTATGGACTGGAGGGACAGTGGAGAAATCTGGATGAGTGATGAAAACATCCCAAGAGACCTATCTCTTTTCAAGCTGATGAAGAATGATGATTTTGATGAGAGAGTGATGGAAGAGACAGGTTATTTTCTGTGAAGGAGGTTTCTTTTGGACAGTGGAGGCCATTTTCTCAATGCTCTTGTGTAATAAGAAAGGAAGATTTAGCAATCTGGCTCTAGTGAAATGCATGAGCAGTCGAATGTGATATGCATAAATTCGGGAGAATATTCCCTCACAAGTGAAGTACTTCATGATAATATTCATGACAGGGGTGTAGCTGGCTAAAAGATATGAGAAAGGAAAAATAGAAGGGCATGATTCTCTGTGCTCAGGCTTTAGGAAGGGTTTGTAATCATCTAAGTCCAAATGGATTTGCTTAAACCATTTCTCGCCAATATAGGGAATTTTAGTGGCTTTGGAGATGGATCTTGGGGAGAACTTGAAGTCAAGGCCTGCCAATTGGAAATGCTTATCTTGAAACCTCAAAGTGCAAAGGTGTGTCAAAGGAGAGAAACTCTTCACCTCTTGCACCCTTTGGAAAAAATCTAAACACCCGACCTCATGGAAATTGAACAATACTGATGGGTGGGCATTCACTTCTTCGGCGGAAATGGGCTCATACCTCTTGTGCAATCCACTCCTACTATCCTGCCTGGGAGGCATCTTGTTCTAGATGCTCTCTGCAAAACCAAAACTATTTCAAAAAAGGATTTCTTGAAATGTGTTCCAAACGAACTCTGTCTTCTTTGTAAATCATTGTTTTGATCAAGGCAAGTTGGTTTCAAAAGTTGTGCAAAATGTTTTCTTTGGTATTAGGTCCCTGCTCCTTCAAAACACTATCCTGTCTGCCCTTTGCATGTCAAACAGCCAATATTTATAATGATAAGTGCACAGTCAAATAGAATGCATACACAGTCAAAATGATTTTCTGTGTTTGGACAAGGTCACAGGGTTTTGGTGTTTTGAGGACAACAAGATAGCCTTGTAGCAGGCAAACACCTCTCCTAATCAAGATACTACCCTTGTATTCACCACTCCTCACCCACAGTTTCGTCAATGCCTCCAAATGGAAATTTACAGCTTCATATACTAAAATTTGTTTATGGTAAAAAAGTCAGCCTTGATTTTGCTCTTCACCACACCGAGGGAGACTTTGAAAAATGACCAAGTAATATATGGATGATTACTGTGGTTGAAATTAGGACCACTGTTTCATTTTTCAAACACTGAGTTTCTGCTTTAAAACAATGCATTCATCTTTTACCCTTGTTTTGAGGGCAGTCTAATGTGATTTTTACGTCAATAAAAACTCACCATTCTTACTATTTCACCTCTAGCAAACAACAACACAACAACTTCAAGTTTCCAATATAAAACTCATTTCTCTTTACAATACTCAACACTGTGATTTATATCATGAGTTTCATATTTTGACTATCCTTTAGCAGTCTTGAAAACAGCAACGAGGAACATAGACTACCTTTAAAAACGATGATGGTGTTGTTTGAGGACTTTGGACCAGCTTCCAGACTTGTTGAGGGCGTTTGGACCATTCAAAGTGTGTGCGGCACGTTTAGCATGAGAGAGCGTCGCGCAAAAATAACGGTCGGGTCACTTGTTGGGCGGACGTGACCAGTGCCTACAGGCACGTTGCGCGTTGCTACAGGCGCACCGTGCGGCTGTGCTTTCCTTTGTAAAAAATGCGCCTGAACGCGTCGCGCAGTTGTATAGGCGCGCCGCACAATCTTTAAACCCAAAAACTCTGCGAATTTGCTCAAACCTCTTTCTTCGATCTTATGAACAGCAGGGTGTAACGTTGTTTTGCGTTTTGAGAATTTGAAAAGGGCTTGCAACGGTCCCTTTTTCCCTTTGAATACGAATAAATCAAAATCCCTTGACTTTGACTTGTGAGGGTTTTTTGAAAATTTTCTGCTTTGAAACAAATGCCTTGGTTCATTTTTTGAAAACCAAAATTATTTTAAATGCGCTATGAGGGGCTCATTCTTTGAATAATGTTGGAAAAAGGATGTGCATGCTCTTAAACAACTTTAATAGGTATTAACCTATTCACTTATAAGAAATATTCAAAAGGTCAAACTCTGTTCACTGTGTTTACATATTTGAAAAGTAACTTCTGCCACTGCTGACCCTTTAGCGATATTTTCAACATGGAAGATCCACTTAATAATACACCAATGATTGAAGGAGCATATTTTTCCATTTGCAAGGAGATGGCCTGTCTCTTAAGACTTGATTGGCAGCTTCTGTTCCTTATGATCATATCTGCTTGTGAGAGGGAAAATTGTTTTGAACCCATATAGGGACCATAGATATATCCTCCAATTGATGTTTCTCTTTAACTGTGATTGAGGCCCAGTTGTATTCACCTGAGTTTTACCATTATCTATCCATCAAGAGGGCATTTCTTCTAAAACCTTTCCTCTGCTCAAAATTTACCAGCAAGGTATCTTTGACCTCTGTTATAGGAGTAGGCTTTCATTTGAAGCAGTGGCATGCACCATTGTTTTTTTGAAAGTTGTTCTAGAACTTGGAAAAACATGCCACAATACTTCTTGCATTTTTATGAACAGATGTGTTTAGTTACAATACCTCCTTTGGAAAAATAAATACAAGTTTCCTCCCTGTCCACTGTGATGAGTTATTGAAAGACATTCCCTCATGAACAGGAAGAAAAAAGTACTCTTTGAAAAATAATTACCATTCTTTGGCCTGTGTCATGACCTATCTCATCAACCACTTTTCAACTCTGTTTTGTTTGAAGGAACAGAGACTAAATGCTAAGCTTGTTTATCACGGAGATGAGCTTTTTGTAGCTTTTTAAGGAAATCACACCCCTCATCTAAGTTTGTACATTTCTTGGCTTTCAGACTGTCTTTGAAAACAAACCCTGATAGGAGATAAGCCAGCTTTCTTTGACCTCTTATAGCGCTCATGTTTTTCCTGTATTTTTGACAAGATTTTCTTTCTCAGAAGCTTTCAACTGTCTTCTGTTGCTCTTACCATTTGTCTCTTGATCAGTCAAACCCTGAAATCAGTTACTCCTCTAGCCCTCTGCTTATGAATGAAGGAGGCCTATCTTGACAAAATGCTTGATGTCCTTTCAACCTCTCTGCCTTTAATCATCATTTTCATACAGAGACCTTTCAGTTGTTGTCTCACTGTACTTCAAAGTTTGTCTTACAGTCAGTGCAAATCTTAAAATCAAACTTTGTCCATTTGCCCTCTGCTTATAGATGAAGGAGGCACTCCTAACCCTCTGCTTGTGAAATGAAGGAGGTTCTTCAGTCTTCAAACCCTCTGCTTATAGATGAAGGAGGTTTTTCAGTCATGTCACATCATCAGCCCTTTGACAGTGCTATTTTTTCTTTCACTGTCCTTTCAGGATTTGAATGCGATCGCAAGAGCTTAATGAAAAATTCTCTGCTCTGTGGCTGCATCCCAGGCTCAAGATCACATTGAGAAGCAGCTATCTCCTCATGTGGAGCCAAATATTGTCTTCTGAGATGCTGGTAGGCCTCTATCTTTGAAAGATACATTTAAAACACAGTAAAAACACCTAGAATCAGTTTGACTTATGGTACATGAATTGCTGAGACTTGAGGGTGTATTAGTAGCACGACCTATGGTGGTAACCAACTTTATTTGCAGAATGGGAAGGTCTGTTATGACTGGTCTATAGCAGATGGAGGTTCTTTGGCTTTAGGATAGTTTGCCAAGGGAGAAATTCCTAAAGCGCCACTTCCTAACTTAGGGGAGACTTTTTGGACAGATTTGGATTATTTCTTTAGAGCTGATGGGCAGACTAGTATGGCTGAGGCTAGGTAGGATTTTATAATGAGGTTTCATCTCATCATGGGCGAACTGAAAGGTAAGAGGGAAACATTTTTATGGGTGTTTTCCAGCTGGAAAATTTGACAAATATTTAGATCAGCTGCTAGAAAACTTGGCTGTTACAACTAGTCATCACCAAAAAGTGAAAAATACTGATGACTAACACCTTCCTGCTGATATGAAACCTCATCAAACAACTGCTAAGGTTGTTTTCATGGCAGATTTTGACTCATATTTCGGTTTCTATCTGAGAGAAAGAAAGCCTGCCACCCTGGACGATGCTCAAACAGATGCACTAGAGCTGGAGGAAAATTTCGCCTCCACTGGTAAATCAAATGGAAATCCAGACCAAGATGCTAGAGGGAAAGGCAAGGAGGAGGTGTCCACTTCTAGCCAAGATAGAGACTCAGCTAATAACAAAATTGAAGAAATGAACAAAATGATTAAGAACCTTTCTAGTAAGGTGGTCAAACTTGAACTAGAGGCCAAAAATTCAACCTCCAAGAATTTCCAGAACGCTCCAAATAGGAGATACAATCCTCAGTATAGGAATCCACCCCTGCAAATACTACAAAGGGAAAGGAAAGAGCAGGAAGATCAAGTACCACACTCGCTGTACTTGGAAGGTCAGTTAGATGGTCCTTCTGAAGACACTGCCTATGAACAAGAGGACGCATATCTTGCTTTTTCACATAGTGATGAAATAGAATGCCCCTTGCAAGGAAGTGATGGAACCGAGATCTCATTACAAGAAGAAGAGAAGGCTAGAGGCACAGAAGACCCAGAGATTGATTACTATTGTAAGCAATTTGTTGATTTCATGCAAGCACAGTTCAATACAAAATATGATCCCATATCTTCAAGGAAAAGGACTCGTACTCAAGATCAGGAAGAAGAGCCATCCCAGAAGGAAGCACCCGCTTAGAAAGGGTCGACAATGCAAAAGGTCACACACAAAGGTAATAGGCCTCTAAATGAACCTTTGCAGTCTAATGATCAAATTCCTTCCTCTTCAAAAATAGTCATTCCCCCTAATACCAAGTCTGAGTCAAAAGAAGTCAAACCCTTGGCCGAAAATAAGGAGTCAAAGGAGGCCGCGATAGAAAAGTACTCTCCTGCCTTTAGTCTACAAAAGGAGCTTGAGAAGATTAAAATCCCAGTCCCCTTGACTGAATTGTTGAAGCAACCAGCCTACCAGTCCCAGGTCACCTCTTTCATGCTCCCTCCAGAAGCAGCACATATTCTAGATAGTCTGAACCTTCAAGAAGAAAGGCCTATGGTTTTATTTGGCCCACATGTTGAGGAATTAGATTCTTCTACTCCTCCTTTCTATGTGTCTCTAGTGATTCATGACCTGCTGTTACATAACTGTATGTTAGATTCTGGAGCTTCCCATAATCTATTACCTCTGTCAGTCAAGGAAAAACTAGGATGACAAGTAACCCGTCCATACAAGGACCTCTATTCATTTGATTCCAAAAGAGTTAAATGCCTGGGGATGATCAAGGATTTGGTGGTAAATTTGGCCCAAATCCCAGCAAAAAGTGTGGTAATGGACATCGTGGTGGCCGACATCCCAGCTCGCTTTGGCATGCTGTTGTCAAGGTCCTGGGGGACAAAAATTGGTGGGTCAATCAAGATGGACTTAGCATATGCTACTATCCCAGTTTTTGGTGGCCAGGAGAGGAGGTTGTACATGGAAACCAGATTTGTCAAGATGGTTCCTAAGGCTGATAACTCGGATAATTCACCAGTCTACAGTAAAGTAGGTGATTTCTCATGTTTAATGCTGGAGGAAGACCAAGATTATGCTCAAGAACCATCATTCTGCCAGATCAGGACCGATAAGCCCTCAGAGAGCCGTGAAGTAGGAATCTGGAAACTTCACTTTGATGGAGCAAACTCCAAATAAGGTAATGGGGCTGGAGTATTATTGATTTCTCCTACCGGCCAATGCGTCTCGTTGTCTTTCAAGATAGAATATGAAGCCACTAATAATGTGGCTGAGTACGAAGCACTCCTGTTAGGATTACAGACAACCAGGAGTATGAACATACAGAGTTTGAAGGTTCTGGGAGATTCAAAACTGGTGGTTAGACAAGTGAAGAATCAGTGCCAAACCAATCATCCTAGCCTGAGGGCTTATAGGAATGAAGTGTGGGACCTGGTGGAGAATTTTTTCTTGGCATTTAATGTTCAGTTCATGCCCCGAGAGCAGAATAGGATGGCAGACTCTCTCGCAGTGGCTGCTAGTACCTTTCGTCCACCTCAAAACCCTATCTTAAGATATGAAATCGAGGTACGTTATCGGCCATCAATCCCAGACAACATCAAGCACTGGCAGGTGTTTGAGGATGAAGAAAAAGTGAAAATATTTATGGAAACAGTTGGAGAATTCTCAAACATGGAGATTGATGCTTGTGAAGAAGAAGAAGCTGAAGATACTTCAGAAAACAATTGGGAGGAAAGAATAGTAGGTCATAAAGTGTTGCAATTGAAGGGAAACGTTATACCTAGAGGACTTGTTCCTCTAGAAAGACTGTTTGACAAGAATGATGTCCCACTGCAGCCAAACAAAGTCACAGAGGAAGACCAGGTAGAAGATCTTAACCTTGGTACTGAAAATGACCCCAAAATTGTAAAATTATCCAAGAAGGTCCCAGAGGGATATAAGGAGCTATACCTAAAATTATTTCAATCTTACAAAGACATGTTTGCATGGTCCTATTAGGACATGAAAAATTTTGATATCAGCATCATGCAACACAAAATTCCCCTGAAGGAAGATGCGAAGCCGCACAAGCAGAAGCTCAGACAGATAAATCCCCTACTGCTTCCCTCTATTGAGAAAGAAATTAAGAAACTGTTGAAGGCCAAGATAATTGTGCCATTAAGGTACTCTGAATGGGTGGAAAACCTAGTCCCTGTCCAAAATAAGAATGGAGAAATAAGGCTATGTGTTGATTTCTGAAATTTGAACTGAGCATCCTTAAAGGATAATTATCCATTGCCCAAGATGGATCACATCATGTATAAAGTGGTAGGAGCTTCTCGAATGTCAATGATGGATGGATTCTCTGGTTATAATCAGGTGGCTATACTTCCAGAAGATCAGAAGAAGACTGCTTTCACCACACCATGGGGTACATTTATGTACGCTAGGATGCCTTTTGGGTTGATCAACGCAGGGGCTACTTTTCAGAGGGCCATGGACATTGCTTTTGTTGGGGAGCAAGATAAGTTTGTGGTGGTCTACCTCGATGATATCTCTGTGTTTTCAAAGGGAAATACTGAGCACATTGAGCATTTGCGTAGAACTTTTGAGAAATGCAGAAGGTATGGTCTCTCTCTTAATCCACAGAAGTCATTTTTGCATTAGAAGAGGGTAAGATTTTGGGACATATTGTGACCAAATATGGGGTAAAAATAGATCCTAAGAGGGTAGAGGTTATAAATGGCATTTCTCTTCCTAGAAATAAGAAGGAGGTGCAAGTTTTGCTAGGGCACATTAATTTTTTGAGGAGGTTTATCCCTAACTATGCTGAGATAGTTAGACATATAACTGACATGCTGAAGAAAAATAATGAGGTAAAGTGGTCCTAGGAATCATGAGAGGCCTTTTCTAGGATAAAGAATGCTTTTGCAGAAGCCCCTGTGCTAGCTGGACCAGATTATGCCAAACCTTTCATGATCTTTTCATTTGCATCACCTCATACAATGGTAGGAGTTTTATTGCAGAAAAATGAAGAAGGGTATGAGCAGCCCATCGCTTTCTTCAGTCAGGTGCTCCGTGATACAGAGCTGAAATATAACATACTAGAAAAGCAGGCGTACGCCCTGGTGAAGTCTCTTAAATCATTTCGCATGTATGTCTTGCAGTCCCATATCACTGCGTTTGTCCCCACAACTGCAGTAAAAGACATCCTTGTCCAAGGAGATAGTGAAGGAAAGAGGGGGAAGTGGATTGCCAAGATACAAGAGTATGAGCTAGACATCCGTCCTACTAAACTGATCAAGGGGCAAGGGTTAGCCAAAATTTTATCCGAATCAAACTATCAGGCTCTGGGTATAAATCTGTCCATGATAGCAAGTGAGGAGTCCGGGGAGGAAGAATAACAACAAGGAGTAGAGATAGCTACACAGAAGACACATAAGAAGTACCTCACTAGCCCGTGGTACAAAGAGATAGTGGAATATCTTCTTACACTCAGCTGCCCCCCTAGCTGTGATAAAGCTAAATACCAAACACTAAGGTTGAGATCATAGAATTACATAGTCGCCAATGGCCAGCTATACTGGAGAGATCCCTCAGGCATCCTACTCCTGTGTCTCACGGAGGATGAGGTAGAGAATATAATGGCCGAATTTCATGAAGTAATATGTGGGGGTCATTACAGCTGGAGGGCCACCGCTCACAAAATCCTCAAGGCAGGTTTCTACTGGCCCAAACTCTTTGGAGATGTATTCCCCCGGGTTAGAGCTTGTGATAAATGCCAAAGATTCACAGAAAGACAGAAGTTGGCACCTATGCCCATGATCCCTGTTCACGAGGATGAACCATTCCAGCAATGGGGAATCAACTTTATCAGTGAAATACATCCTCCGTCAAGCAGTCAACACAGGTGGATATTAACTGCTACCGATTATTTCACAAAGTGGGTGGAAGCTGTACCTGTGAGGAATGCAACAGATGTTGTGATAATGAAATTCATGGAAGAAAATATCATATCAAGATTTGGCTGCCCTGCCAAGACAGTGACTGACAATGCACAGGCCTTCAAGTCTACAAATTTTGTGAGCTTCTGCCAGCAGTATAACATTGCACTAAGTCACTCTATGACCTATTACCCACAAGGAAATGGCTTGGTAGAGTCTTCAAATAAAACCCTGGTGAGAGCACTGAAGAAGGCTATCAATGAAAATCAGAAAAACTGGGATTCCCAGTTGAAATTTGCCCTATGGGCCAATAGGATTACCAGCAAAAGAGAAACTGGGAAGTCCCCATATGAATTAATATATGGGAGGGCAACAGTATTTCCTGTGCAGCTAGCCTTACCAGTAGCCCGATTCATGCAAGAAAGTTAAGAAGAGCTCGATGATGTGACCAGGAGAATAAATCAGCTAGTGGAGTTGGAAGAAACATGGAGCCAGGTAAATCAGAGGCTAACTGAATATCAAGAGAAGGTGAAAAACCTTTTTTACCAGCATGCCAAGGACAGGAAGTTACAAGTTGGGGATTTAGTGCTCAAATGGGATATCCGAAAATCTAAAAAGGGGAAACATGGTAAATTCAACCCTCTCTGGTTTGGCCCTTTCAAGATTGCGGAACTAGAGGGCAATAACACTTTCAGGTTGGAAAATTTACAGGGAGATCTGCTCGATGCCCCTGTAAACGGTCAGTTCCTCAAACCCTACTTCCAGTTTTGACTCAGGCAGAGAGAGCCTGATGTATTATAATGTACATTAGTTTTTTGTTTTCATCTTTGTGTGAATAATGTGAGTGTCATGATGAACCATAAAGATAAAAGTAAAGGTGCAGAAGAGTGGTGTCCATGTAGAAGATTAGCAGGTGGTCTGCGAAGTTCTCGACACGCTCAAGGATGAACATGACATCCCCAGGTGGAGCCAATGTTGATCATGTATGCCCCCTACTAGTTTGGACGGGCAAACACAAGGCCAACCTGTCTCTGAGCTTTCAAGGAATGCATTCCAACTGAAAACACAGCATCCTTGAAGTTCCTCTATGCCCTTTATCCTTCGATGAATCCCCATTATTGTTTCCAGTCAAAAACCTCTCTGTTTTTGTGAAGAAGAAATGCCCAAAGTGGCCTCCACTGCCCTTATGCTTCCTTATTAGCCCTCTAAGTCATCCCATATTCCCCCTTTAACCTTACAAACACACTTTTTTTGGTTTAGTATCCCTTTTTCCCTCTACCGATTCCCTCTTTAGCCTTGAAATCCTCCTTCTCGGCTGAAAAACCCGCTTTTTACTTTGTAAACAGGCCTAGCCCCTCTCGGCCCAGCCCCTTAACCACTTCCCCATATGCCTCGAGCACCGAGTCCAAGCGCTTAAGCCTTGGGCGCCTTATTGCAATTGGAAGTTTTCGCAAGGTGCATTTCCTTTGTTCCTCTTGTTTTCCCCGATGCGATTGGACTGTGGTCTATCGGCTCCCGCAGTGATCCCCGCCGTCGATCTACTAAGATCCGACGGCCCAGCGCTAATCACATCGTGCCCATCGCTTCTTCCCTTTCCTCCCTCCGATTGCCTACCGACCGTCGATCTGTCCTCAGATCGGACGGTGATCGCTCAATCGCACCACCGCTCCAATCTCTATCAGAACTTCTTGTTGTGCCGCCCTTCCTTTCCCTTCGATTGCGATTCCCTGATTTGATCTGAGCCATTGATCTCTTGAAATCCAACGGTCTGGATCTCATCGCTTGTCGCTCCCTCGCCCCTCTCTATCTCCCCCTGATTGAACGTGGGTCGTTGATCTAGTCTCAGATCCGACGGCTAGCACTTAATCACTCCATCACAATCGCAAGTTCTTAACATTGCCACCCTCCTCCCTTTGCGATTGCGATCCTCCAATTGAATCAGAACCATCCGTCCCGAGAGATCCAACGATCCATATTTATCTCGCTCTGCTCCTTTGTGCTCGCCTACCTTCTCCTCCAATTGAATCTCCGCCGTTTATCGCCTCCTGCGATCCAACAGCCCAAAGCTAATCGCCCTCCACACATGCCGGGTCCCACATCATAGGCTCTGCTTCATGCGTTTCCCATTGATTTCCTTTGTAATTTGCTCAAGCATTGATCTTTGGGTTTTTACACTAAACATCATTTGTCCACCTACTTTTAACCATTATTCCGCTACAGCCACTGTTTCCACACTCGTGCCACCATTCCTCTAGGCCTCCACAACATCCTTCCGCCACCACCCTAGATTTTATAACAAGCTTATGTCATTGTGCAGGGTTTGGAGAGTGAGATTGCACTCTGCCTCTATAGTCACGGCCACTGTGGCCGAAAGTGCAGAGGGGTCATTACAGCAGCGGCAGAGATTCAAAGGATTTGAGCCTGTAAATTGAATATTTACAGCCTAATCCCGCATTCAAAAGATAAAGACACAGTTTGAAGACCTGAAGAGCGTATGAAACAGCCACATCTATGTTTGATACTAGCAAAGTACTTTCTCTCCAGGCGGTACACCTTCAGGAAGTATTCTCCATACCTCCTCGAGCCTTGAAACGGTTAATTACATTGACAGAAGCTTCTTAAGGACTGTCAGAGCAGTAGTAATGGAAGCATGGAGGCCTGCAGACTTTCCATCCCTGTCATTTATTCCAGTAGGCTAGCGCAGAGTTCCAGGCAGCCAGAAGGACTTCAAGAAGACATTTGAGGTCAATTTTGACCTGACAGAGATCTCTGGACCAGATTACAGAGTACAGCGCAAGGTTATTGAGCAGTGTAGGCCTGAACATTTCCACCATCCTGTCTTAGTGAGACAAATTAAATGTTAATCATCCACTTCCTTTACTAGTTTTTCTCCTATAAAACTCCCCAAGAACAGATTATTGAGTGTTCCAGATTTATCAGAAAATGAGGCGGTGAGAGAATTTTTTAATGCATTTTTTTGAACTCTTATATGAATGTACAGAGCCCGTTGGGTTTCAGTGAGGAGAAGTTCCATCTTTAATGAGGATTTTGGTCTTTGGTGTATCACAGTTTGTAACTTTCTCTTATATGTGCTAGTTTAATTGTTCATTTCGTTTCATCCGCCTTTCTTGTATCATGTTCTAGAATGCGAGTGGCTCACTGGTTTTTGGCACGAATTTATCCTAGTTGATACTCATGCTAGAATCAGTCAAGTGCTTTAAATATGGCTCAGGCATGATATACTGTTTCACTTTTCACTTCAACCGTATTTCTGCTATATTAGCTTCTATGGGATATTATTTTTAAAACGTTATTGTCATGTATGGATTCTTAAATTGGTAAGCCCATTACATGGTGATATGTGTATCTAGATATCATCTCAATGACAGTTAGTATTATCTCAATCTTTCATACGTAGTAGACACTTTCTGATTATTTATTTATGTGAGGTATTTTTGAACCGGCCCTCTTTACAGCAAGCTGCCTTTGAATTGTTTGATGCTTTTGTATTAGAGTTTTACACCTTGCCTCTGCAGTATTTCTCTCCTTGTGTCAAGTTTCTGAAAGTTTTGGTCCCATTCTAATTAACCTCCCTATTTACAGGAGATAGCATGAGAGCCTTTTGTTGATAACTCCCCATGTTATATCACATGCTCCTTGCTACATAAGATGTTCTAGGCATTGGTCTTTCACAACTCAAGGCTGTCTCTAGGAACCACAAAAAAGACAAAGTTACATTTCCTTCAACTCTTTAATATAATATAATTTATTAGCTTTTAGTAAATATAATCTATTAGTTTTGATTAAAAAGTAAATAAAATACATAGCCACTAAAATAATAAATTTCAAAATATTTAATAATACCAAGCCAAATTTTAGATATTTTTTGTCATACGGGAAGGGATGCAGTAATTTTGAATATAATATAACATGTATTTTACATTATAGAAGAGGGATACCTATGGAAATTCTCATATATTAAAATTTGAAAACTACAATAAAATTCATTATCAGCTTATTGTTTAATGGTTTCCTTAAAATTCTCGTAAATCTACATTTTATTGCTTAAGGGATCCAAGATGATTCATTCACATAATATTGTGATATTAGTGGTATTATAAATCTCACCTATGTGTTTTTGATGATCTCAACAAAATGGCATATCATTTATGCCTCAAAGCAATATCTATGGGGTTCTTTTGCATATTTTTAAAGTTCAATTGTTATTGACAGTTCTTCAATAATTTTTTCCACTCCGTTTGGTACTAATGGCTACATAGCATTTGTTTTCAATGTTATTTTGTTTCCTTTAAAGAAATTCAATAAAAGCTATCTAAATATTTTATTTTACTCAATGGAGAAACTATTTAGAAACAATATAAGTAGGGAAATGTATAATATGCATAGGTTCGACAGATTAGCATCTCCTTCCATCTCGTCCTTCTTCCATGTTGAGTATTGTAAGGAGAGATCATAGTCTAACTCTCAAGTTAGGAGCAGAGCCAAGTGAATAGATTTAGGTCAATGAAAATTCTTCTAGGGACATAATAGAAATTTCTAATGTCTGAGGCCAATCCTGTTGCTAACGGTAAATCTCGATTACTATTTAATTCATAAACTAAAGAATGAAATTTATTTTGGGATTATATATGAGAATCATTATATAAAAATTGGGATTAATACAAGATTAATGCCATAGAATGATAACATTGATTCAATATTTTCATTAAAGTTCAAATTATTCACTTACAACTGTGTGATAATGATCTGCCTGCCAGACTCGGTTGTTAGGCTCAGTACTAATTTCCTGTATTAATTTGACCTGGGTTTCGTGAGGGAGGAGATTAACCAAAGCATGGAGCTGTATGAAAATTTTATGCTAAAAGGGTAAACCATTAATATCCCCATTGCTATCAGTTTCATAGTAGGTGCCAAAATCCTCTGGCCCATTGTGCCTTAGACAAGACTTCCATGTACCCTATAAGACAAACCCTTCCATTATCAAAACAATGGGTTCACAAGGATAACTCACAGGTTAAAGTTCTTAAACAATTGTGGGATGGATTACATTAGGTTAATAGAATTCCCTGTACATATGGAGAATGGTACGCATAACTTGTGCTGGATTTCCACACTCACCTCCTTGGGAATGATAATGGTTTGGAAATTTACTAAAAAATGATAATGGTTTGGAAGTTTACTAAATCCTGTAGGTTTTGGTGTAATGGAAAACCTCAACATGGTAACAAAGCCTTGACCCAGGTTTGATTCCCTGATTTTCATCTGAGGGGGAGGTGTTGTATTTTGACACTTGGGTATTAGATTTTGACACTCACCTCGTTGGGAATCGGTCATGTGGACTAACCGCCACTCTGGGATCCACCCTCGGACCACTCAAAAAGGTAATGATAATGGTTTGGAATTTTACTAAATCCTATGGGTTTTGGTGTAATGGAAAACCTCAACAACTTGAAACTTAATTTCCTTATTGTCTCGATTACACTAAGTAAAATGAGATTGATCAATAAATTATCAGAATCAAATGTCACTAAACCTGCAATATTGTAAACAATCAAATGTCACTGAACTTGCAACGTACACAAAAATTAATGGCAGGAAAGTCAAGACTGATATAAGAGCTCATATAAGGATTACTAGAAGTCAGACTTATCTGAAATGACTGTATTAGTTTTGTTGTTCTAAGTGTCTTTTCAGTTTATAAACATGTGCATAATCAGTTCATTAGTTTGCTTAATGATTAAGGTGTTTGTCCATGAATTGAAGATGATTTTATGTGAATTAGAAGCATAAAACAAGCTTAAATAACACTGAACATTAGTGTAAAATAGAGAAATAAGTCACCACATGAAATTTACATAGCAGGCATGATGAAGTAGTTCACCCCTTCTGAGCTACATCTGTTGGTCCAGCTCCCAATGGCATGTCCATCTTTCATTATGCTCAAATTTTTACAAATACATATAGTTGCATTGCTCTAATGGATATTTTCTCTACACCAATGGCTCCAGAATGCTCCAATTAGTCAAAAATGACTCTTCATTCACTCAGAATGGGAAAAAATTGAGTCTCCTACTCTTTTGCCTAGTTTCACCTAGAAAATTCCCACTAAAAGTGGAGAACTCAACTTAACTGGAGCTAAAATAGTAAATCCCACCAATAAAGGCGCGCTCCTAAACCTCCGCTGAATCTAACCGCATCATTTAAATTGAGTGGTTGGGGTGGCCACATGCCAACCCCAAAACCCGCGGTTATGGTGATTGTTGGGCAGAACATGCAGAGTTAACTGTGGTTGATGAGGTCGGAACTCCGGTTGATGGTGTGGGGTTTGCGATAACTGCGCAGAGATAAATTTTAAACATTATGACATGTGATGACTATAACACGAAAACTATTGCGGAGACTGCGATTGAACCATTGACTGCGGGTTGGAGGTTACGTATAGACCATGATTTTGTTGTTTCCATGTGACACCATCGTCGGGGAATCGCTGGCAGGTTGGGACCACTAGTGGTTCCCAATCCCCCATACATCGTTTCAAAAAAATTTAACATAAAGTCGCGATCCATAGTTGTTAATAAATAATGTGCAGCTCGGGTGGCAAGTCGTATGTGTGCTGGGCAAGAGGTCCGGGGGTCGATTCCTGCTGCCTCCACTATATTTTATCACTCCATTATAGGGACACATGGCAGCCTTAGGGCTAGCCATGTGGCACCCTATGATTGGCCCTCCAAACTGTACTTTCAACAAATAGCATTGTGACACTTGCGAAACAGTGATTAGTTATGAGGAAAGGAATATTTTGAGAATATTCCTTTATTTCTTACTGTACCTCCACCCTGCTGACTGTGCATCCCAGTCAAACCTAGTAAAACTGTTGAAACTTTACCTGTTTGTAATTTTGATCAGAACACGATATCTCCCTCATACGACATCGATTTTTTGAACCATTCACGACGCTGGAATCAGGAAGACGATATCTACGAAACCATCATAGTTTCAACCCAATCCTGTAACTTTGAATTTTGAACAAAATTTATGAACTCCTGATCACTCCTCTCCATTGGGAAGCTTTTGGACCCCAAAATACTTGATTACCTGTTCAGTAGATGAGGGTACAACTCCCTCACCTTTAAAAGCTCCATCCATTTTTCCTTGCTTGGTTTAGTGCCTTTGAGCCCAACTCGAAGGTAGTCAACACTTCCCCTCTTTGATGCTCTTGTCCTCCTGTCAAGAATTGTATCTTCTTTGAGCTCATCGAGAAATTATGTCGATAAATATTCAATAGAAGGTAGTTGAACATCACTTCCTTGATCATCGATCAAAGGTGGCTCATACAAACGTAAGTTTTCAACATTAACAACTAAATACATTTGCATATAAGAAGGAAAGTCAAGTTGTAATGCATTATTACCAACTTGTTTTATGATCTTGAGTGGACCATATCGAATGGGTTTGAGCTTTTTACCTTCCCCTTGCATCCTTTCTTTGCTAATGTGCAACCATACCTCATCTCCCTCTTGAAACTTTTGATCAACTCGATTTTTGTCATGCCTCTCTTTGTATTTGCTTTGACTTTTCTCAAGTTGTTCTTGAACTTGTTGATGTATAATCTGAATTTTCTCAATGAACTTTTAAGCCTTATCAATGTCACTATGGCCATCAATTGCAACATCCTTCCCAAACATGGAGTCTAATGGCGATTTTGGCAAAAAACCAAAACATACTTCAAAACGTCATGTTTGTGTAGAAGAGTTCTTTGCCTGGTTGTAAGCATGTTAAATGTAATGCAGTTGCTCATCCCACAACTTAGGATGTTTGCTGCAATATCCTCTCAATATATGCACAACGGTTCTATTCACCACCTCATTTTGTCCATCTGTTTTTGGATGAAAAGCGGTACTCTTTTTCAACTTTGTTTCCATCATTCTCCATAGATTTGACCAAAAATTCCCAACGAACCTGGAATCCCTATCACTAACAATAGAAGTTGGCAATACAAAATGAACCAAACATGTTGAAAACAAAGTTCAACAATTTGTTAAGCAGTAATAGTTTTCTTACATGGCATAATTATACACATTTTACTAAATTTATCCACAACTATATAAAGATAATCATTTTGTCTTCTTGACATAGGTATACCTCCAACAAAGTCCATGGAGACACTCTCCCATGGCCTTGATGGTACCGATAGTGGTGTGTAAAACCCAAGCTTCCTATTACTAGGCTTACTTGTTGCACACATAGAACAACCTCTTATAAAATGTGACACACTATCTATCATGCGAGGCCAATAGTAATACCTCAGTAGATGTGCCACTATTTTGCTTACCCCAAAGTGTCCAGCAATAGGGGATGAATGAGCTTCTCTCATGACATTTATGCATGTGATACTCTTTTTCTTCAACTTGATTCCCTTCACTCAAACTAGCATAAACATCTTGAAAATTAATGTCATGTGCATATTGTTCTATGTAACTCTCATGTACAACAAAATCATTTTTGAGTAGAGTAGATGCACTAATTATCGGCCTTGAAAGCATATCTACAAATTTATTGAAAAAACCTTACTTTACTTTATAACCAAGTGAAACTGTTGAAGAAATCCCATCCACATGAAATGTCTTGATTGCTGCAATTTTGTTTGCGACTGCAAGTACTGTAATGGTTGGTGATCGGTACGTACAATAGCCTCTTTAACCATAAAGTAGTGTTTCTACTTCTTGAAACTTTGTACCAACACATATAGTTCTTTTTCGTATGTAGGATCATTAGTCACAACACCATTAAAAGTTTCAGAATGAAAAGCTATAGGCTTACCATGCTGCAAAAGTACTATGCCCATGGCATAATCACTAGCATCAATTTGAATCTCGAATGGTTGTCTCAAATTTGGTAATGCAAGGACTGGAGCTAAACTGATCTTGTCTTTTAAAGCTTCAAAAGCTTGTTGTTGTTTTTCTCCCCATTGGAAGCATTTCTTCACACTTGTCACTGCATGCATAAGAGTTGCGATGGAAGAAAAGTTAGAAATAAACTTTCTCCAATATTGAGCTGCACCTCAGAAAATTCTTACCTCGATTACTGTTTTGAGTGTGGGCCAATTCATAATGGCTTCCACGTTAGAAGGATCAATCCTCAATTCTTCTCCTCCTATAATATGTCTCAAATAGACCAAATAAGTCTTTCCAAACTCACACTTTGACATCTTAAGAAAAAATTTCTCTTTCTTCAAAATATCGAGCACTCTATTCACATGCAAGACACGTTCTTCTCTTGTTTTTCTGAAAATTAAAATTCCATATAATTAGACAATCAAAAAGTCATCAAGAAATGGTCACAAAACACTATCCATCACACGCATGAAAGTTTCCGGTGCATTATTGTTACACAACATTTTTTCATTTTCCCTGTAATCCCCAACTCACACATTGGAGGGTCGTTTATGTGACCAATACGCAGTGTCATGATTTTCAAATACCATCCTTGCATCCCTTTTGATGAAAGAAACATTCTTCTTGTTGACATTTCCCGAAGAAGAGCTGTGAAAATCCCTATTTTTTCCTTCGCGCGAGTAGCCCATTACATCCTCGCGCCGACCTAGAAATTTAACATTGAGCCTGCGCTACTTGGCACTCTGTGCCAGTTATGTTTTTTAAAAATAAAGGCAAAGGTTCCATTCCAACCACCTCGGGGATGAGTCATTGGGAGTGGTTGAATTGAAACAACCACAGACTCCTTCCTTTAGTTAGTTGTTTCCACCTCTCTTGGAACTCTCCTAAAGGATAGGACTCCCTCCCACCTTTGTAGGGATCCCAACCTCCTCTTTTCCCTCTATATAAGAAACTATCTCCTTTGGTAGAAGCTAGCTAAACACATTATAGAAAAATAGTTGAATAGCTGAACTAGAGAATTATACTATAGCTAAGCTGTTAGAGGAGATAAAGTAATAAATATTGTGTTGAGAGATCTCGATTCGATGACTTCTAAGAGAGATTGAGTCTGAATTCCCTGACCGATAGTTGAGATGCGTTTCGTCTGAACCCCGCTGGAGGAGATCACGACGTCAAAGCATTGGTTGTACTCTTCCTTCTACTCATTAATATACATGACTACTGTTTGGTTCCACTATTATTTTATGATGTTTATTTGATACGATATGGTTAGCCCTCTTTGACTACCTAATAGTTGTGAGTGAAACTACGCTGCTATATGTTGTTCTTGTTCTTTGTCTTATGTACAAGTATCTGGGCATGACAGAAAATGGATCGTGACTTGTCAAGACAGGAGTGAGAGACCACTACTCTTTCTGCAACATCGACAACGTTGGATTCAAGGTAGGTCAATCAACCATGTCTTTTGTTCATTCATTAACTAGGAAGCAACACTTTAGCGTGTCCTTTTGTTACTAGACCCACCCTAGGGCTAGAGGGATTGTCTCTATCTGCAGAGAGGATTTACCTTCATAACAAATTTGGAGCAGAGTTTTTTTCTTGTGTCATGCTCCTTAAAAAATGAAACAAGCTCTTCAGAGCACAGTTCGTTTCCTTGTGTCAAGCTCCCTAAATAGTGAAACAAGATGTTATGAGGATAGTTATTTTAATGCATCAACCTCATTAAAACAATGAAACACGTTCCCATTCAATTCGAATCTTTGATACAATCTCGTAAAATCCCAGTCAAGTCTTTCTCTTGATCTCGTAATTGAACCTTCATTCCATCCACCTGTTAGTAACTAGTAGTCTACTCCTGTGAATGCACTAAAGCTTGGGGGCATTTACCTCCAATTAAGTCACCATGCTGGGGGCATGTCCGTTTTTTTCAAGCATAGTTTATTTTTGTTTCAAGCTTGTGTAAAAATGAAATCAACTTAAGGCAAAGTTTCTTGTTTTCAAGCTTGTGTAAAAATGAAATCATTCTTATGTTACCTCTTGTGATTTCCATTTTATAAGCGTGTTTTTCTAGATGAGCCTTGGTGTTCTCATTCCATCGTCACCATATGCTTGGCCGATCATATGCCTTCACTTGATTGTTTGACCCATTCCTGAGGAATCGCTGCAATGATTGGTCTTGTTAGCCAGCCTCTTGACTTTTATCGTGTTCTGAGCAGTTCCACCATCACCGGAACCAGTTGCTACCCTTAATACCACTCATTCCTCCAGGAGGAGTCAACTTTTAGCTCTTTTCTGACTCTCTAAAATTGAAAATATTGTCGAGACTCTTGTCATTTTGAACTCGTTAAATGGCTGCAAAACAATATCTACCTAGTATACGTTTAACCCTTTTTCGAGATGGGATAGATTATTTACAAAAAAGGAATACCTTAGCTTATCGTGACTAAGAGGTTCTCGCAGACACAGTTTTCTACCTTTTCAGATCTGTGAGACTACCTACGAAAAGGGACTACTGGAGTTTTCTTTTCTGCCTTCTTTTCAAACTCTCTAAACATGAAAATATGCCGAGTTCTCCCTTTTTTAGACTCATTAAACCCTGATGACATTGGACTTCATCACCATGACGTTATTTCGAGTTCCTCCTTCCTAGGGCTCATAAAATGTACTAGGTTGGATTTTTCCAAAGGACAAACTTACAGTACAAACATATGTTATCCCCTTCAAGCTTGTTTTAAAAAATAATTGGGGTACTCGCCAGAAATGGTGGGGGAAAATGGAACCAAGTTTTAGTTATGATGACAGTATGTCTCTCTTGAAAATGGCACTTGTCTACATTCGTGTCAGGTTGGGGACATCTCATTTCGTCATTTTTTCCTGCATGGGTTTGGGTAATCTCTTTGACCTCTCATCTGCTCTTTGCCACATCATCATGACCTCAGATCCTTTGATGTAAAATACTACCAAATCCAGTGTCATGTTGTTGATATGTTCAAGAGAAGTTTGCCTCTACAATTTTAAACCTTCCTCTGATCTCCTGTTGGTCCTGATCCACTTTTATCATGTTCCTCTGTCTCATGTCGATGATGTGGGAAACGTTATGGCCTTCCTTTGACAATTCACTTCCTGTCAACTTCAGCTCATTATCCAAGAATTTGATCTAGAGACTCCCTTTTGGTACCTTGGAGCCTGCATGCCTCAATGGCAAGGTTTTCGCATTCGACACAAGGTTCACATCATTGGCCTTTGATCGAGTGATTATGTGGATGTTCGACGTCATATCCTTTTTCACATTCCGTAGATTGTACCTTTTGTACCTTGAGGGGCATCGTCATTATTGGTGGTTTCTATCGCATCTGTTAACAACTTTCATCATTGGATAGTAATCAGATGATTTTCCTGCATGTTCGACTTCAACTCATACATTCGCATGCTCGAAATTGTACTTGTTCGGGTCGAGATGGAGCAGAAGAACTTGGATCTTGTCTGATAAACTCCAGGCTGCGAATTTATTATGACTTATTGCATGACTCTTTTGATTGGATGGTTAATACCATACCTGAGTCTATTTATTGATCCTTCCTACTGGATGGTTGTGTCCATACCTTGGATCTCAGTTTTTATATACTTTAGTATGGATGGTTGTGCCCATGCCACATGATTCATGTATCACATATATCAGTTGTATTTGTAATCTTAGGTCTTCGGACAGTGATGTTTGGTTCGAACGTGTTCTCATAAAGCATTTCACCCCTCCCTCTCTCTCAGACTTCATACTTTAGGGGGCACCTGTTACACAACATTTTGTCAATGTCCCTGCAATCCCCAACTTGCACATTGGAGGGTCGTTTCTATCACCAATACACAATGTCATGCTTTTAAAATACCATCCTTGCATCCCTTTTGATGAAAGCAACATTCTTCTTATTGACATTTCCATAAGCAGAACTGTGAAAATCCCTATTTTTGCCTTGACACGAGTAGCCTGTTACATCCTCGCGCTGACCTAGAAATTTAATATTGAGCCCACGCCACTTGGCACTCCATGCCAGTTAGACACCCACGCCAAGTTTTTTATGGAATGTTTTTTAAAAATAGAGGTGGAGGTTCCATTCCAACCACCTCGGGGATGAGTCATCGGGAGTGGTTGAACTGAAACAACCACAGACTCCTTCCTTTAGTTAGTAGTTTCCACCTCCCTTGGAACTCTCCTAAAGGATAGGACTCCCTCTCACCTTTTTAGGAATCCCAACCTCCTCTTTTCCCTCTATATAAGAAACTATCTCCTTTGGTAGAAGCTAGCTGAACACATTATAGAAAAATATCTGAATATCTGAACTAGAGAATTATACTATAGCTAAGCTGCTAGAGGAGGTAGAGGAAGAAATATTGTGTTGAGAGAGCTCGAGTCGATCACTTCTAAGAGAGCTTGAGTCTGAATTCCCTAACCGAAAGTTGAGACGCGTTTTTTCTAAACCCTGCTGGAGGAGATCACGACATCAAAGCATCGATTGTACTCTTCCTTCTACTCATTAATATACATGACTACTATTTGGCTCCACTATTGTGTTATGATGTTTATTTGATACAATATGTTTATCCCTCTTTGACTGGCTAATAGTTGTGAGTGAAACTACGCTGCTATATGTTGTTCTTGTTCTTTGTCTTAAGTACAGGTATCTGGGCATGACAACGAACAGATCGTGACTTTTCAAGGCAGGAGCGAGAGACCACTACTCTTTATGCAACATCGACAGCATTGGATTCAAGGTAGTTCAATATACCATGTATTTTGTTCATTCATTAACTAGGAAGCAACACTTTAGCGTGTCCTTTTGTTACTAGACCCACCCTAGGGCTAGAGGGATTGTCTCTGTCCGCAGAGAGGATTTACCTTCATAACAAATACACAAACCAAAAGGCATAACTAGCCACTCAAAGAGCCCTTGTTTGGTTTTGAATGTAGTTTTCCATATATCACTTTCTGTAATTCTTACTTGATGATATCCACTTCGTAAATCTAACTTAGTGAAAAACTTTTATTCTTTTAGCTGATCAAGAAAATCATCTATTCTTGAGAGTGAGTAATGATTATTTATCCTTATCTTGTTCAAAGCTCGAAAATCTACACACATGCGCCAAGTCCCATCTTTCTTTGGTATCAAGACTATGGGTGAACTGCATGATGAGGTGCTTGGCCTTATGATTCCTTTATCCAACATCTCTTTTATTTTCCTCTTTATTTCAACATTCTCCAATATCAACATGTGATACATACTGATTTTTGGAAGAGGACAATCTTGCTGCAACTGCTCATGTTGAATCTCTCTTTTTGGAGGCAATATTGTTGGCTCCTGAAACATCTCATGATGTGCATTGACTACATCATATAAATCTGATTTCAACTTAGGATCACATCCCTCAAATGATTCATGATTAACATCAAATTTAGGCTTAATCATAAGAAGAAAAAAATTCTTACTTGAATTTACCAACCTCTTTACCTGTCCAGCAGTTACCATAGCAATGTTTGTCTTCTTGTGATGTGCTCTAACAATGAAATCCTTGCCATCTTTGAATAAATGATATTTGCTCTGATGGAGATGGAATATTTCTTTCCTGTCATACAATTAAGGACTCCTGAACACAAGACCAGTGATGTCAAGCAGAACCACATCTAATTCAATTGTGTCAACAAAATTTGCAGTGATTGCAAACCACAATATACATTTATTTGAAACATGTAGATTTGCATCCTTACAAATCCAACCTAATGGATATGGTTTTGGATGTAGTATGGTGTCAAGGTTAAGTTTCTTGACCAAGTCTTCAAAGATTAAGTTTTCTTGTGACCCACTCTCAAACAATGTGTCAAACTTGGTATGCTTGGATATGACCCTCACATGAAACAATTTTATTCTTTCTTCTTCATTTGGAGTGTTTATGTGACAGTTTGATGCACTGGTACTATGTTTAGTTTCAATTTATTTTCCCTTCATTTTCTTCAATCCCATGTCTGTAATATTAGATTCATCACCTAAATTAGATCCTAAATCATGTTGAGTTGTAGCAGCATTTTTCCGTTTCCCTTTGTTATTGGGTTTCTTTGGCCGCATTTCAGGATGTAATTTCCAACAATGAGTTTCATCATGGCCTTATTTTGAACAATGTTTACAAACCACTGTTTCTCCCTCTTTATTAAAAGAAGCATTATTTTTTTTTTACCTTTTGAGGTCTTTTCCTTCGCTTTACCCTTAAAAGGCTTCTTCCTACCCTCTTCAGAAATGTTCTTCCCACTAGCTTCTAGATGTGTGGCCTGAACACATACTTCATCTAGATTGGTGGGGTTAAACATGAAATAGTATGTTTTAGGTAGCTATGTAAGCCTCCTATGTACTTGAGAAAAGTATATTGGCTCTACAAATTTACCCCTAATAAGAGAGCTCTTCTCCTAAATTCTTGGGTGTATTCTTGCACATTTTGTCCTTTTAATTGCCTAAATTTCTGCCAGTTCATTATGGTTTTCTGCATATGATCTAATGGATAAAACTGTTGTTTTATACCAGTAATGAAATCTAACCATGATAGAATAATCTTACCATGTTTCTTGATCTCTTCCTTTGTCTTGGCTACCCACCCAACAAGTGCTGCAACTTCCATTCTCAATGAAGCTAATTGAATTTTGTTATCATCATCTTGAAGGTTCTGGATTCTCAAATAGACCTCCAATTGCCTAATCCAATTATCAAGATTTTCTACATTTACTTCACCATTAAACATTAGCAATTCAAACTTAACATCAAGTTTTAAAAAAGGACTTTGACCAGTATTCTTTGACTTGTGTGGCTGATGTACTGAAGAAGAAATAGAGGATAATGATGATGAGGGTGAGGATGATGGTTTTCCATTGTCTCCATTTCCTCCATTTCCCTTCTTTTACTTATCTTCATCATTGTGACCTCCTGAAGATCCTTGTCCTTCCTTGTGAATTTCATATCCTTCTCCTTCCAGTCTCTCATTCCTTTCTTGATAAGGGATTCTAACCATCTCAATTCTGTCAAGAAATGTTTTCCTAGACACTCTTTCTTCCTCTTTAGGATCAAGTTCTTCATGAATTTATCCTTCCTCATGAGGCATACTTGATGTAGCTTTTTCTTCCTTATGAGGTGAACTAGGTGGTGGATATTGTGGTAATCTTGCTCTCCTTTTCTTTGGCTCTTCTTGAGACCCTTTAGCTTCCACCAATTTTCTTTCTCCTCTTTTGAGCTTGAGCCTAGTAAACATCTAAAAATTGCAAACAGTTAAATAATTATTTGCACAAAAAAACACCAGAGAATATGTAATATTCCCAATTAGCTTTTAGCTAGTTAGAATATTATATGTTGCTTCTATTCATACTTTAGATGAATAAGTGGGGTAAAGAGACCCTTAAATCTCTTTAGTAGGAATAAACAACCTCTAGTATGGATGTGGATCAGTTTAGATAGCCAAAATAAAGCCACCTTGGGTGTGAAAGGGGGCAATGCATGTAGACTAGGTCAAGATTGACCAAATCAACAGCGTTGCCATAGGAGAGAGTGGAGCTAGTGGGGACAATGAAGTTTTGGAGGAGGAGTCTTCGCATGGAAGTAGCATCATAAATGAGTGGGGCCAAGGGTGAGGAAGCTCACCAAGAATATAAGGAAAGGGATGGCAACCATGAGAGGCATTCATAATATTTTTTATGTTTGAACCTTATGACTTCTTTCATGCTTCAGCTGTTTAGCGGAGTTTTTTGTACTGTTTAGTACAAGGACATTTCCAAGTGGGAATCCTACACTCTACCTCAGGGTACTTTGACTTCCCACTTAGGAGAGCTATTCTAAGCTTCATTTCCACCATCCGGCATTGGGCCAAGAAACCACCTTCATCCATAGCGCAGTCTCCTTGAGGAAGCATTATTTTGCAGTGTGTTGCAGTGGAGGGTTGAGAAACCCTGTTTATGAGCTAATTTCCTAGTGAAAGGAGTAGCCTTTCACCCAGAAAGATAGGGAAGAGGAGATACAACCATATCTTTGTTATTTCAACCATATTTCAGTAGAGCTCTAGCGATACAACGTGATTCATCCACAGAGTTGCAGTCTGCACTTTTTTCATCTTATGTATTTCAAGAAACCCTTGCCGGGTTATCTTGGGATTGTGTTTGAGAGACTAGTTCTCCATTTTCATCTCTTTTTGAGTATCATATCAGTAGATCCACTTGTTTCCATTTTCCAATAGCAGTAACCCTCATTGGGACTGTGTTGTCATGTATTCTAACATTTCTATATAGTAGCATCATTTGGGATTCTAGTGTATTTGGGCTTTTGAGGTTTGTTTGCCTAGTTTGAGTGATTTGTTCCTCATCACATTGTATATTTTTCTGATCATGTGATACATAATATAATGGATCTATGATTTTCTCATGTGTTTTTCATTAATATTTTCTTTACATTCCAGTTTTGTGTTCAATATTACTATATTTCCTAATGTGGAATATTACAATGGTATCAGAGCATAATCTTGGCTCAAATTGTGGAGAAATACATCTATAGAAATGGAGGAGAAATAAATTCGAAAAATTCTTCTTTAGACCACATGGTGCTGCCACAACAGCAAAAACCCACAATATGCATATAAAATTTAAAAATTCATACCCACTTACATATAATTCAATACTCTCGCACGGAAGCTTCTCCTTTTATTAAACCTATGGTTAAAACCATATAATAAAACCCACATTCTCACCTTAAAAACAAAATACTTGCCTCATTCATGTGCTAAAATAAACCTCAAGAGAGGTATACTTCATAAGTAGAAGTATTTCCTCTTAATACCATTATCGACTCTTAATCAAAGTTTAAACCCTTTTTATATACTATGGTTATAAACCATATACTAAAACCCATCTCATGAAAATATCGAATCAATATTCGACTTTGCATTAAAACCAAAAATATAATGGCCCACAACTTTAATAAACTCGCCTTTCTTCCACCATAGACATTCACTTGTGATCCACTGCCAATAAACGTTAATATATATTCAGCCACACTTTATCATTTCATTTCATTCAAAAGGTTAGACTTTGGGTAAAACCCAAAGCACCAACATAATAATAACATCCGGCTCCACAACTTACCAACTCACCTTTCCACCAGTCATCAAATCCGACGGTTGATAATTCATCGCACTCCAACTTAATTTTTCCACCGTCAATCCACACCTTCATTAACCCCTGTGCAACTTCGGGTGCGAACACCGTCAAATCTCCGATGTCTATGATCGAATGGATATCGCATTCAATTAACCCCGGTGAATGCTCCAAAGTCATGCAAAACTGGCAGTTTCGCGCCTGTGATGTGTCACAATCTTACTCGATCATGTTCAATTTCAATAAAACCACTTACCACTCGAAGGTTGTGCGAAAAACATTTTTGGTTTTCAAAAACCACCTACACTATTCATCCACTCGTGGTTCCAAAACGAGTATTTCACCACGCTTCCACTATGCCTTCGAAGTTCCACTCCTATTGTGTTTTCTATCTTCTATCCATGATTCCTTGCACAGGAATAGACTACCGATATTTGCAGAGAATGGATTCCATTCCACACATGGCTTTAACCCCGCTTATTCATTATCTGTGGTTCTTATCCATCGATTATAAATACAACAAAACCCCAAGTGGAAGCCGCAACCCACTGATACATTAAATCATGTGTGACATCTCTGCAAATCTCACTTTACTACTTATTACACAACAGAATGTGTAATTTCTCCATGAAATTATTTATACGAAGTCAACTCCAATTGCAAAATATATCTAGGCCAATTTATACCTCAATTTAGAAGTTCAAGCAATTCTTTAATGGCATCAATCCATTCTGTGATCGATGCTAATTTCTCAACATATTCAATCACATAGAATTCATATAATGAATATTCACCCTCAAACCATACAATCTCTTAAAAATGTAGCTTGACTATAAAATGACAGAATTTCCCTTGTTCCTGTCAATTTCATGTGCACGCAATATACACTCAAACACAAACTTAGAATTTGAGTTTTCTGTATTAATCCAATATTTACATAGGAATTTTTCCTCTGGCCTAATCTTTTGTATCAGTGGCCTTTTCCCTATTCTACCCGTAGGCTAACAATTCAAACTCTCCCTCTCTATCTCTGTTCCATTGAAATCTATCTCTATATGCCTTTTAGGCTTACAATTTATACAAATGGACTCTATAACCAATTATGGTTTAGATCCTTAACTTGCTTAAAAATTCCTAAGAATCCTCTAAGTCCTAAAATCACTACTTATCCCTAAGGATCCTCTTCATCCACAAAATAATGAAACAAATTCTAATTTAGGATTTATAATTAATTCCTAAATCTTTCAATCTCTATACACTCTCAACTATCCTAATTCTCTCATGTTCTTCAACATTCGAGAATATTTACAAAATTCCTCACAATATTTAATTAATTTTCATTAAAATCACTCAAAACATCATATAAGAAACCAACTCCCTTGAAAACACAAAACCCCTAAGTCTATTAAAATACAAGGAATTTTCTTGAGCCTAATGCCCCTGCATCAGACTCTCAAGGTCAAAAATAATCATGATCTCCTGATCATGTGCTTTTAATTTTTTTCCTCCTCGATCTCATACTCTGTTTTGTTGTTGTCCATAAGTTGTATCATTATTTTGTTGTACTTCTCCAGGTTTCCATATTTTATTCTGCATCTTGCCACTAGCTATGCTTTCATAGTCTGTTCTTGTCTTTTCCTTGCTGTTGTTACTTTGCTTTCTTGCTGTTGTATTTTTCTGAGACACCTTCATCATCAGTCTTCTTATGCTTTCAATTTATATGTCCAGTTTATCTTTTGTCTGGAAATTACTCTGCCTTTTTTTGCTGCTTTCAATTTCTGTTGCTGCATATGTTGCTTTTGTTGCTGCAGATGTTGGCTTTACTATTGTTGTTGCTGTTGCTATAGATTTTGTTGTTCCTATAGATGTTGTTGCCTCCCAAACTTCTTGAATGTCTCTTAAGATATCTCCCTCTGCAACATTCTTCTTCTGCTTACTACCCGCAAATTTATTTTCAAAAAATAAATTATCTTCTGATTCTTTAACTGCAGTAACATACTCATTCAGTCTTCTTTGTATACTAGTAAGCATAATCAATTTTGGAAAACTAGTATCTACTTCTATCTTTTCCACAACTTCAAGCATTTTCTCTTCAGTGTCTGCAATTCCTTTCTTTGGCATAATTGTCTCCAGCAAGCATTTCAGCCATTTCTTTTGAACTTGTTTCACATCATCAATATCCTGCAATTTAGTTTCAACATATCCTTCTTCTTCTTCCTTGACAACCTTCAGTAATTGTCCATCACCTCCTTGATTGATTCTGTCAATCAATTTAAATTCCTCAAACTTTGTATCTTCATCCTTTATCAAAATAGAATTCTGATTCTCCATCACTATGGCAGTTCTAAAAGTCTGTCCTACAGTCTTCTCTTGGCCAATCAGACAAGCCAACTCCTCCCTGTCATCAATAGTAACAAGTTCCTTCATATGGGACATGATTGTCTCACCTTCCTTGGAATTTATGAGTTCCTTCTTCTGCAACAATTCATCTTCATTCAAGACAACTCCAAGAGATGGATTGTCTTCTGCAACACCTGTAAACATAGTCAAATTGTCAATTTCAAAATTATAGGACCCAATGGTCTCATTTGATGATCCAATCACCAAATATTCTTTTAGCAGTTCCAAGTCTCTTTCCAGACCCAGAAAATCTTCACTGGTTTTCTTTATAGCTTCCAGGGTTATCTCCATTGTGCCAATCACCATGGTAGAATGATGATCTTTTACTATGTTTTCAGCTAACATAGTTTCCTTTTCATTAAATTCTCTGAGATTTTTCATTTGTTGTCCTTATTTTCCTGCATAATTAACACATGAATTATCAGTATTAAAAATACAAGGTTTCAATACCTCTTCCTCCTCTGGCAACATTTCAGTATGTTGCTTTGAGTTTTCTTCTAAATCCTTTGTCAGCACATTAGTATGCTGATTTAAATTCTCCATGAGACTGTCAGCTAGTCTCTCCTTCTCTGGTTCACAATAATGAACTTCTTCAATTTTCTAAATCATTCTTACATCCTTATCCTCTGCTTCCTGACTGTCATTCATGAAAATTTCTTTGTCTTTCGTATTCAACAATTTATCCTGAGTATAGATCCTCTGCTTTTCCAACTCTCTTCTTTGAAGATCTAACTTTCTATATAACTCAACAATTTCAATTGGGGTAGAATTTGGAAACTTTACACAAATTTCCATACCTTCACTTGTTCTTGATCAATCATTAGATGGCCCTTCTTCCTCTGCTTCAATACTCTGCTGAATATTCTCATGGGACCCCTCTGTCTCCTTTTCTTTCTAAGATCTTCTATCTCAACATTAATCTGAACAAAATTCAAATTCAACTTCTTCCCCTTAACAAACTCTAAATTTTTTTCATCATCCTGTGATGTACCTGCAATCATACACAACTCATTAGTTTTAAAAACACAAGACCTTTCATTCTCGTTTGCTTCTTCAAGCATTTCTCCTTGAACAGATTTGCATGTGGAATCCTCAAATTCCATATTTGACTCAAAAACTCTGAGTTCTTCTTTTCATAAGGCAATATCCTTCTGCCTCCACTTCATTTGTAATGGTTTCCAAATTATCTTCTTTCCCTTCAGTGGAAAGATCCATCCTCCTCTTTGGTTTTCCTCTTCTTGTAGCCATCCTTTTAGTACCTCCAGTTGTACTTTCATTACTGCAATATCTCTTTTTCTATCCTCAGCATTCATCTTATCTCTGTGGCATTCTTTAGAACCTCTTCTCTGATCCTCCATGATCATCTTCTTCATGAGCTCCTCACTCACTATGAGTTGCACTAAGCCTCTGCAAAAACAAGTCCTCCCTGTTGCCACTTACCTCACCAATCCTTCTCTGGACTTGGTCTTTTGGCAAGCACTAGTTCTCTATCTCTAGAACCTCTTGAGCACTCTCTTCTGCTCTTTCTAGGCTTATATCCTCAACTCACCTTCTCTTGAGAACACTTCAGCTGCTGTCCCTATCCAACCTTTAGCTGGAATATTAGGTTCACTGCCATCATCATCAAAATCTTTGTCTTCATCTTGTCTGCAACCAGAATTCTGAAATCACAATTTTCAAACCAGATTAAAATTATCTCACCTTCAAGATCTTTGCACGACCTTGTACTCTTCATTCACCTGTACTTTGATTGGACTGTCTTCATTTATTTCTGCAAATTCTTGTTCAATTCAATTCTGTGTATTTTCTGCTTATCAGATTTAGAATCTGATCTCCTCTATCTTCCCTCATTGCACATGCATTCTGATTTAATTTAAAAAAAAAACTTTAACTTTCAAAGATCTTTTCCTGCTCTGATACCAAAATGATGCTGCCATAGCAGCAAAAACCCACAATATGCATATAAAATTTAAAAATGCATACCCACTTACATATAATTCAATACTCTGGTGCAAAAGCTTCTCCTTTTATTAAACCTATGGTTAAAACCATATAATAAAACCCACATTCTCACCTTAAAAACAAAATACTTGCCTCATTCATGCACTAAAATAAACCTCGACAGAGGTACACTTCATAAGCGGAAGTATTTCCTCTTAATACCATTCTCGACTCTTAATTAAAGTTTAAACCCTTTTTATATCATATGGTTATAAACCATATGCTAAAACCCATCTCATGAAAATATCGAATCAATATTTGACTTTGCATTAAAACCCAAAATATGATGGCCCACAACTTTAATAAACTTGCCTTTCTTCCACCATAGACATTCACTTGTGATCCACTGCCAATAAACATTAATATATATTTGGCCACACTTTATCATTTTATTTCATTCAAAAGTTCGACTTTGGGTAAAACCCAAACCACCAACATAATAATAACAACCGGCCCCACAACTTACCAACTCACCTTTCCACCATTCATCAATTCCGATGGTTGATAATTCATCACACTCCAACTTAATGTTTCCACCATCGGTCCACACCTTCATTAACCCTTGTGCAACTTTGGGTGTGAACACCGTCGGATCTCCGATGTCTATGATCGGATGAATATCGCATTCAATTAACGCCGACGAATTATCGCTCCAAAGTCACGCGAAACTGGCGGTTTCGCGCCCATGACGTGTCACAATCTTACTCAATCGCGTTCAATTTCAATAAAACCACTTAACACGAGAAAGTTTGTGCGAAAACCATTCGTGGTTTTCAAAAACCACCTACACTGTTCATCCACTCATGGTTCCAAAATGCGTATTTCACCATGCTTCCACTGTGCCTTCGAATTTCCACTCCTATTGTGTTTTCTGTCTTCTGTCCATGATTCCTTGCACAGGATTAGACTTCCGATATTTGTAGAGAATGGATTCCATTCCACACATGGCTTTAACCCCGCTTATTCATTATCTGTGGTTCTTATCCATCGATTATAAATACAATAAAACCCCAAGTGGCAACCGCAACCCACTGATACATTAAATCCTGTGTGACATCTCTGCAGATCTCACTTTACTACTTATTACACAACAGAATGTGTAATTTCTCCATGAAATGCTTTATATGAAGTCAGCTCCAATTGCAAAATATATCCAGGCCAATTTATACGTCAATGTACAAGTTCAAGCAATTCTTTAATCGCATTGATCCATTATGTGAATTCAATCACACAGAATTCATCGATCTCAACATATTCAATCACACAGAATTCATATAATGAATATTCACCCTCAAACCACACAATCTCTTAAAAATGTTTCTTGACTATAAAATGACAAAATTTCCCTTGTTCTTTTCAATTTCACATGCACACAATATACACTCAAACACAAACTCGGAAATTGATTTTTCTATATTAATCCAATATTTACATAGGAAGTTTTCCTCTGGTCTGATCTTTTGTATCAGTGGCCTTTTCCCTATTCTACCCGTAGGCTTACAATTCAAACTCTACCTCTCTATCTTTGTTCCATTGAAATCTATCTCTATATGCCTTTTAGGCTTACAATTTATACAAATGGACTCTATAACCAATTCTGGTTTAGATCCTTAACTTGCTCAAAAATTCCTAAGAATTCCTAAAATCACTACTTATCCATAAGGATCCTCTTTCATCCACAAAATAATGAAACAAATTCTAATTTAGGATTTATAATTAATTCCTAAATCTCTCAATCCCTATACACTCTCAACTAGCCTAACTCTCTCATGTTCTCCAACATTCGAGAATATTTACAAAATTCCTACAATATTTAATTAATTTTCATTAAAATCACTCAAAACATCATATAAGAAACCAACTCCCTTGAAAACACAAAACCCCTAAGTCCATTAAAATACAAGGAATTTTCTTGAGCCTAATGCCCCTGCATCACCATGTTGAACATTGCAAAAGATATCAAGGACATGAGATTAGAAAGGCAGAAGGAATCCCTTAGAGGGTTTCATCATGGAGAAATTTTTGGCACTTCACATTCATGGTGTGAGAAACCAACAGTACAACCTTCTTCACAACACTCCACTGTTGCCACATTCCTATCATTGGAAAGTGAGGTGGGAGGGCCATTAAGGGAAGAAACCCTTGGTGAATATTTTGTGGAATATGAATCTCAATCTCAGAGGTTCAATGATAATTTGAACTTTCAGGAGTTATGTCGGATCGAGGATGGAAGGAGATTTCGTAATCACCATTAAAGTGGAGGGTACATGCAGAACCAATATCTATAACGTACTATGGGCAGGTTCTTTTTTCCCTCTTATGATGGATCACCCAAGTGCACATCTAAGGCTTGGGTAGATAATTTGGATACCTATTTCCAACTAAATAGAGTTTCAGAAATGGAGGCTATCAAAATATCAGCATTGCACCTAGAAGGTGAAGCACATGAATGGTGGTTTCATGGCCTAACTACACTTGGGCATACTAGTGTTACTTATTATGGAGACTTCACATGGAGTTTGGTGGAGAGATTTGATCCCAGGAATCCAAAAGCACATTTTGTTGAGCTAACTAAGCTCAAGCAAACAGGAGTTCCAGAGACTTATCTCTCTGAATTTCTAAAGCTTTCAGTCATGGTGTTTGACCTCACTGTGACCAGGAGAGTGTGCATGTTCATTAATGGGTTGGTTGAACCATTGCATGGGTTGGTGAAATCCACTAGACCAAATACGCTCCAAGAAGCTATGGAGAGGGCTAGAGACCTACATCATGCTTTACCCAAGGCAAAAGCCCATTTTCAGCAGAATTTCTCCTCTCAAACAAAGGAGAATCATGAGAATAAATCTTTTTATGGTGATGCCCGGGGAGATCTAAGGAGAAGGAAACTTTGTTTCACTTGTCGAGAGCCATGGGTACTAGGCCACCAATGTGTTGTAGGGAAGGCACATTGATTTGAGATGTTTTCTGATGAGGAGAAGGAGACCAATTTTGTAGCAGCAGTAGAAGTTGCACCACCAGTAGGAGGTGTGGTGGGATCATTTGCTCCAATGGGAGGTGTTAGTTTCAGTATTTGCATACTTGCACTAGGGATCAAAACACATATTGCATGTGCATCTTAGGTGTCCCACTCCAAATAAAATTTCAATCATTCCATTAGGTCATGATATAAAAATTTTCCACTGGTGGTTGGTTGTCCTTGTCAATAAAAATTCACTCTCGCTCAGAGATTTATATTGGCTGTCTCATTCTCATGTCTCCTTGAGCATAATAACACCTATGAAAATGCTCTTTTCACCAGGTATTCTTTTAATTAAAATCTCATTCATGAAATTCGGGTCTAAAGAAGTCCCATTAGGTCATTAGGTTTATTATTTTTCAAGGTCACTCCTCCATTTCAGATGAGCTCAGCAAATATATGAGAGGGACTAAATAAGATTTTTTTTTTTACTATGTAGAATATCATTATGATGTAATTATCATATTTTCAAAGCTGTAATTTTTGAGTTTAATGATTTTTATATCAAAATGTCATTTTGATATAAAATTCAATACGTAATTTATTTATATTTTTCCAAATGTAATTTTATGAATCTCATATGTAATAAATTCATCCCAACCTATCAATGCAATCGTTTCTGACCTAAATGGAGCAAAGAAAGCCAAACTCCAGGACTTGATCAAACTGTAAAACGCCAAAAAGGCAGAAATTTAAAGAATATCAGTGCTAAAGTCCAAATGAAAAAGTGAACATAGGGAAAGTGGCTTATTCAAACTAAAATTACAATCCCTAAAGATATAAAGCTTTTCAAAATCTTCAAACAAATCATTTGCCTCTATTCATCCATAAGGAGTTTCCAGCAGAGGAGAAAATTTCATAGTTTTTGAGCATTTTGAGAAAAAGCCATTGGTCGCTGTGTGTTTCCCTAGGTGTTGTGTGTTTTCCTGGATGTTGCACATTCATCCCAGGTGCTGCGCGTTTGACTGATCATCCGTAGAGAAAAAACAACAGACACCTTGTGTTTACCTCCAGACATTGCGCATTTTCCCGGACACTGCGCGTTCCTTCTGGACGATGCATGTTTGAACGAAGAGGGTTTCTCAAGGTTCTATCACTCCCAAAAGGCTTAGTATTTTGTACAAAATTCTTCATAGCTCCTTTAAATAGTAAGTTAACCCTATCAAGCCTTCTCACTGAAGTGTCTCATGATTTAATGCAAATTTGAAGTGTTTATTGCTATGAAACCCTAGTTTTCGTTTCCTTTTGCCATTTTCATTCATATTTTCCATACTCATCTCCCTAAACACATATCAGTCAAAGCTATAAGATCCTAGGGTTTTCTTAGACCTAGGTTATCATTTACGTTATCACTTCCTCCATTTTTCACAGCGTCTCCTTTCAAATCCATATTCCCTTCATCTCATTCCATTTACCCTAGGGTTTCCAAAAACTTCAAGTCCACAATGTCTGAAGAAGAAAAAAGAAATTTCAGTGAGGAAAAAACAAAGAAAAAGACATATAATAAAGGAGGGAAAATCATCAGATATGAACCAGCAAACACAAAAGAACTCGTGGCTTCTCCACTTACTGTGTCATGTTTTAAACATGTTGGTTGCTTTGAATTTTGTGAGAGGGTGCAAAGGGTCCAATATCAACCTATGTTAACAAGGCTATTCATCTCAGGTCTTCATGATAGGTAGATCACTCTTGCTGGGATGACTTTCACCATGTCTACTAATTCCATTGTAGCTGCTACAGGGATCCCTAATGTGGGAGAGAAATGGTTTAAACAAGGAAACCTTGATTATCGCTACTATGAACCATATCTTAAACCTAGATACAAGGATGACAAAAAGACCATTTTCCATTTCTCTCATCTTCTTGACCGATATGTTCCTATGATTAAAATCATCATGAAATACTTCACCTTTGAGGGGAGGTTTTCTCGACTCTATTCATATCATATCTGGCTTCTTATGCATTTCATTAAAATTACAATGCTTCACATACCCTATTTCCTCTCCCGTAGCGTTGACAAGATGGCATACATTTCATAAAAGAGGGATTATAATCATCAAATGCAGAGTCTCTTTCACCACTCCCTAATCAAAATGATATTCATGCATCATCTTGAGCAAAAGAAAATTCCATGGGACACATTCATAGAAAATGAAATTTTCACTACCCCACGTAGTCAGCATGATCAGAATATCCCCTCATCATCTCATCCTCCCATATCCACTCCTCCATCGCAGCCTACTGCTCATACATCATCACCAAGTCAGTTTCATTCACCTCATGTTGATCCTTATTCACCTTTCTATAACTCTTCATCATCATCACATCATGATTTCGAGTCATCAAGCAGTGAGGAGGATATTGAGGCAATTTTGGCTAATTTGACTGATGTTGAGCCATTTCCCAAGACTTATCAGAGAGGCTACAGGCATGTGTTTGCTTCACTTGGAGTGAAAGGGGCCATACCTTATTCATCAACAAAACAGGTGGACAAAGGCAAGGAAAAGGCTAAAGAACCAATCATTGATGAACATCAGGACAAACATGAAACAGAGCATGAATTTCAGCTGATTGACCTAGATGGGGAAGGTGAGGGAAAAATCACCAGTGCAGTAATCAAAGAAAAAGAAGCAAATATTAGTGAACTTCAAGCTAATATTGAGAGAGAAAATATGTGATTGACTTTCTTGAGCAAGAAAATCAGCAGCTGAAAACTAAGCAGATCATCAATGAGGTAAAGACCATCAAAGCACAAAGAGAGGCAAAAAAGGCCAAGGCCTTGCTGGAGGAGACCTTGGAAAGATTTGGTGAAATTTATTATGAGGAGGATCATCCTCCAAGACAGAAACCAAAGACTTTAAGGCTAAAGAGAGCTTTAGCTCGGGAAAGACAGAGAGAAGCTGAGTTGGTAGAGCAACTCACACCAAGTGAGCTACTTGCCTTAAATATTAGCAAGGGCAAGGAATCATGGCTTGATAGAGCCAATCTACATTTGGAGAGGTTTCTAGAGAAGGCAAACAAGGACAATGACTTGTTGAGAACAAGAGTCAAAATTCATGCACGGAAAGAGAGAATTGCATTGGCCAAGCTCAAAAGAGCCAATGCTAAGATTGAAAGTTTGACTAAGAAAGGGGAGAAAGAGAGGTTAGATATACTTTCTGAGGTGTCTCTTCATGCCTCAAGCACTTGATAAACAAGCACCCTCACTATTTTGATAAAATTTTGGCACAGTTGGCACTTCAGTTCATTTTTGTTTTTTGGAGTCTTTTTGCACACAGAAAATCTGCCAAAGGCGCAGCATCCTGGACGTTGCGCTATTTTTTGGGGCCTCCAAATGACAAATGGCCACCACTATCATCTTCATAATAATGAGGAAATCAACCCTAGCGAGTTTCAGAACATTTGGAGGAGAACTAGTCCCTCAAAAATGCAAAAAACTACCAAATTTTCATGTTTCTGCCTCCTTTTTGACCTGGTCGCTACGCGTTTACCAGTCTTGGGAGATTGACTTTTTGACAGGGAAAATGAGCACCATTTTGAAACCTGGAGGTATATTTGGAATCTAGACTCAGATTTATTTCGAATGAGCTATCATGGAGCAGATTTGGACACTAGGAAGGCACTCACAACTAGCCTTGAACAGAGTCCATTTTTTCTCCCTGGGCACTGCACATTTGACAAAGAAAATGCATTTTTCACAATCTTCAGTAAATTTTGAAGTTTCACTCCAGTTTTACTTTTACTTTGGAAAATGAATAAATTACTGATTTAAATGGTCATGATGAATGTAAATGTCATTTTTTTACTTTTATCTAAGGTAGATACATTAGGTGAGTCCTCTAGAGGTCAAATTAATCAATTTCCTCTCTTTTAGAGGAAAATTTTTGGGTCTTCCTGGTCTTGAGTTCCTTGTTTAGCATTTGGTGTAACTGATTACATCTCATGGATTCGACTCCTTGAGGCTAGGGAGAGTGGTTTTGAGGTATATATCTTATTTATCTTTCTCATTTGTAAGGTTCAGACTCAGTTGGATGTTTGGATTTTGAAGAAACACACTTTTGTATCAGTTCTGGGCAGGAAATTAATCAAATTTGCAACTATTTTTATGGGATCCATGTGGTATGGTGTTTAGTTTCAGTTTCTTCTATTTTTGCTCAGTTGTTAGAATTTTTTTTTTTTTCATTCATCATTTCATAAATTCTAAGTGAATGTATGCAAGTTAGATAAGAAGAATCCGTTCTTGGATGATCTATTTTGGGTAGAAATTCATAGTCTATTAAATTTCTTCAGTTTAGAAAGAACCCATAATTGTACCATGATCTTTATAGCCCCTCACCTGTCTTGATCATCCTATAATCAAAAACCTAAAGTGCTAAACATTGTACCTACCTTGCCCCACATAACACCCTGCAAATTTTGACCTAATTTCTCGTGGCCTAGCTGTTTTTCTCCTTCTAATCCAGCACAACCCTATACAATCAAAATCAAAACCCTGAGCTACTATACCTAGCCTAATATCTTCTTTCCTCAGTCATCTTGACTATGATATATATGGAGAGAACCCTCTCCTTTCCTAGTAGGGCTAGCTACTTAGCTAAGCGTGGTTTGTGGTTACCTCAAAATTTCCTTTTTTAGCCTGAGGTTCAATCCGAGTGATAACAGGAGGGACTCTTGCAGCTTTGCGAGGAGTTCCCAAGTATATAACATTGAGATTAAGAGGCACAATTCAGGGATAGAGAGTATCGGTATTGATAGACAGTGGAGCCACCCATAACTTTATTAATACTCAGTTGGGCAGAGGAGGGGAATTCACATAGAACACTTTGAGGGCTTCTCAGTTTTGGTTCCACGAGCTAGAACCATGTAGTATGAAAAATATGTTTCATCATTAACCATCACTATGGGGAACTACACATTGACATACCACTTCTTTGTGGTTGATATTCCAGACACCAATGTGATATTGGGTGTCCAACGGTTAATCACCTTAGGGACAGTTACCACAGACTGGGAAACCTTGGAGATGGAATGGACAAAGAAGGGGTGTGGTAAACATCATAAAATCAAAGGCATACACACCTATCCACCCCAGATTGTCTCAACACACAGGATGGAGGTTGATTTGCATAGAGGGGAGATAGAGTGGGCAGAAGAACTATGTATGTCAAAAGCAGGGGGCAAGGATGCACAAGTACACTTGGATGTACAGTCTATTTTGGACCATTATTCTACAGTATTTGGAGATATTCCACCCGAGAGGCCTCCTAACTGAGGGTATGAGCACACTATAGAGTTAGAGCAAGGGATCCAAGCAGTGATCACCACACGCTATAGGCATCCCAAATCCTACAGGGATGAGATTGAAAAATGTTGGGCTTTGGCTTTGTTCTTCGTTAGACCTGCATGATCCTTTGCTCTTAGATGGTTTGGTGAAAAAGGATGGCACATTGAGGATGTGCATTGATTATAGGGCCATGAAAAAAAAGACAATGAATAACAGGTACCCAATTCCCAAGATTGATGAATTGATGGATGAGTTAAGAGGATCCAAGTATTTTTCTAAGATTGATTTGAGATCGGGGTATCATCAAATCAGAGTGAGGGATCAAGATATCCCCAAGACAACATTTCGATGCCACTATGGCCATTTTGAGTTCTTGGTGATGCCTTTTTGGCTAACCAATGCTTCGACTACATTCTAGTCTTGCATGAACCACATTTTTCGTGGTCACTTGAGGAAGTTTGTATTGGTCATCTTTGATGACATTCTTATTTATATCCACACATGAGAGGAGAATCTACAACATATTGAGACAATATTACGCGTTCTTAAGGAGCAAGAATTCTTTGATAAGCTCTCCAAGTGTGAGTTTGGACTCACAAAGATTCTCTATTTGGACCCCATCATTGGAGTATATGGGGTGAGATTTCATGAAGAGAAGATCTGTGCTATTAAACATTGGCCCGAGACAAATAATGTCACAGAACTTCGGGGGTTTGTAGGTATCTGCACCTACTACCGGAAGTTTGTTAAAGGGTTCTCTCAACTAGCACCACCACTTACAGATCTGACTAAGAATGGAGCTTTTAGTTGGATAGCCACAACGCAGAGAGCTTTTGATTGGCTCAAGGAGGTGATGAGTAGCTGCTCGGTATTGATTCTACCATATTTTACCCAACCCTTTGTGTTGTAATGTGATGCTTCAGGAGAAGGCATTGGAGCAATGTTGATGCAAGGGGGACACCCCATAGCTTTTGAGAGTTATAAGTTGCTGCCACATGAGAGGTTGTATCTGATATATGATAAGGATATGTTGGCTATCATGCATGTCTTAGCCAAGTTCCGACAATATTTGGTGGGTAACAGATTCCGAGTGAAGACTGATCACAATATTCTTTGATTATTTCTTGAGCATAAGCAGCTGCAAGAGAGGCAATAGAAATGGGTGAGCAAGATCCAAGCCTATGACTTTGACATTGAATATGTCAAGGGGAAGAGTAATGTAGTGGCAGATTCTCTATCTTGAAAGCCAGCAGTGTTGTCCTTAATCAACATGGATACAGATTGGAAGGCTTAGTTTCTAGTAGAGTATTCCAAAGACCGCTTTACATGTGAGATCCTATATGGACAGGTGACTGATGAGAGGCATAGAGTGATGGATGAGGTACTCTATTACTAAGATTGGGTCTTCTTGGCTAGAGATTCTAGACTCAAGAAAAATATTTTGTAGGCATCACATGATTCACCACTTTCTAGGCATCAAGCATTCACCAAGACATGTCGGGCTAACCGGGAGAGATTCTCATGGAAGGTTCTCAAGGAGGATGTGCTCCAACACATCAAGGAGTGCGTAGTTTTCCAACAGAATAAAGGGGAGCACAACCACCCCGCATGATTGTTGCAGCCACTCCCTATTCCATATGGAAAGTGGGAAAGTATTTCCATGAACTTCATCATCAGCCTGCCTATGGTTCAGGGTAAGGATTGTACCTTCTTATTTGTTGATCGACTAACAAAGTATTCACATTTCTCTGTTATTTTTGCATGATATACTGCTTCACAGGTACTCAAGATCTGCTTTGGAGATGTATTTAGACCCCATGGTCTTCAAATACCATAGTCAGTGATCGGGGTAGTCGCTTCATGGGTGGCTTTTGGCAGGAAATATTTCGGTTAATGGGTACTAAGTTGACACTGAGTACCAGCTATCATCGAAAAACTGATGGATAGACCGAGATAGTAAACAAGTGGCTAGAAGGATACTTGCGAAACTATGTTTTGGGGTAGCAAAGGGCATGGTTGTGTTGGCTCCATTTTGGGGAGTATTACTACAACACAACCTTTCATAATTCTGTTGGCATGACCCCATTTCGAGCTCTTTATGCGTATGATGCTCTATCATTTGCTGATGTGATGTTTGGGTCAAGCAAGGTTACTATATCAATGGAGTGAATTCAGGAGTGTCAGGATATACTTCGGGCCCTCAAGGACAGCATGGCCATACCACAAAACCAACAAAATTTATACACAAACCGTGGTCGGGCAGAGAGGAAGTTTGAGGTGGATGATTTGGTCTATCTTCGTCTTCAGCCATATAGACAGTCTACACTGAAGGAGAAGGGGGCTAGAAAGCTTAAGCCTCAGTTCTATGGTCCATACAGGGTGATCTGTCGTGTTGGGGAAGTAGCATATGAGTTGGAGTTTCCCATTGGAAGTAAGATCCATAACATTTTTCATGTCTCATGCCTCAAGAAGGCCATTGGAAAACATGTGGTTGCCACCATGGATCTCTCACCTATTGATGATGAGGGCCATCTAGTTTTACAACCATAGGCTATCTTGGATACTCGGGAGAGGTAGCTAAGAAACACGGTGATTAGAGAGTATCTGGTTCAATGGAGGAATCTACCTGATGAGGATGCCACTTGGGAAGGAGAGAAGATTTTGCAGCATCCTTCTGTACTATTTCTTGAGGAAAAGAAACATTTGGGAGGGGAGGATTTTAATATTCCCAATTAGCTTTTAGCTAGTTGAAATATTATGTGTTGCTTCTATTCATAGTTTAGATGATTAAGTGGGGTAAAGAGACCCTTAAATCTCTTTAGTAGGAATAAAACACCTCTAATATGGATGTGGATCAATTTAGATAGTCAAAATAAAGCCACCTTGGGTGTTAAAGGGGGCAATGCATGTATTCTGGGTCAATATTGACCAAATCAACAACGCTTCCATAGGAGAGAGTGGACCTAGTGGGGACAATGCAGTTTTGGAGGAGGAGTCTTTGCATGGAAGTATCATCATAAATGAGTGGGGCCAAGGGTGAGGAAGCTCACTAAGAATATAAGGAAATGGATGGTAGCCATGAGAGGCATTCAGAATATTGTTTATGTTCGAGTCTTATGACTTTTTTCATGCTTCAACTGTTTAGCGGATTTTGTTGTACTGTTTAGTACAAGGGCATTTCCAGGCGGGAATCCCACACTCTACCTCAGGGGACTTCGAGTGCCCACTCAGGAGAGATATTCTGAGCTTCATTTCCACCATATGGCATTGATCCAAGCATCCACCTTCAACCATAGCGCAATATTCTTGAGGAACTGCGTTATTTTGTAGTGTGTTGCAGTGGAGGGTTGAGAAACCTTGTTTATGAGCTAGTTTCCTAGTGAAAGGAGCAACCTTTCACCCGAAAAGCTAGGGAGGAGGAGATACATCCATATCTTTGTTATTTCAGCCATATTTCAGCATAGCTCCAGTGATACAATGTGACTCAGCCACAGAGTTGCATTCTGCACTTTTTTCATCTTGTGTATTTGAAGAAACCTATGTCGGGTTATCTTGGGATTGTGTTTGAGAGACCGGTTCTCCATTTTTAGCTCTTTTTGAGTATCATATCAGTAGATCCACTTGTTTCCATTTTCTAATAGTATTAACCCTCACTGGGACTACGATGTCATGTATTCCGACATTTTTGTATAGCAGCATCATTTGGGATTCTAGTGTATTTGGGATTTGGAGGCTTGTTTTCCTAGTTTGAGTGAGTCCTCAACACACTGTATATTTTTGCGGTTGTGATACATAATATAATGGATCTATGGTTTTCTCATGTGTTTTTCATTAATATTTGATGTACATTCCAGTTTTGTGTTCAATATTATTGTCTTTCCTAATTTGGAATATTATAAAATAAACCTGGCTTTGATACCAATCCGATCTGAAATGAATGTATTTATTTTTTTGTGCTAAGTGTCTTTTCAGTTTATAAACATGTGCATAATCAATTCATTAGTTTGTTTAAGGATTGAGGTGTTTTTCCATGAATTGAAGATGATTTTAGGTGAATTAGAAGCATAAAAATAGCTTAAATAACATTGAAAAATAGTGCAAAACAAAGAAATAAGTCACCACATGAAATTTACACAGCAGGAAAGATGAAGCAGTTCACCCCTCCTGGGCTACATCTGTTGGTCCAGCTCCCAATGACATGTCCATCTTTCATTATGCTCAAAATTTTTCAAATAAATGTATTTATAGTGCTCTAATGGTTGTTTTCTCTACACCAATGGCTCCATAATGCTCCAATTAGTCAAAAATGACTCTTCATTCACTCATAATGGGTGAAAATTGAGTCTCCTACTCTTTTTCCCAAATTCACCTAGAAAAGCTCCACTAAAAGTGGAGAAATCCACTTAACTGGAGCTAAAATAGTAAATGCCGCCAATAAAGGCAAGCTCCTAAACCTCCACCGAATCTAACCGCAACATTTAACTTGAGTGGTTGGGGTGGCCACATGCCAACCCCAAAATCCACGGTTATGGTGACCATTGGGTGGAACTTGTAGAGTTAACTATTATTGACGAGGTCGGAACTCCAGTTGATGGTGTGGGGTTTGCGATAACCGTGCAGAGATAACGTTTAAACGTTATGACATGTGATAACTATAACACGAAAACTGTTGTGGAGACTTCAGTTGAACCATTGACTACGGGTTGGAGGTTACGTATAGACGACGGGTTTGTTGTTGCCATGTGACACCACCGTCAGGGAACCACTGGTGGGTTGGGACCGCCAGCGGTTCCCAACCCCCCATACACTGTTTCAACAAACTTTAACATAAATTTGCGACCCATAGTTGTTAAGAAATAGCGTGCATCTTGGGTGGTAAGTCATGCATGTGCTAGACAGGAGGTTCGGGGGTCGATTCCCGCAGCCTCCACTAAATTTTATCACTCCATTACAGGGAAACGTAGCAGCCTCAGGGCTGGCCACATGGCACCCTATGATTGGCCCTCCAAACTGTACTTTCAATGAATAGCATTGTGAATAGGGTCAAACATGGATAAAGAAACTCAATAATGGTCAAACATTGTCACTATTTTGGTCAAACTAAGGTCAACCATCGTAAACCAAATCAACCCACGTCAACCATTCATGTAATTTCAACATTATCACTAAGAGTAATGTAATATCAACCATAGTCACTCATGATCAAAATTAATGTAACATTATGGTAACAATGTAACAATGGTGAACCATGGTCAATAATGGTCAACCATTATTAACGAATGTAACATTATCATTAATGTAACATCAACCATTGTCAACCATGATTGATAATGGTTAAATAAAATGTGACATGAAATTCCTTTTTTCATTGCACATTCATGTCATTTTATTTGCACATGCACATCATGATGTTAGTTGTGTAATATGATTTTGCGATTATTTGTAATGTTCATAAAAAGGAATTTTATGTTCTTATTATTTGTTACAATTGTGATGTTGGTTTGTTTTTCACTACGTTACGTCGATATCTTTCATCACATAGTCCACACATTTTTTCATAGTATTTTGACACCTTTTTTTTTTGCACAACTGCATTGAAATGAAAATTTTATGGTATGATATTTTCATAGTAATTTTTATGAATCAAAATACAATGTATTTTTGTTACTTGTCATAATGAAACCAGAAAATTTATTCTTTAAAATAAAATAAAAAACAATTTAAAAAAAAAAATTAACATAATAACTTAAAACAATAAATCTCACATTAACATTTATATAGACAAATAGTTGTTATATTATATTTATAATTCTATATAATATTAGTACTATACTACTATTATATTCATATTAGTATTACATTCACACTGTGATGTTATATTAATAATAATAATAATAATGTTTTTAAATATTGATGTTATTATTTTTCATTCAATATTTTTTACACTAATATTATTATTGTTACATAATGATATTATTATATGAAAGATATTAATAGTGTTATATATGTTATAATTACTTTATTCCTGTTAATAATATAACATTGATAATATTATTTTTAATATTTATTTTTATATTAAGTTTTTAATATTATTTATATTTTTATTAAAAATAATAATATTGTTGTTAATTATATTATTATAAATAATAATTATAACAGTATTTTTAGTGTGTTAATATTAATTTCATTAATTAATGGATAATACTAATATTAATATTATTAAATTAACGTATTGTGGGTTTTTCTTTGCTATGGGTATTTTGACTCAACACTAATATTGTTAATAACATTATTGATTAAATATGGTCAATCATAAATATATTTATTATATTAAATATTATTAATATAGTATTTTTATTAATATTATATTTTCATACAATATTATTATTAATAATATTATTCACAATGATATCAATAATATTATAAATAATATAATTAAATATTAAAATATTTATTAAGCAAAGTTACATTTCTTTCAATTATTTAATATAATATAATTGACTAGTTTTTAGTAAATATAATCTATTAGTTTTGTTTAAAAAGTCAATAAACTACATAGCTACTCAAATAATAAATTTCAGAATATTTAATAATACTAAACCAAATTTTAACTATTTTTTGTCATACCGAAAGGGATGCAGTAATTTTGAATATAATATATCATGTATTTTACATTCTAGATGAGAGATCCTTATGGAAATTCTCATATATTAAAATTTAAAAACTGTCAGCTTATTTTGTAATGGTTTCCTTAAAACTCTCGGAAATATAAATTTTGTTGCTTAAAAGATCCAGGATTATCCATTAACATAATATTTTGATATTAGTGGTATTATAATTATCACCTATGTGTTTTGGATGGTCTCAATAAAATGGCATATCATTTCTACCTCAATGCTATCTATGGGGTTCTTCTGCATATATTTAAAGTTGAATTGTTATTGACAGCGCTTCAATAATATTTTATACTCTGTTTGGTACTAATGGCTACATAGGATTTGATTTCAATGTTATTTTGTTTCCCTTAAAGAAATACAATAAAAACTATCTAAATATTTTATTTTACTCAATGGAGAAACTATTTAGAAACAATATAAGTAGGGAAATGTATAATATGCATAGGTTCGAGAGATTAGCAACTCCTTCCATCTCATCCTTCTTCCATGTTAAATACTGTAAGGAGATATCATAGTCTATCTCTCAAGGTAGGAGCATAGCGAGGTAAATAGATTTAGGTCAATGAAAATGCTTCTAGGGACAAAGTAGAACTTTGTAATATCTGAAGCCAATCTTGCTGCTAACGATAAATCTTTATTATTGTTTAATGCAGAAAATAAAGAATGCACTTTATTTTGGGATTATATATGTGAATCAATCTATACAAATTGGGATTAATACAAGGTTAATGTCATAGAATCATAACATTGATTCAATATTTTCGTTAAAGTTCAGATTATTCACTTACAATTGTGTGATAATTCGACTCGGTTGTTGGGTTGACTATGGTTTTGCATTCAATATTATTTACACTATTATTATTATTGTTACATAATGATATTAATAGTGTGTATATATGTTATAATTACTTTACTCAAGTTAATAATATAACATTGATAATATTATTTTTAATAATAATTTTATTATTAAGTTTTTAATATTATTTATATTATTATTGGTATTTTTATTATTAATAATAATATAGTTGTTAATTATATTATTATAAATAATAATTATAATAGAATTGTTAGTTTGTTAATATTAATTTCATTTCTTAATTAATAATACTAATATTAATATTAAAACTAATGTATTGCAGGGTTTTTTTTATAACTTTGTTATGGGTATTTTGAGTCAACATTAATAACATCAATAACATAATTAATTAAATATGGTTAATCATAAATAAATTTATTTTATTATATATTATTAATATAGTATTTTTATTAATATTATATTTTCTTACAATAATATTATTAATAATATTATTCACAGTGATATCAATAACATTATCAATAATATAATTAAATATTAAAATATTCAAGACAAAGTTACATTTCCTTGGATTCTTTAATATAATATAGTTTATTAGATTTTTGTAAATATAATCTATTAGTTTTTATTAAAAAGTCAATAAACTACATAGCCACTCCAATAATAAATTTCAAAATATTTAATAATACCAAGCCAAATTTTAGCTATTTTTTGTCATACGAGAAGGGATGTAGTAATTTTGAATATAATATATCATGTATATTACATTCTAGAAGATAGATCCCTATGGAAATTCTCATATATTAAAATTTAAAAATTGTAATAAAATTTATTATCAGCTTATTTTTTAATGATTTCCCTAAAATTCTTGAAAATCTGTATTTTATTGATTAAGAGATCGAGGATGATCCATTCACATAATATTGTGATATTAATGGTATTATGAATCTCACCTATGTGTTTTGGATGATCTCAAGAAAATGGCATAACATTTCTGCCTCAAAGAAATATCTATGGGGTTCTTATGCATATATTTAGATTTCAAATGTTATTGACAATTCTTCAATAACATTTTCTAATCCGTTTGGTACTAATGGCTACATAGGATTTTTTTCAATGTTATTTTGTTTCCTTTAAAGAAATACAATAAAAGCTATCTAAATATTTTATTTTACTCAATGGAGAAACTATTTAGAAACAATATAATTAGGGAAATGTATAATATGCATAGGTTCAACAGATTAGCAGCTCCTTCCATCTCATCCTTCTTCCATGTTGAGTATTGTAAGGAGAGATCACAGTCCAACTCTTAAGGTAGCAGCATAGCCAAGTGAATAGATTTAGGTCAATGAAAATTCTTCTAGGGACAGAGTAGAACTTTGTAATATCTGAAGCCAATCCTGCTGCTAACGGTAAATATTGATTATTGTTTAATGCAGAAACTAAAGAATGCACTTTATTTTGGGATTATATATGTGAATCAATCTATAAAAATTGGGATTAATAAAAGGTTAATGACATATAATGAGAACATTGACTCTATATTTTCATTAAAGTTCTAATTACTCACTTATAACTTTGTGATAATGATCTACCTGCTGGACTCGGTTATTGGGTTCGGTACTAATTTTCTTTATTAATTTTCCCTGGGTTTTGTGAGGGAGGAGATAACCCAAAGCATGGAGCCACGTGAAAATTTTATGCTAAAAGGGTAAACAATTAATATCTCCATTACTATCAGTTTCATATTAGGTGCCAAAATCATCTGGCCCATTGTGCCTTTGATAGGACTTCTACGTATCCTATAAGACAAGGCCTTCCATTATCAAAACAATGGGTTCACAAGGAGAGCTCACAGGTTAAAGTGCCTAAACTTTTTTGGGGTGGATTACATTAGATTAATAGAATTCCCTATACATACAGAGAATGTTACACATAACTTGTGTTGTATTTTCACACTCACCCCATTGGGAATCGATCACATGGACTGACCGCCACTCTTTGATACACCCTGGTACCACTAAAAAAGGCAATGATAATGGTTTGGAAGTTTACTAAAAATTATAATGGTTTGGAATTTTACTAAAAATTTATAATGGTTTGGAAGTTTACTAAACCTTGCATGTTTTGGTGTAATTGAAAACCTCAACATGGTATCAAAGCCTTGACCCATGCGTGATTCCCTGATTTTCATTTGAGGGGGAGATGTTGTATTTTGACACTCAAGTATTGGATTTTGACACTCGTCTCTTATGGGAATCGATCACGTGGACTAACCACCACTCTGGGATCCACCCTAGGACCACTCAAAAAGGTAATGATAATTGTTTGGAAGTTTACTAAATCCTATGGGTTTTGGTGTAATGGAAAACCTCAACCTCTTGAAACTTCATTTCCTTATTGTCTCGATTAGACTAATTCAATGGAGATCGATCAATAAATTATCAGAATCAAATGTCACTAAACCTGCAATATTGTACACAATCAAATGTCATTGAACCTGCAATGTACACAATAATTACTAGCAGTAAAGACAAAACTGATATTAGAGCTCATAGAAGGATCACTAGAAGTAAGACAAAGGGGAAAGGTAAGCTTGAAGATACGTTGCAGGCAATTGATATTAAGGAAACCCTTGGTGTGAAGCCTGTAGAGGTTAAAGGAGCAAAAACCAAGGAGAAGGGTCTTAAAGCTAAGAAGCTAGATTTTTCCAATGAAGATTCAGGATTTGTTTTTAAACCTAGGAAGCCACCCACTAGGTCACAACTATCAAAGGGAGGAAAATCTAAGAAGCTGCATAAGGAACCAAAAGAGAAGAAACAACAAGCAAGGGAATAAATCATAGAGTTATCTCCAACATAGGCAAAGGTGATCAAAACAAGGAAAGGCAAAGAAAAAGTCCATGAAAAATCTCAACTGGATCTTCTAATAGAACAGCTTAAGGAAGCTAAATAAGAGGTTTTAGAAGATAAAATGGATTTAGCAGCTTTTAAACAAGATAGGAAGGAGCTCACAGACTTCAAAAAAGAAGTGAGAAAACAAATTTATTTTCATGATGAGGTTGCAGAAAGGTCAAGAAAGATGTTGAAAAGAACATTACCTCTTCACATAATGATGAAACATATCTTCATGAGGAATAGGTGGTTGCAGTCAGAAAGAAGGAAGCTACAAGTGCAAGTCAAATAATTAGAAATCCAAATGGAGATGGTGCAAACAAAAGTGAAGAAAAGGGGTTTAAAGATGATTGTAACGGATGACCTTGCTACCCCCTGAAAGATGGTAAGACACACCTTTTTTGGCCATTTTTTGTCTTAAGGAACCATATTAAGTTAGTTACAGAGCTGCAAGAAATTTTTTGGACTTAAAAGTGAAAAAAATTCAAATTCTAGAGAAGTTACACAAGTTCGTAGCGAGATCCAAGCTTGAAGCCGAGTTTTCGCTACGAACTTGCTGTAGAATTCTTTGAGGTGAAAAATCCAAAAAAATATCTTGTTAGGGATGAATAAATACATGTGTTTACCTTATTTTACTTAATGAAGACCCTCCAAAAGGCAGAAAAGTCAGAAAAGCTGCAAAAGATGGTGTAGTGAAAATGTTGCAAAAACTACGATACGAACTTGCATTAAAATACTTTGTTTTTCGAGCGAGATATATTTTTCATATTTTGAAAGAATTTAATGTATTCCAAGGAGCAGATGAGTTATTAAAATAGATTGTGGAGTATCAGTGGGACACTTGTTTATGAAGACTACTCAGCAAAAGGATGACATGGATGCCAGCACACCATTTTTGCCACATCACCAATACACAACTCATCCTCAAATTCGGAATATTAGGGCCTAAAATCTAGCATGACAGTTTTCCACCTAATCATGGTTGTTGCCACCTAAACAAGCTTATTTGGTTTGATAACCATTATTATTATGGGTTATTTAAATTTTTCTTGATGTAGTTAATAGTGATAGAGTTCTTTTAGGTTACAAACTCTTTCCAACAAAATTATCTCTATTTCTCTCAATGTAATGGATTCCTTTTTGGATTAGATCTCCAGATAAGTTTTGAGAGTCTAGCCCATGTGGTAGACCTATGTAAAATGGGTTTCACGCTATAAATAAAGGATTTTTAGAGTTAGAGAGGGTTTATGGATGTAATGACCAAATCTACTATTGCAATCCATTTTTCACTGAGTTAAGAGATACTTGCAGAAGACTTTTGTTCAGACCTGAGATTTTGATTGGGCTTTTATGTGTTTGTCTCCTTGATATTTTCAATGTTAATTAAGCTTACTCATACATAATTACTTATAATTCATAAATATTATGCTCCAACTTCCTTTATGTATTACGTTTTTTGTCAGAACTATTTTTTTGAGAGCTCATGTGCCTCAACTTCCATGAATGATGCTTGTTTGTAATTGATTTTTCATGCTGACTCCATGCCCAATGGTAGCCCTCACACATATAATACCTGCAAAATATCATCTAAAATACATTTAAGAGTTATCCATATTCATTATTAGCATGTTTATTGAATATCTTACCTTTTCTTGAGAGAGCCCTCTCTGGTTGAAAGGGCTAACTTCCGACCCTAGGTGGTTTGAAATAGTGACATCAGATTTCCTGTTTAATAACCCAATTAGTCCCAGTTTGGTGATAACACATATTCCAACATACTCGAACATAGTGAACCACATTATTAAATGTGGTTGACCACATCATGCAACGTCACATTTCGAGGTTGTATAAATTTCAATGTAATGTAACATTGTGACAATGGTTGCCACATTGCAACAATGTTTATGACATTGTCACTCTGGATAGATTTATGTACAATTGTGACTTCACAATATAAATATTATTATTATTATTATTATTATTATTAGTAATCAACATTATTAATATTAATATATTTATTATTAAACATTTTTAAAAATTGATTGTGACCGACAAAGGATGATCTTAGTTAATTAAGGTTGATAATGTTTGACTTTGGTCAACCATGGTTGACTATTATTGAATATGATTGAGTCACATTGGCTCAGGATGACTATGAGTGAATAAGGTTGACTATTGTGAAATATGGTAAATGCAGGCTTGACCATCATTTGTGGCGTTGCAAAGTCGGACAATGTTTGTCACATTGCAACGTTGGATAAATTCTTGTACCATTATAATATCATAACATATTTGTTACAATGTGATATTTGTTTCTTTGTCACATTAGTTCATTTCTAACACTGTGATGATAGTTTTTTTCATTACAATTTACAAACATTTGTTTTCATAGTAGTTTCACACAAATTGTTTTACACTATAACCACATCAAGTTATTTTTTTAATATCACATTGCAACAATGTTTGTCCTACTGTGGCATTGGATAAATTATGACGATGTCACATTGTTGAATAATCATTTCTTAGTTTTGTAATATCACGTTATAGAAATATTTTTTACATTACGTCATTGGATACATTGCAACGTAATGTTAAATTGCAACATTACAAAATTATTCAACCACATTTTCCAATGTGTCTCACTATGTTTAGATATGTTTGAAAATCAACACTCTTCAACTTTGGTCAAACATAATCTCCTATAAATATTATTAATTAATATTAATAATCAAACATAGCGAACTACATCAATCAAACATAGTCAAAAAAATTCAACCTTTAAAGTCAATATTTAAATAGTTGACCATGATCAAACTCGCTAAATGTTATGTTTACTATGAATGATAGTCAACCTTGAAAACTACATGGTTTTCAACCATGGTCAACCAATCTCAACAATTGACAATGGTTGAATATGGTCAACCATTTTCAATAACATTTTCGACCATGGTTTAGTAGCCAACCCATGGTCAACTATTTTCCACCATAGTTAACCATTATTAACCATTAAAATTGGTTGAATATGGTAAAAAATGGTCAACCATTGTCAACCACACTCATTCATTGTCAACCATTAACATTGATTGAATATGGTCAACAATATTTTCTTTGTCACATTAGTTAATTTGTGACATTGTGATAATAGTTTTTTTCATCAAAATTTCCAAACATTTATATTCATATTAAGTTTCACACTTTTTTTTTTACACAACCACATCATGTTGTTAGTTTTGTAATATCACATTGTGACAGTGTTTGTCCCATTGTGACATTGGATAAATTGCGACAATGTCATATTGTTGGATAAATTTTTTGCTAGTTTTGTAGTGTCAGCTCACAATAAGGTTTTTTACATTGCGTCATTGGATAAATTACAACGTAATGTCAGATTGTGACAATGCTTGTCATATTGTCATGTTAGACAATATTTGTCACATTGTGATGTTGGAAAGTGTCATGTACTATTTTGATGCCAAAACATTGTTTTTTACAATGTGTGATATTGGTTTGTTTGTCATGTTCCTTCATTTGTTGTAATACGACGCTATATTTTTTTTTTCATTTTCCAAGAATTTATTTTCATATCTATTTCACACGGTTGAACATGGTCAACCATTGTTAACATGGGAATCTTGATCAACCATGTTCCACCACAGTAATTTATAGCAAACAATCACAACCTTGATTAACCATGTACACTCACAGTGAACCATATGTTGACCATATTCAAGCATGTTTGACCAACTCAACTATGGTCAGACATGGATAAAGAAACTCAATAATGGTCAAACATTGTCACTATTTTTTTAAAGCTAAGGTCATCCATCGTCAAACAGAGCAACCCACTTTAACCATTCATTTAATTTCAACATTAGCGCTAAGAGAAATGTAATATCGACCATAGTCACTCATGATCAATATTAATGTAAAATTATTATAATTATGTAACAATCGTCAATCATAGTCAATAATGGTAAAATATTATTAACGAACATAACATTAATATTAATGTAACATCAACCATTGTCAACCATGATTGATAATGATTAAATAAAATGTGACATGAAATTCCTTTTTCCACTTCACGTTCATGTCATTTTATTTATACAACCACATTGTGACATTAGTTGTGTAATGTGATGTTGCGATGATTTGTAATGTTCATAAAAAGGATTTTTATGTTGTTCTTATTTGTTGCAATTGTGATGTTGGTTTGTTTTTTACTACGTTACATCGATGTCTTTCATCACATGGTCTACACATTTTTTTATAGTATTTTGACACAGCTTTTTTTATTTTGCACGACTGTATTGAAATGGAAATTTTATGATGTGATATTTTGATGGTAATTTTTATTAATGAAAATACAACATATTTTTGTTACTTGTCAAAATGAAACCCAAGAATTCATTCTTTAAAATAAAAATAATAAACATTTAAAAAAAAATAACGTGAAGACTTAAAACAATAAATCTCACATTAACATTTATACATATGAATAGTTGTTATATTATATCTATAATTCTATATAATATTAGTACTATAACACTATTATATTCATATTAGTAATACATTCACATTGTGACGTTATTTTAATAATAATAATAATGTTATTAAATATTGATATTATTGTTTTACATTGAATATTATTTACACTAATATTATTATTGTTACATAATGATATTATTATATGAAAGATATTAATAATGTGTGTATATATGTTATAATTATTTTATTCATGTTAATAATATAACATTGATAATATTATTTTTAATATTAATTTTATTATTAAGTTTTTAATATTATTTATATTATTATTGGTATTTTTATTAATAATAATAATATTGTTGTTAATTATATTATTATAAATTATAATTATAATAGTATTGTTAGTTTTTTAATATTAATTTCATTGATTAATTAATAATGCTAATAATAATATTAAAACTAATGTATTTTTGGTTTTTTTTTATAACTTTGCTATCGGTATTTTGTGTCAAAAATAATGTTGTTAATAACATTAATATCAACCATAAATATATTATTTTATTAAATATTATTAATATAGTATTTTTATTAATTTATATTTTCTTACAATATTATTATTAATAATATTATTCACAGTGATATCAATAACATTACTAATAATAATATCCCCTGATGCGGATGATATGGATCACATGAATGGACACTACCCCTCCCACACTCGAGATGATGAAGATCTACTACGTAGCCCTTCACCTGAAGCAGATCCACCTCTCTACAATAATTCGCATGAGGTGACGGATGCAAGGCATCTAGAAGATACGCAAAGCCAACAACCACCCTGTGTTGTTCCTCTCAGTTGCAATCATTCGAGTGAGCTCCCAGAGGGATATGACACTCAGCCATAACTTGAAGTACAGGCTCCCACATGAAATCTCTCGCAGCACACACCTGCGTGCGTGCCATAATAATGCTCAACATCTAATTTTGTGCCATAGGCCTATAAAAGGAGAATCCCTTTTGCATAATGTTACCCAAATTCTGCTCCTTTTGGCTCTTCTGTTTGAGTTTCAGCCCACCTGCACACCCTGCTCATTGCGCAGCTCCCTCCATAGAGCCGCGTTGTGCATATCCTTCCCGGTCATGCACATTACTGAAAGTGCACCTCACCTTAGCTCCCTTAGCCATGCTAGCTTATCTAGACAATGTTTTCTTATCATCAAGCTCTTCCAGCTGCGCAAGCTCCATCTGCGCACCCCCTGCCCATCAGCACTTTGTTGTGCACTCATTGTCTCTGGTCTCCACCCCTTCAACAAACCTCTCATTTCCCCACCTACCCTCTGTTTCATCCTCCCATGGCTTCGAGACTGCGACAAAGAAAAATCATATGTGGCCAACGAGGTGTGTTCCCAGGACGCTACCAGCGAGGGCCTGATAACCATTTTGAGTCCTTTGAAGGCTCCTCTTCAGGTAGTCACGCCAGGGATGCCCCCCAGAGCCCTGCACATGACCAGGAGGAGGAATCCCAGCTTCATGAAATGCACAGAGGCAGAAGAGGACATAGGAAATCCACCATTGCGCACCAGGAGCACCCCAAGCCTCATAAAACCTAGCCTCTTCCGGTTCAGGAGGAAGAGGGGGAAGACATAGACGTTTGGATAATGGATTCGGAGGGCACTTTGACGTGGGTACCGAATGTTGAGTACCAGGTCGCCCCCATCTTCTACGGACCTACCTCCAGGCCCCCGCACCAACCTACTGCTAAAGAGGAGGCAATTGCGTAGGAGTATGCCTGTCATATTGAGGAAGAAGCTCCAGACACAGAGGATGATGCAAACACACCATGATTGCGTGGTTGCTCAGCTTTTTCTAGTTATTTGTTATTCCAGCTATTATCATAGAACCTCTCCCTTCAATGGTGCCATGGCACATTTTGTAATTTTCTATCTGATGTTATTTTAGGGCTGGTTTCTTCCAAGGAGGCAACCCCAAACATGCACAACTATGAAAGCAACAAAGGTTGGGATTGGTTAAGCGTTGTTTACCAATCCAACCTGTAGCATATGTAATTTTTTATTCGAATCAATATAGTTTAGTCTCAGTTACCAAAAAAAAACATTATTAATAACATAATTAAATATTAAAATAATTATTAAGACAAAGTTACATTTCCTTTGATTCTTTACTATAATATAATTTAATAGTTTTTAGTAAATATAATCTATTCGTTTTGATTAAAAAGTCAATAAAATACATAGCCACTCAAATAATAAATTTCAAAATATTTAATAATACCAAGCCAAATTTTAGCTATTTTTTTTCATATGGGAAGGGATGCAGTAATTTTGAATATAATATATCATTTCTTTTACATTCTAGAGGAGATATACGTATGGAAATTCTCATATATTAAAATTTAAAAACTTCAATAAAATTCATTATCAGCTTACTTTTTATTGGTTTCCTTAAAATTCTCGGAAATCTACATTTTATTGCTTAAGAGATCCAGGATGATCCATTCACATAATATTATGATATTAGTGGTATTATAAATCTCACCTATGTGTTTTGGATGATCTTAATAAAATGACATATCATTTTTGCCTCAAAGCAATATCTATGGGGTTCTTCTACATTTATTTAAAGTTCAATTGTTATTGACAGTTCTTCAATATTTTTTTCTACTTTGTTTTGTACTAATGGCTACATAGGATTTGTTTTCAATGTTATTTTGTTTCCTTTAACGAAATAAAATAAAAGCTATATAAATATTTTGTTTTTCTCAATGGAGAAACTATTTAGAAACAATATAACTAGGGAAATGTATAATATGCATAGGTTCAACAGATTAGTAGCTCCTTCCATCTCATCCTTCTTCCATGTTGAGTATTGTAAGGAGAGATCAGAGTCTAGCTCTTAGGTTAGGAGCATAGACGGGGGAATAGATTTAGGTCAATGAAAATGTTTCTAGGGATAGAGTAAAACTTTGTAATATTTGAGGCCAATCCTGCTGCTAATGGTAAATCTTGATTATTGTTTAATGAAGAAACTAAAGAATGCACTTTATTTTGGGATTATATGTGCGAATCAATCTATAAAAATTGGGATTAATACAAGGTTAATGCCATAGAATTAGAACATTGATTCAATATTTTCGTTAAAAATAAAATTATTCACTTAAAATTGTGTGACAATGATCTGCCTGTCATAATCTGTTGTTGGGATCAGTACTAATTTCCTGTATTAATTTTCCCTGGGTTTCATGAGGGAGGATATTACCTAGAACATGGAGTTGCATGAAAATTTTATGCTAAACCATTAATATCTCCATTGCTATTAGTTTCATAATCGGTGCCAAAATCCTCTGGTCCGCTATGCCTTAGACAAGACTTCCATGTACCCTATAAGACAAGGCCTTCTATTATCAAAACAATGGGTTTGCAAGGATAGCTCATAGGTTAAAGTGCCAAAAAAAGTGTGGGGAGGTTTACATTAGGTTAATAGAATTCCCTGTACATACGGAGAATGGTACGCATAACTTGTGTTGGATTTTCACAGTCACCTTGTTGGGAATCAATCACGTGGACTAACCACCACTCTGTGATACACCCTAGTACCACTAAAAAGGGCAATGATAATGGTTTGAAAGTTTACTAAAAATGATAATGGTTTGGAATTTTACTAAACCCTACAGGTTTTGGTGTAATGGAAAACTCAATATGGTATCAAAGCCTTGACCCAAGTTCAATTCCCTGATTTTCATTTGAGGGGGAGGTGTTGTATTTTGACACTCAGGTATTGGATTTTGACACTCACGTCATTGGAAATCGATCACGTGGACTAAACACCACTCTGGGATCCACCCTGGGACCACTCAAAAAGGTAATTATAATGGTTTGGAAGTTTACTAAATCCTATGGGTTTTGGTGTAATGGAAAACCTCAACAACTTGAAACTTCATTTCCTTATTGTCTCGATTAGACTAATTCAAAGGGGATTGATCAATCAATTATCAGAATCAAATTTCACTGAACCTGTAATGTTGTACACAGTCAAATTTCACTTAACCTAAAATGTACACAATAATTAATGGCATTAAATTCAAACCTAATATTAGAGCTCATATAAGGATCAATACAAGTGAGACAGAGGGGAAAGGTAAGCTTGAAGATATCTTGCAGGAAATTGATATTGAGGAAACCCCTTTTGTGAATCCTATAGAGGTTAAAGGAGAAAAAACCAAGAATAAGAGTCTTAAAGCTAAGAATCTAGATTTTTCCAATGAAGATTCAAGATTTGTTTTAAACCTAGGATGCCACTCACTAGGTCACAGCTATCAAAGGGAGGAAAATCTGAGAAGCTACATAAGGAACCAAAAGATAAGAAACAACCAACAAGGGAAGAAATCATAGAGTTATCTCCAACATAGGCAGAGGTGATCAAGAAAAGGAAAGTCAAAGTAAAAGTCTAGGAAAAATCTGAATTGGAGCTTCTAAGAGAATAGCTTAAGGAAGCTACAGAAGAGGTTTTAGAAGCTAAATTGGAGTTAGCAGATTTTAAACAAGAGAGGAAGGAGCTTACAAACTTCAAAAAAGAAGTGAGAAAACAGATTTATTTTTATGATGAGGTTGCAAAGAGGTCAAGGAAGATGTTGAAAAGAACATTACCTCTACACATAATGATGAAACATATCTTCAGGAGGAACAGATGGTTGTAGTCAAAAAGAAGGAAGCTACAAGGCCAAGTGAAATAATTAGAAATCCAAATGGATATGGTGCGAACAGAATTGAATAAAAAGGATTTGAAGATGATTGTAATGGATGACCCTGTTGCCCCTTGAAAGATGGTAAGACACACCATTTTCGGCCATTTTTTGTCTTAAGGAACCATATTAAGTTAGTTATAGAGCTGCAAGCAATTTTTTGGAGTTAAAGTGAAAAAATTGCAAATTCTAGAGAATTTAGGCAAGTTTGTAGTGAGCTCTAGGCTTGAAGCTGAGTTTTCACTATGAACTCGATCTAGAATTATTTGAGGTGAAACTTCCAAAAAACATCTTGTCAGGGGTGAATAAAGCCATGTGTTTACATTATTTTACCTAATGAAGACCCTCCAATAGGTAGAAAATTCAGAAAATCTATAGAAGGTGGTGTAGTGAAAATGCATCAAAAACTACGCTACGAACTTGCCTTAAAATACTCTATTTTTCCATCGAGCTAGATTTTTGTTCTTTTTGAAACATTTAATGTATTTCAAGGAGAAGATGAGTAATCAAAAGATATTGTGGAGCATCACTGGGACACTTGTTGATGAATACCACTTAGCAAAAGGATGACATGGCTACCAGCACACCATTTTTTCCACCTCACCAATACATAGCTCATCCTCAAATTCGGAATATCAGGGCCTAAAATCTAGCATGAAAGTTTTCCACCTGATCATGGTTGTTTCCACGTGAACAAGTTTGTTTAGTTCGATAACCCTCATTAACATGGGTTATTTAAAGTTTTTGTGATGCAGTTAATAGTGATAGAGTCCTTTTAGGTTACAAACTCTTTCTAACAAAATTATCTCTATTTTCTCTCAATGTAATGAATCCCTTTTTGGATTATATCTCTAGATCAGTTTCGAGAGTCTAGCCCAAGTGGAATACCTATGTAAAATGGATTTCACTCTATAAATAGAGCAGTTTTAGAGTTAGAGAGGGTTGATGGATGTAATGAAAAAAGCTACTATTGTAATCTATTTTTCACTCAGTTAATAGATAATTGTAGAAGTTGGTATTGGACACGAGGTTGATTGGGCTCAATATTGTTGGCTCAACTATAGTGCTGTTTGTAATTGATTTTTCATGTTGAATCCATGCCCAATGGTAGTCCTCACTCATCTTCCACCTGAAAAAAAATCACCTAAAAGGAATTTAAGAGTTAGTCATCTTCATTATAAGAATTTTTATTGAAAATATTACCTTTTCTTGAGAGAGCCCTCTTTGGTTGGAAGAGTTATCTTCCAACATCATGTGGTTTGAAATAGTTACATCAGATTGACTGTTGAACACCCCAAATAGTCCCAGGTTGGTGATAACACATAGTCCAACATACTCGAACATAGTGAACCACATTATTAAATTTGGTTGACCACATTGTGCATTGTAACATTTCGAGGTTGTATAAATTGCAATGTAAAGTAACATTGTGACAATGGTTGCCACATTGCAACCATGTTTATGACATTGTGACTTTGTATAGATTTATGTATGATCCTGACTTCACAATATAAATATTATTATTATTATTATTATTCAACATTATTAGTATTAATATTTTTATTATTAAACATTTTTAAATATTTATTGTGACTGACAAAGGATGACCTTAGTTGATTAAGGTTGATAATGTTTGACTTTGGTCAACCATGGTTGACTATTATTGAATATGATTGAGTCACATTGGCTCGGAATGACTATGAGTGAATATTGTTGACTATTGTGAAATATGGTAAATGTAGGGTTGGCCATAGTTTGTGGTGTTGCAAAGTTGGACAATGTTTGTCACATTGCAACGTTGGATAAATTCTTGTACCATTCTAATATCATAACATGTTTGTTACAATTTGATATTTGTTTATTTTACACATTAGTTCATTTGTGTCACTGTGATGATAGTTTTTTTCATTACAATTTCCAAACATTTATTTTCATAGTAGTTCCACACAATTTGTTTTACACTGTAACCACATCAAGTTGTATTTTTGTAATATCACATTGGGACAATGTTTGTCCCATTGTGGCATTGGATAAATTGTGACGATGTCACATTGTTGAATAATTGTTTCTTAGTTTTGTAATATCACGTTATAGAAATATTTTTTACATTACGTCGTTGGATACATTGCAACGTAATGTTAAAATGCAACATTACAAAATTAATCAACCACATTTTCCATTGTGGTTGACTATGTTTGGCTATGTTTAACAATCAACACTTATCAACTTTGGTTAAACATAATCTCCTATTAATATTAATAATCAAACATAGCAAACTACATCAGTAAAACATAGTTAAACAAAGTGAACCTTTATAGTCAATATTTAAATAGTTTACCATCATCAAACTTGCTCAATGTTATGTTTACTATGAACGATAGTCAACCTTGACAACCACATGTTTGAAAATGGTTGTCAACCATGGTCAACCAATCTCAACCATTAACAATGGTTGAATACGGTAAGCCATTGTCAAACATGGTTTAGTAGCTAGCCCATGGTCAACTATTTTCAACCATAGTCAACCATTATTAACCATTAACATTGGTTGAATATGGCCAAACATGGTCAACCATTGTCAACCACGGTCATTCATTTTCAACCACTAACATTGATTGAATATGGCCAACCATGGCTTCTTTGTCACATTGCAATATTGAATAACTTTTTGTACCATTAGGATGCAAGAACATGTTTGTTACGATGTGATGTTGGCTTCTTTGTCACATCAGTTCATTTATGACATTGTGATAGTAGCTTTTTTCATCAAAATTTCCAAACATTTATTTTCATAGTAAGTTTCACACATTTATTTTTACACAACCACATCACGTTGTTAGTTTTGTAATATCACATTGTGACAGTGTTTTTCCTATTGTGAGATTTGATAAATTGGGACAATGTCATATTGTTGGATAAATTATTTGTTAGTTTTGTAATGTCACCTCACAGTAAGGTTTTTTACATTTTTTCATTGGATAAATTGCAATGTAATGTCACATTGCAACAATGCTTTTCAAATTTTTGTGTTAGACAATATTGGTCACATTGCGATGTTGGAAAATGTTGTGTACTATTTTGACGTCGAAACATTGTTTGTTACAATGTGTGATATTCGTTTGTTTGTCATGTTCCTTCATTTTTCGTAATGCGACGCTATTTTTTTTCATTATCTAAGAATTTATTTTCGTAGCAATTTTAGATGATTGAATATGGTCAACCATGGTCCACCACAGTCATTTATAGAAAACACTCACAACCTTTATCAACAATGTACACTCACAATGAACCATATTCAAGCATTTTTTACCAACTAAACTATGGTTAGACATGGATAAACAAACTCAATAATGATCAAACATTGTCACTATTTTGGTCAAACTAAGGTCAACCATCATCAACCAAAGCAACCCACTTCAACCATTCATGTAATTTCAACTTTAGCACTAAGGGTAATTTAATATTGACCATAGTCACTCTTGATCAATATTAATGTAACATTATTGTAACCATGTAAAATTGGTCAACCATGGTCAATAATGGTAAACCATTATTAACGAATCTAACATTAACATTAATGTAACATCAACCAATGTCAACCATGATTGATAATGGTTAAATAAAATGTGACATGAAATTCCTTTTTCCATTTCACGTTCATGTAATTTTATTCGCACAACCGCAGTGTGACGTTAATTGTGTAATGTGATGTTGCGATGATTTGTAATGTTCATAAAAAGGAATTTTATGTTCTTTTTATTTGTTACAATTATGATGTTGGTTTGTTTTTCACTATGTTACGTCGATGTCTTCATCACATAGTTCACACATTTTTTTCATGGCATTTTGACACTGTTTTTTTTCACGACTGCATTGAAATGGTAATTTTATGATGTGATATTTTGATGATAATTTTTATTAATAAAAATACAACGTATTTTTCTTACTTTTCATAATGAAACCCAAAAATTTATTCTTTAAAATAAATAATAATAATAATTTTTTTTAAAATTTAATGTAAAGACTTAAAACAATAAATCTTACATAAACATTTATACATATGAATAGTTGTTATATTATATTTATAATTCTATATAATATTAGTAGTATAGTATTATTATATTCATATTAATATTATATTCACATTGTGGTGTTATAATAATAATAATATTGGTGTTATTATTTTGCATTCAATATTATTTACACTAATATTATTATTGTTACATGATGATATTATTATATGAAATATATTAATAGTGTGTATATATATATATATGTTATAATTACTTTATTCATGTTAATAATATAACATTGATAATATTAATTTTATTATTAAGTTTTTAATATTATTTGTAGTATTATTGATATTTTTAATAATAATAATAATAATATTAATATTAAAACTAATGTATTATGGATTTTTTTTATAACTTTGCTATGGGTATTTTGTGTCAACACTAATGTTGTTAATAACATTAATAACATCATTGATTAAATATGGTCAACCATAACTATATTTATTTTATTAAATATTATTAATATAGTATTTTTTTAATATTATATATTTTTAAAATATTATTATTAATAATATTATTCACAGTGATATCAATAACATTATTAATGATATAAATAAATATTAAAATATTTATTAAGACAAAATTATAATTCCTTCGATTATTTAATATAATATAAGTTATTAATTTTTAGTAAATATAATCTATTAGTTTTGATTAAAAAGTCAATAAACTACATAGCCACTCAAATAATAAATTTCAAAATATTTAATAATACCAAGCCAAATTCTAGCTATTTTTTGTCGTACAGGAAGGGATGCAGTAATTTTCATAATAATATATCATGTATTTTACATTCTAGAGGAGAGATCCCTATGGAAATTCTCATATACTAAAATTTAAAAACTACAACAAAATTCATTGTCATCTTATTTTTTATTGGTTTCCTTGAAATTCTCGAAAATCTACATTTTATTTCTTAAGAGATCCAGGATGATTCATTCACGTAATATTGTGATATTAGTGGTATTATAAATCTCACCTATGTGTTTTGGGTGATCTCAATAAACTGGCATATCATTTCTACCTCAAAGCAATATCTATGGGGTTCTTCTGCATATATTTAAAGTTCAATTGTTATTGACAGTTCTTCAATAATATTGTCTACTCTGTTTGGTACTAATGGCTACATAGGATTTGTTTTCAATGTTATTTTGTTTTCTTTACAGAAATATAATAAAATCTATCTAAATATTTTATTTTACTCAATGGAGAAATTATTTAGAAATAATATAAGTAGGGAAATGTATAATATGCATAGGTTCGAGAGATTAGTAGCTCCTTCCATCACATCCTTCTTCCATGTTGAGTAATGTAAGGAGAGATCATAGCCTAAATCTCAAGTTAGGATCATAGCCATGTGAATAGATTTAGGTCAATGAAAATGATTCATGGGACAGAGTAGGACTTTGTAATATCTGAGGCCAATCCTGCAGCTAATGGTAAATCTTGATTATTTTTTAATGCAGAAACTAAAGAATGCGCTTTATTTTGGGATTATATATGCGAATCAATCTATAAAAAATGGGATTAATAGAAGTTTTATGTAATATTACTATTTAAGGAAATTAATAAAACACAGCAAATGGTACAGCAATGGAATGCCTCCTTCAAGAGAATATTCGACAGCACATAAAATAACAGAAATGGCCTACGCAACAGATAGACATTAAACAGAGAAATCACTGAGCCATTTTATTATGTCGGGGACTTATAAGGAAATATAATACATGTGCAGGTGATAGCACCCGAAACTTGCCCACGGCAAAACAAGAGGTATTCCAAAAATAACAGAGGAACGGCGATGCTTCGTTCTGCGTTCAAGCGGCTGGAATGAACTGCCGTATAGCTGCTGTCATGCTGCGGCTGAAACAGACTCCCCAAGGTGTTATCACAATCCGGTCCAATGCCCTCAATAGATACGGGCTGTCTCTGCTACAATCCCCAGTCCCGAAACCTCTGAATTGAACCAAGACAGTGCTCACACGAGATGGGTTGCGGTCTTCCCACATAGACTGCGCCGCCACTCCTGAACGCTGCTCTGCAACCAGTTTCCAACCCAATTCTTCTGACCAAACGACGGTAGGACTGCCTCACCCGAGCAGGCACTCGAAGTCCCCCGGGGCTGAGGTTGAGATTGCCTCACCCGAGCAAGCACTCGAAGTCCCCCGGGGCTGAGGTTGAGATCTCCGCTCGGAGACACTTGGCACACTAAATAGTGTTGCAGACTTGCTAAACAGCCGGCGTGCTCAAGTCTTAGCGACCAGTTTCATTTTCATAAAATTCATCAATAATAATCCAAAACAAGGAAGCTCTCTCCCTTTTGTATGCGGCCTTCCTCTCGAACCATCGACTCCTTTCCCGCGCAGCCCTTCTCAGCCCCACGCTGCCAACACAGCCCACGTGCTTGCCTCCGCGCGCTCGGGTGAGACCGCGACCCACTCATTGTTATTTGAAATTGACTAATGGCGGAAAAATTGGTCCCGATTAATATTCCAATTAGCTATTGCTAATTTGGGAATATTACAGTCTCCCCCGGCAAAATGTTGCTTGCCCTCAAGCAACTGCCTGAACATCTCTCCACCGATACTGCAAAATGTGCCTGGGCCCCAGATGCGCCACTGAATCCTTACTGACCTCTGCATCACCCTGTTATGAAGGGATCTCTCAATGCCGGGACCCCGATCCGATCTCTCATGGTATCGGCCAACCAACAATCCTCCCGGATCCCATCGCCACCATGGCCCATCATCACCCAAGTCCCACGGCTCAGGATGTGCACTATCTCTAGCTGCAGTTGATGCTCTCAGGGGTGAAGACCACCAACAAGCATCAATGCTCTCGAGCTCTTGCTGTGTTGCACCTGTAACTGCATATGTTGCCCCTCCGACTGCATCCCAACTCATCGCCTCTATCCAATCCAAGTCCTGACTCAATCCCATCTTGATAGTCTGTCTCTGAAATGGGATAGATCTTGAAAAGAAGGAAGTATTTATCATGTGAGCGTGTGATCAACTCATTGCCTCGCCCTATACACTTGGCGTCTGAAGGAAGGAAGCCCCTCTCTCTGTCATGGGCCAAAGTGGGCAGGATATGCTGCAAGCCCCAACGATGTTATCTGATTCTCCTTAAAACAACTGTGACTCTGTTATTTGTGATGTAATCTATCACCTTTTACCTCATCTGTGTCGATCCCCAGTGGTATCTACATATCCAACAGCTCTTCCCACTCCTGATCAGGAATGTAAATTACTCCTTTGTCTAGGTCCCACAGGAAACAATCCCATCAACTTGCGGGAGCCTCTAAGTAAGATCCCTGGCCAGTCTACACCTTTCGATGGCAATGCGTCTGTTATCTCTCGATGGCTGACACAACGGTTAGCATATCTATCCCCACAGACTCTATGTAAGCCTCCCATACAGCTCTCCCACAGAAGGACTATCATGCACTTGTGTGCATAGCACCCTCCTCCTAGGCCAGGCTCCAGCAAATACAACTGCAGGCAGATGCGTCCAGTGTCTCTCCATCAAGTATCTCAGCGAGTCAGGTGGCTGCTCACTACCCCGGACCTGCCTGGAATCCTGGCTTCCAGGTCTCTTTTTCACCATCTGCATGAGCTCTTGCTCCCAAACATCCTCCAAATGATCCCATGGACTCATATGAAAAGAATTCCCTCACCCTGACATCTGAAGGAATGCCCCCACAATCTACCTCATACATATCTCTCCAGCAGGTGCATACATCCACCTCAAGCTTTGGTACTGAAGGTGGGCTGTAAATCTGAACTGGGCAAGCATCATATCTTACCCCATGTTGTCCTTCTCTCCACTCATGACAAGTTTGGAGTATATGTTGGTCCTGGGCTGCAAAATTATTTCCCTCCCATGGCAAAGTGAAGAACAATCCTCCAGAGAAGGTTCCTCCAACAATGAAGAATAGGCTGGCCCAAAACATTCCATCCATGAAAAATAGGACATTGTCATCATGGATTAGCCTAATGAGAGTTTTGCTGAAGTTTTTACATGATGATATATGACGCAAACAATCTCTCACAAGGATACAACGCAGTCTCATCCACTGCAACTTCAGAAAATTACTTGGCAAGCAATGTCCATGATTCATCACATCTACTAAAGGATAGTAAATGGCTGAATGTAGCAACAATAATACATGATCAGGTACTTGCCTATGGTTGTAAAATGGATGAATATCAATCTTTTGGCCTACCTCAAAAGAGAACAAACATTTAGCTGTGGTGGCCATATCTCCTCTCATGCTCCTATTAGAACATGTAGTGCAGAAGTTGTGAGAATTTTTCCCACTCACAGACACATCCGGCTCATGTGTCTCCCTCATGATCAAGCCTCCCGTACAAATCTGATCTATATCAGCAAATGTAGGCATGATCAACAATAATATGAAGAGAATGCTGAAGGTTTCATGTTGTGCAAGAAGGTACCGACAGCTTCGCAGACGAGTACAACGCAGTTTTACAAGTTGCTGCTTGATGAAAATACGAGGGAAAATGTCAATCATGCATGTCTTTATATGATACATGTGATAGTGCAACAACTGAACATACATGTAGTGATAAAACATTCTCCCAAGGCCACAAAAGAGATGGCTGCCTCCATCATGTAGATTGGCCCAATACCACTCATGGAGCAATGTGACAAGCTTGCCCCCTTGTGAAGCAATGCACTGCATAGGAATGGCAAGAGTGTGCAAATAAATGAATGTAAAAACAAATCCCTCACCATATGCGGGAAGTAAGATGGTACATGGGTCCATACATGAGCCCTTCATAGTGTGTTGGCAAGCTATGAAGAAGAATGACCCATATGCTGCAAGAAGATAATCCTCCTTATGCTTGGGAACCCAAGTCACGAAGAATATGTCATAGTGATAGATGTCTCTTCCATCGTTACCTCCTCTTTGTTTATCAAGTGCAATAGATATGAATTGATCCTGGGACCTATGGGTTATAGATCCACTATATCTCTGCCGGGCACACTTCATCCATAAACCTCTGCTCCAAGGTGTCAACGCTATGAGCTCATGCAAATAAGCTCCTGTTAATATAAAGCTTCGTTATTTGACATGATCCTTGTCAAAGACTCCTCTAACAATGCTACAACAAATGTGGAACACCTCCCAAGTTGGAAGTGCTTCCAAGCCATCATCGAAGACCAAGGAGATAGTGCCATCTCTTCCTCCTGCAACATCATACAAAGTGTGAGATCAAATCTGCCCTTGCTCTCCCAAGCAAAGCAACAAGACATTTTGCTGCCTCCCCATACTTCCATCATACAACTTATGTGATGAAGACATAATGAATGATATGAGTATCATATCAACACCATGCATCCATACTCTCTGTTGCTCAATGATGTAAGTATCCAGCCATCTTCTCCCCGTCCTCCTACCCTTAGGCAGAGTGTTTGCCAAGTGATGGCCAAACTCTTTCAAGAGTAACCAGCGCATCCAAGCGTCTTGCTGCCCGGTATCATAGATCTGCAAGTAGCTCCATAGCTCCTTGCTCATCATCCACATCCACTCAATCACTTGTGGATGCCTCCTTCTTTTCCTCATCCTGGTACTCCTCCCATGAGGGTTACCATCCTCCCAAATCGAATTTCTGACCTTGCACTTCATGGGATTCTGAAATGTAAACTTCTCAAGGATCAATGAGACCCTATCAAGAACAAAATAGGTGGTAGGAAAAACCCTCCCATCATGATGTGTATGGCTCAAGGGATGTCCAAAACAAGCATGAGAGATGTTATCCATCCTAAGATGTCCTCCATATTCTATCTTCTCTTGTGAGAAGTGAAGAAAAGCATTGCACCCCATAGTGTGTCGAAGCACATCTCCAGTGAGATCTCCCCTTGAGACCTGCAAAAGTGAATCTCCACAATTTTCTAAAGAAGTTACTGCAAAAATAGTTTGTGGAAATTCTTTTATACCTTGATGTGCAGTTGGAACTTCTTGTACAGCTGCAAGAGTCCCATCCTCAAGAGTGTTGGCTGCCCCAACTGTCGATGCATGTGGCTGCTCCTCCATGAGTGTGACAGCGTTATCGTAAGCCTCCTCACGAGGTGATGTGATCTCTTCTTGATGAGAATCGGAAGCGCATGGCACTTCCTCTTCTTTCTCTTCAATCTTCTCGACTTCCTCTATGGTGGATGAATTTCCTCTGAATCCGAAAAGGGATGAGAATGAAATCTTCGTTTTCACCGTTCCGGTCTTTTTGGGCTTTAACTCACAGGGACTAGTGGATCCCCCATGCATGGGAAGAGGTGACCTCCCAATAGTACGCTGCAACTCTGAACTCTGCATGCTAGAAACTCCACTGTTACCACTGTCCCTTACTCCATCCTGCCTGGTAATGATAATCTTCTGGGGCTTGCAACTTTGAGATTCCCCTTGGATTGCCATTCTGAAATAATCTCGAATTAAAAATGAGGAATCCACATTTACCTCTCTTTTCTTACTCACCCCAGGTAAGAATGTAGGCATTATGACTCCTACCAGGGATGAGCGAACCATGCTTTCCGATACCCGCGTAATATTCCTATTTAAGGAAATATATGAAACCTGACAAATGGTCAAATATAGATGCCTCCTTGAAGAATATTCCATGACACATAAAATAGCAGAAATGGCCTCTCATAGCGGAAAGACATTAAACGAGAAATCGCAGCCATTTTATTAGCCGAGGACTTATAAGGAAATACAGCGTAATGGGGTATTAGCCTGCAAGTTTCTACGGCAAAACAAGTATTGAAATATGAAAGACGTGATGCTGGATTCTGGCGTTCAAGCGCATTTGGAGATGGCTATACTTCTAAACATCACTGCCAGGTAGCAGACTAGGTGTTATCACAATCCGGTCCAATGCCCTCAATAGAATACAGGTACGTCTACGCACAATCTCCGGTCAGAACCTCGAGACCTTGAGCAGTGCTGCGAGTAGTACGCGGTCTTCCCCTGAAACTGCGCCATACACAACTGAGCTGCTCGCAGCGGATTTCAAACCGTGCGCCGATTAAGCGGCGGTAAATTTGCCTCACCCGAGCAGGCACTCGAAGTCCCCTGGGGCTGAGGTTGAGATTGCCTCACCCGAGCAGGCACTCGAAGTCCCCCGGCGCTGAGGTTGAGATCTCCGCTCGGAGACACTCGGCGCACTAAACAGTGCTGCAGACCTGCTAAACAGCCGACGTGCTCAAGTCTTAGCGACCAGTTTCATTTTCATAAAATTCATCAATAATAATCCAAAACAAGGAAGCTCTCTCCCTTTTGTATGCGGCCTTCCTCTCGAACCATCGACTCCTTTCCCGACCGGGTGAGACCGCGACCCGCTCATTGTTATTTGAAATTGACTAATGGTGGCAAAATTGGTCCCGATTAATATTCCAATTAGCTATTGCTAATTTTGGAATATTACATTTTATTCCATAGAATGAGAACAGTGATTCAATATTTTCGTTAAAGTTTAAATTATTCACTTACAACTGTGTGATAATGATCTGCCTGTTAGTCTCGGTTGTTGGGCTCGGTACTAATTTCTTGTATTAATTTTCCCTGGGTTTCGTGAGGGAGGAGATTAACCAAAGCATGGAGCCACATGAAAATTTTATACTAAAAGGGTAGACCATTAGTATCTCCATTGATGTCATTTTAATAGTAGGTGCCAAAATCTTCTGGCCCGCTATGCCTTAGCCATGACTTTCATGTACCCTATAAGACAAGGCCTTCCATTATCAAAGAAATGGATTCACAAGGATAGCTCACAGGTTAAAGTGCCTAAAGAATTTTGGGGTGGATTACATTAGGTTAATAGAATCTTCTGTACATATGGAGAATGGTATGCATAAATTGTGTTGGATTTTCACACTTACCTCATTGGGAATCGATCATGTAGATTAACCGCCACTCTGTGGTACACCCTATTACAGCTAAAAAGGACAATGCTAATGGTTTGTAAATTTACTAAAATTGATAATGGTTTTTTGTAATAGAAAACCTCAACATGGTATCAAAGCCTTGACCCAAGTTTGATTCCCTGATTTGCATTTGAGGGGGAGGTGTTTTATTTTCACCCTCGGATATTGGATTTTAACACTCGTCTCATTGGGAATTGATCACGTGGACTAACTGCCACTATGGGATCCACCCTGGGACCACTCAAAAATGTAATGATAATGGTTTGGAAGTTTACTAATTCCTATGGGTTTTGGCGTAATGGAAAAACTCAACAACTTGAAACTTAATTTCCTTATTGTCTCAATTAGACTAATTCAAAAGGGATTGATAATTCAATTATCATAATCAAATGTCACTAAACTTGCAATGTACACAATAATTACTGACAATGAAGTAAAAATCGATATAAGAGCTCATAGAAGGGTCACTAGAAGTCAAAAAGAGGGTAAAGGTAAGCTTGAAGATATCTTACAGGAAATTGATATTGAGGAAACCCCTGTTGTGAAGCCTGTAGAGGTTAAAGGAGAAAAAAATAGGAACAAGGGTCTCAAAGCTAAGAAGCTAGATTTTTCCAATCAAGATTCAAGATTTGTTTTTAAACCTAAGAAGCCACTCACTAGGTCATATCTATCAAAGGGAGGAAAATGTGAGAATCTAAATAAGGAACCAAAAGAGAAGAAATAGCCAGCAAGGGAAGAAATCATAGAGCTATCTCCAACAAGGGAAGAGGTGATCAAGACAAGGAAAGGAAAAGAAAAAGTCCAATAAAATTCTAAACTAGAGCTTCAGAGAACATCTTAAGGAAGCCAGAGAAGAGGTTTTAGAAGCTAAATTGGAGTTAGCATATTTTAAACAAGAGAGTAAGAAAACAGATTTATTTTTATGATGAGGTTGCAGAGAGGTAAAGGGATGTTGAGAAGAACATTAACTCTGCACAAAATGATGAAACATATCTTCAGGAGGAGTAGGTGGTTGCAGTAAAAAAGAAGGAAGCTACAAGTCCACGTCAAATAACTAGAAATCCAAATGGAGATGGTGCAAATAGAATTGAAGAAAAAGGGTTTAAAGATTATTGTAATAGATGACCCTGTTGCCCCTTAAAAGATGGTAGGACACACCTTTTTTGGAAAATTTTTGTCTTAAGGAACCATATTAAGTTAGTTACAGAGCAGCATGCAATTTTTTCAAGTTAAAGTGAAAAAAATGAAAATTCTATAGAAGATAAGCAAGTTTGTAGCGAGCTCCAAGCTTGAAGCCGAGTTTTCGCTACGAACTCACTATAGAATTATTTGAGGTGAAATTTCCAAAAAATATATTTTCGGGGGTGAATAAAAGCATGTGTTACCTTATTTTACCTAATGAATACCCTCCAGTAGGCAGAAAAATCAAAAAAGTTGCAAAAGGTGGTGTAGTGAAAATTCTACAAAAACTACGCTATGAACTTGTCTTAAAATACTATGTTTTTCCAGCGAGCTAGAGTTCTGGTATTTTTAAAGCATTTAATGTATTTGAAGGAGAAAATGAGTCATCAAAAGAGATTATGGAGTATTAGTGGGACACTTTTTGATGAATACCACTCAGAAAAAGGATGACATGGCTACCAACACACCATTTTTTCCACCTCACTAATACAGAACTCATCCTCAAATTCAGAATATCAGGGCCTAAAATCTAACATGACAGTTTTCCACCTGATCATGGTTGTTACCACCTAAAAAATATTTTTTGTTTCGATAACCATCATTAACATGGGTTATTTAAAGTTTTTGTGATGCAGTTAATAGTGATAGAGTTCTTTTAGGTTACAAATGCTTTCCAACAAAATAATCTCCATTTTCTCTCAATGTAATGAATTCTTTCCTGGATTAGATCTCTAGATCAATTTCGAGAGTCTATCCCAGGTGACAGACCTATATAAAAGGGATTTCACTCTCTAAATAGAGGAGTTTTAGAGTTATGGAGGGTTTATGGATGTAATGACCAAAGCTACTATTGTAATCTATTTTTCACTCTGTTAATAGATAGTTGCAGAAGACTTTTATTTAGACCGAAGATTCTGATTGGGCTCTTATGTGTTTGTCTCCTTTATCTTCTCAACGTTAATTCAACTTAATCATACATAATTACTTGGAATTCATAAATCTTATTCTCCAACTTCCTTTATGTATTATGTTTGTTGTCAGAACTATTTTCATAAGAGCTCATGTGCCTCAGCTTCCATGAATGATGCTTGTTTGTAATTGATTTTTCATGTTGACTCCATACCCAATGGTAGTCCTCACTCATCTTCCACCTGCAAAAAATCATCTAATAGACATTTAAGAGTTAGCCATCTTCATTATAAGCATGTGTATTAAATATTCTACCTTTTCTTGGGAGATCCCTCCCTGGTTAGAAGGGCTAACTTCCAACCCCAGGTAGTTTGAAATAGTTACATTATATTAACTGTTGAACAACCCAATTATTCCTAGTTTGGTGATAACACATAGTCCAACATATTTGAACATAGTGAACCACATTATTAAATGTGGTTGACCATGTTATCTCTAAATTGGTCCTGATGGGAGGCTCCACCAGACAACTTAGAGTAACTCTTTCAAACCAAATTTTGACTGATGATTAGTGATCAGGAGATCATGTCCAAGTTTTAAAAAAATGCCCAAAAATGAAAATTCTTAGAAATGTTTGCAACCTAGATGACCGGGAAGATCTCGTCACTGTGATTCTAGTGTTGTGAACAGTTCTCAAAACTGAGGTTGTATGCAAAGGTTATTGAGGTTTTAAAATGCCTAGTAAACTCCAAAACATGACTTTTGACTTAAGTTGACTATGCCATTTTTATAAAAAAAATATAAGGCAAAAGTTGATTTTTCTATATGATTTTGGAGGCTAATCAGTGGGTGCCACGTGGCCTGCCCAGAGGCTGCCATGTGGCCCCGGGCCAAGGTGTGAAGGCCGGAAAAATTTTTATGGGTTAGTAGGTTTTGAACCCACGACCCGACACCTTGTGGAGGGTGACCTGACCAACCCGCCTGTGGAAAATTTCTTAACTGTCGTTTAGAGTTGAACGTGTAGTCTGGTCCATTTGAATGAGCGGAAAAGGTGTCGGGCTAGCCCCTCAGGGCTGGCCCCCGTCGTCATCATGACCAGGGCGAAAAACCACGTCTTAAAACTCTAACCGCGGAGTGGAGACAGTTATAAAACCTGTGTCATGTGACAGCACAACGCATTAAATGCAGGTGGTTTGATTTTGCGATTTCGCTAGCGGCTTGGGCGGAGGCACCATGTGACCTCCACTACAAACATTTAATGTAATCACAAATGTTTCCACCAGTTCTGGCGCGTTCCGAAATTTTCGGGGTATCTACCAACTTTGGTGCAGCTAACTAGAGTTCCTCCAGTTTTGGAGGAGGTTTTCAAGGGATATTGGGCAAAAAAAATTTTTGTCATAACTCCCTCATTATTGAACTAAATTGAGTGCAAAACTAGTCAATCTCGACTATCTTAGACCTTATGGACTCAATGGAGTATGTTGTAGATCCATTAGAGAGCTTATAAGCAAGTTTTTTCTTCAATGAAGTTCAAGGGGCCACCAGGGCCACTAGGAGGCAGAATCAATTTGAGGCCTAGCTAGGGGAGCTAGAGTCCTTATCTAGAGATCCAATAGTAAAAATTGGATATTTTAGATGTTATGAATCTGATCAGATGTTTTGCAGAGCCTATAGAGGACTTTAGAAAGCCAAAAAGCTTCAGTAAAGTTCCAAGGGCCATCAGTGCCAGTTTTTTCCAGCAGTAGTGCAAGGCCTAACCAGAGTAGCTAGAGACCATAGGCAGTGAACCAGTAGTCATTATTGACAGTAAACAGAATTCTGAAACTAATGGCATGGTTTTCCATGCTGGTCAAGCTAACGATGGGGGTTAGCCCTGAGGGGCTAGCCCGACACCTTTAACAATTAAATGATCTATCTTGTACTTGACAATTTGCGGAATTTATGCTTGAAAGTGGTGTATGATTTTTAACTGTTTATGTGTCTTAAGTTCATTTTTTCTTGCTGAAATTTAACATGTACAGCAGCAACATAATTCAGCAATAAAATATTTAAACACAACATCAAAATTAATCTAGGAGTTCACCCAAATCTCATGGGCTACGTCTCCTTTGAGCTTTGTCATCTTGACTCGGCTCTTTGGGATTATGGTAAGGTTTCTTTTACAAGTTCCACACTTTACTCCATTGGATACTAAACTGATAAAAAGGTCTGATAATACCATATATATCCCTCTCATGGCTGTCCAAACTCTGCAAACAGCTTTAGGCTCCCTTTGACACGATTCCTTCTATCGGTGCTCTGAGCTACTCTAAGCTTCTACATGGCACAAAATCCTTCAGAATTATGTTTCTACCACTGAAAACACTCCTGATGTATCTATCACACATCATAGACCAAATATCAACCGATAAATTTCTTAAATCGAGCATTGCATCCCCAAACTAGGCCTTCCTCCACGATTTGCCCAAGGCTGCCCAAAACTTCCCTTCAGCTTTTCGAGCTTTAAAAGTTATAAAAATGTTTTGAAACCACTTTCATTGGTTCCAAAAAATTTTAGTTAGTCAATATAGACAATTAATTCATCAAAAATGGCCTCTGACTGCTCCGGTTTAGCCTCCAACACCTGTCGGCACCCCTTGGCACTAAGGTCACTGAAAACCTCTCTGTTGTGTTTTCTACCTTTATAAGTCCTTAGCACTTTCTAAAACCTCTACCATTAGATTTATAATTCTATTTACAGTCAATAATGACTACTAGTTCGCTACATATGGTCTCTAGCTGCTCTGGCTAGGCCCTGCACTACTGCTGGCAAAAGCTGGCACTAATGTCCCTTGGAACTTTAATGAAGCTTTTCAGCTTTCTAAAGTTCTATACAGGCTCTGAAAACCATCTCATCAGATTCAAAACATCTGAAATATCCAATTTTTACTATTGGATCTCTGGATAAGGCCTCTAGCTCCCTTGGCTAGGCCTCAAACTGATTCTAACTCCTAGTGGCCCTGATGGCCCCTTGAACTTCATTGAAGTAAAAAAATACTTAGAAACTCTCTGATGGCTCTAAAACATACTCCATTGAGTCCATAAGGTCTGTTATAGTCGAAATTGACTATTTTTTCACTCAATTTGGTTCAATAATGAGGGAGTTATGGCAAAAATTGAATTTGGTTCAATAATGAGGGAGTTATGGCAAAAACAATTTTTGCCCAATATCCCTTGAAAACCTCCTCCAAAACTGGAGGAACTCCAGTTAGCTACGCAAAATTTTTTAGATACCCCAAAAATGTTGGAATGCGCCAGAACTTGCAGAAACCATTTGTGGTTACATTAAATGTTTGTAGTGGCGGTCACATGGTGCCTCTGCCCAAGCCACCAGCGAAACGGAAAAATCAAACCACCTACATTTAATGCCTTGTGCTGTCACATGACACGAGTTTTATAACTGTCTCCACTCCAGGGTTAGATTTTTAATCCATGGTTTTCCACCCTGGTCACGCTAACGACGGGGGCTATCCCGACACCTTTAACAATTAAATGATCTAGCTTGTACTTGACAATTTGCGAAATTTATGCTTGAAAGTGGTGTATGATTTTTAACTTTTTGTGTGTCTTAAGTTCATTTTTTCTCAAATAATAAGGTTTCATGTTCTATTCATGTCAGGTTCACCAAATATCAACTGATAAATTGCTCAAATCGAGCACTGCATCCCCAAATTAGGCTATCCTCCACTATTTGCCCAGGGCTGCCCAAAACTTCCCATTAGCTTCTTGAGATCTATAAGTTCTCAAAATGTTCTAAAACCACTTTCATTGGTTCCAAAATATCTGAAATATTCAATACATACTATTCATTCATCAAAAATGGCCTCCAACTGCTCCGGTTTCACCTCCAACACCTGTCGGCACCCCTTGGCACTAAGGTCACTAAAAACTTCTCTACTAGGTTTTCGACCTCTAGAAGTCCTAAAAACTTTCTAAAACCTCTTCCATTAGATTAAAAATTATTTTTATAGTCAATAATGACTACTGGTTCACTGCATATGGTCTCTAGCTGCTCTGGCTAGGCCCTGCACTGCTGCTGGCAAAAGCTAGCACTAATGGCCCCTAGAACTTTACTGTAGTTTTTCGGCCTTCAAAAATTCTCTAAAGACTATGAAAAACATATCATCAGATTCATAACATCTTAAATATCCAATTTTTACTATTGGATCTCTGGATAAGGCCTCTATCTTCCCTGGCTAGGCCTCAAACTGATTCTTACTCCTGGTGGCCTTGGTGGCCCCTTGAACTTCATTGAAGCAAAAACCTACTTAGAAGCCTTCTGATGGCTCTCAAACATACTCCATTGAGTTCAAAAGATCTGAGATAGTCGAAATTGACTATTTTTGCACTCAATTTGGCTCAATAATAAGAGAGTTATGGCAAAAATAAAATTTTCCCAATATCCCTCAAAAACTTCCTCTAGTTTTGGAGGAGGTTTTTAAGGGATATTGGGGAAATTTTGGTTTTGCCATAACACCCTCATTATTGAACCAAATTGAGTGAAAAAATAGTCAATTTCGACTATCTCAGACCTTATGGACTCAATGGAGTATGTTTCATAGCCATTAGAGAGCTGCTAAGTATGTTTTTTCTTAAATAAAGTTCAAGGGGCCACCAAGGCCACCAGGAGTAAGAATCAATTTGAGGCCTAGACAGGGAAGCTAGAGGCCTTATCCGGAGATCCAATAGTCAAAATTGGATATTTCAAATGTTATGAATCGGATGATATGGTTTTTAGAGCCTGAAGAGAACTTTTGAAGGCCAAAATCATCAATAAAGTTCCAGGGGCCATTAGTACCAGCGTTTGCCAGCAGCAGTGCAGGGCCTAGCCAGAGTAGCTAGAGACCATATGTAGTGAACCAGTAGTCATTCTTGATTGTAAACAGAATTATGAATCTAATGGCATAGGTTTCAGAAATTTTTGATGACTTCTAGAGGTCGAAAACCTAGCAGAGAAGTTTTCAGTGACCTTAGTGCCAGGGGGTGTCGACAGGTGTTGGAGGCGAAACCGGAGCAGCCGGAGGCCATTTTTGATGAATGAATAGTATATCTTGAATATTTCAGAAATTTTTGAACCAATTAAAGTGGTTTCAGAACATTTTGATAACTTCTAGAGCTCGATAAGCTAATGGGAATTTTTGGTCAGCCTTGGGCAAATCGTGGAGGATAGCCTAGTTTGGGGATGCAGTGCTCAATTTGAGAAATTTATTAGTTGAAATTTGGTGAACCTGAAGTGAATAGAACACACAACCTTCTGATCAAGAACCTCCCACTCAGTTTTAACAATTAAATGATCTAGGTTGTACTTGAAAATTTGCAGAATTTATGCTTGAAAGTGGTGTATGATTTTTAGTTGTTTATGTGTCTTAAGTTCATTTGTTCTTGCTGAAATTTAACATGTATAACAGAAAAATAATGCAGAAATAAAAAATTTAAACTAAACATCAAAATTAATCTAGGAGTTCACCCGAATCGTGTGGGCTACGTCTCCTTTGAGCTTCATCATCTTGACTTGGCTCTTTCGGATTATGGTAAGGTTTCTTTTACAAGTTCCACACTTAACTCCAATGGATATTAAACTGATCCAAAGGGCTGAGAATACCATCTATATCCCTCTCATGGCTATCCAAACTCTGCAAACAGCTTTAGGCTCTCTTTGACATGATTCCTTTTGTCGGTGCTCTGAGCTACTCTGAGCTTCTAAATGGCACAAAGTCTCTCAGAATTCTGTTTTTGTCACTGAAACCACTCCTGTTGTATCTAGCACACATCAGACACCAAATATCAAGCATAAATTCTGCAAATTTTCATGTACAATATAGATCATTTAATTGTTAACATTGAGTGGGAGGTTCTTGAAATACATCACAAGTTATCCAGACCATTTTCAGATCAATTAGCCTCTTCAACCTGAGAGGGATCTCTCAATTTAGCTAATGATTTTATCAATTAGGTCTTAAAACATATGGCTAACTCTATGAGTGTCTTAGTGTATTTTATTGCAGGTGAAAAATGGGAAATATTTCACTACCATTGGGCTCATGGAGTCAGTAAAAGGAATTCAATGACAAGCATATCTACTTATGGAATCTGAGGGTTTTTTTTTCAATGAAAAGACAACATTAAGACATGGAGATAATCAATGGCTCAATGCTAAAAGGAATTCAGAGCATGCATAACATGAATTCTGAGTAATTTAACATCAAGATACTGGAAATAAGATAAAAGGAAACACTTAAACTCATTGAAAAATCTCAAGAATCTCAGGTGAAGTAGAAAAAAGTCACTATCTGTCTATTACTGATATAAAAAATTTACAATAGTAGTGTCAAAAGAATTCTCCAAATGTTTCTCATTCGATTTTTTGTCTATAAATAGACCCTTTTTTCTTACATAGGATCTTCCCATCTGGCTAGATCATCGAACCATGACTTTGACATCTAATCGTAACTAAAAACTATTTTTCTGGAACAGAAAAAGACACCTAGTCTCTAAAGACTTACTCTTCTAATATGACTCTAATTTACATATATTTCATCCACTTCTCTAGTAGTGTGACAATTACATGGATAAGGATGAGATGCTCGAGTGGCATTCTCCATCACTAAGACATGAATGTACCCCCAAGATTTAAGAAACAATTGTCGTATTTTTTAGGAAAAGATAAACATTATTTAAAACTTTGTCATGATGTTGATTTGGATGAGTGACACATCTGCTAAGTAATGGATCTATGTTGGCATGGCCCACTGTCTGCTTGGATGTCTCCAAGTTTTTATTTGTCCTTCCATATGCTATTTAACCTTCAAAACCCTCACAAAATATTTCACTACAAAAACAGAGTGACTTTAGGCAATTTCGTTTCGGAATTTTGTAGTGTGCGCACTTCTGCCATTTAACCTCATTTTCTACCCCCTATGCTAATCAAAAAGTGTTTGTCAGGTCAAAATAACTAAATACCATCAATTTCCCTGCTTAGATCTCCATCAAAATGATTTTTTAATTAAAATGATTCTTCAAAAATTTCGTAGCAAATTTCGGCCTTCAAGCCTGGACCTCGCTACGAACTACCTGATTTGGCTGAAAATGCAGATTTGGTAATTTTCTTCAAAAACTCATCTTCTAAACCAAAATTGGTGTTACCTATAAGTTGTAAACTTAAACAAAAATATTTTAGACCAACTCCTCAGTCCTTGGGTGTAGAAATTATATAACTTATGTGTTATATATCCAAGATTCTCCTGATCACACACTATTTTAACTTCATGCACAATACAGAATCTATTCCACCATTGATCATCACATGCGGAAATTAACACAATTGCAATGCACACATGAAACCATAAAATTAAGTACATATTATTATACTTGTTTTAACAGAAATGGAGTCGAAAACCCTAACCATTCAGATATAATATGTCATAGAGATCATGTAACACCTATACAAAGTTGATCAGACAAGCCCAAGATAATATTAATTGCTACACATCTAATCGTGCCCAATCTAGCAAATTCCATGCACCGATCTCTGCCACTGCTAGTACCGCTTCTATCAAGTAATCCTCAAGCAAAGAATGTCAATGAATTGAATTGTCCAAACCTGTCACGCCTAAAATTCATTGGCATCTCCAATCACTGGGTGTTGCAAATCATGCAACACTATAGAAATACAATCATATTAATCATATTTCATCATCGATTGTACCATCGAATCGTATATGCATCAGAGTTAATCGACACAATCGATGTATTTTTCAGTTTCGATTAATGAGTTATTATTTCAGTGAATTAATTATTAATTAATTATTCCACACTCACTAGCGTATCAATCAATTAGACTAGATACAACTAGCTCAACTGTCTAATCGAAGAATTCAAACACAACTCACCAACTACTTATAACCCAATTAAAACTCTATCACATGAGTTCTAATCAGATTCCTGCGATTAGCTCTAGTAAACCACGGTCTAAGATAACCCTCTCGTCATGAACATGCCACATCTGTGCACTTAACTGAAGTGCTCCAAGAGAATAAGATAATGTTTAGAGTCCAAATATTATTAAGAGCTACTAATATTCGACATATCTATTTTTAGACTGGAAATCTAAAAATAGATTCTTCCCAATATGTCTAAAAATAGAAGTCCATCTATTGTTCCAACTTGACCAACCATCCACAAATACCATCCTGCAACTCATAGAATATGATCGACATGTCTAAAAATAGACATAGTCCAAAAATAGACTTTACGCCAAAAATAGCCTGCGGGCCCACTTAATGAAGGCGACTCTTTTCACTAATCTCATCATCTTGTTGAATCTCAACACTCCCTCTCAACAAGATAGGGATTATCTGCCACCCCGATCCGTCTCTATGGTATTCGAATCTGCTCCTAGTGAGCACCTTCGTCAGAATATCTGCATCCTGATCCTTCGTAGGAATGTAAGAAAACAACATGATCTTCCGCTACACACAATCTCTGATATGATGGTACCGGATGTCAACGTGTTTAGATCTATCATGAAATACTGGATTAACTGAGAGATTAATGCAACTCTGATTATCACAATATATCACAGTAGGATCCAAGTGTGAACCGAACAACCCGACCAGGATCTTCCTCATCCATATAGCCTCGCATGCAGCCAAACTTGCTGCCATGTACTTGGCCTCCACTGAACTAAGTGCCACAGATCTCTGTTTCTTTCTATACCAAGAAACTTCTGTAGAATCGATACTGAAAATCCCTCCAGATGTGCTCTTTATGTCCGTTGGGCTCCCTGCCCAATATGCATCCGTGAAGCCATGCAGCTTCACCTCATCTGACTGTCTGTACCATAATCCATATCCCGATGTGCCCCTGAGATACCTCAGGACATGCTTTCCTGCCTTCCAAAAGAGCTTGGTAGGCTTAACCATAGCTTGTGAAATCTGGTTAACAGCATAGCATATGTCCGGTCGTGTATTGACTAGATACATGAGTGAACCAACCAACTGTCGATAAACAGTGGCATCCACTACCTCTGCCGATGTAGCATCCTCTTTCCTCCAACCACCAGGAAGAGGAGTGTCAATAGGCTTGAACCCTTGCATGTTAAACTTCTCCAGTATCTCCCAGGCATACTTGCCTTGAGACACAAATAGTCCACCCTTCCGCTGGAAAATTTCCAATCCCAGGAAATAATGAAGGAGGCCCAAGTCCTTCATCTCAAACTCCTTTGCAAGATCTGCCTTGCATGAGTGTATCAACAGTTCATCACCTATTAGTATCAAATCATCTACATAAAGTACAATGATCAGTAACTTACCCTCCACCACAATCTAGTATAGGTTCGAATCTGCCTCACTCTTGGCGAAACCAAGTCCGGTGAAATAACTGTCTATCCATGTGTACCAAGCACAAGGTGCTTGTTTCAGCCCATACAGCGCTATTTTGAGCCTGCACACATGCGATTCGCTACTGAAGATTTTGAATCCTTCAGGCTGCTCTATGTACACCTCCTCCTTAATGACTCCATTGAGGAACGCATTCTTCACATCCATCTGATGAATGTGCAAACCCATCTGCGCTGAGAGAGCAAGGATGGTCCGTATGGAAGAATACCTTGAGACAGGTGCAAAGGTTTCTTCATAGTCGATCCCCTTGATCTGTGAGGAGCCCCAGGAAACAAATCTTGCGTTATACTTCTCGACGCTCTCGTCAGTAGTTTGCTTCACTTTGTAGATCCATCTCAAACCTACCACTGATTTCCCTTCCGGCCTTGGGAGAATCCCCATGCACTGTTTCTGACAATCGAATCATACTCTTCCACCATGGCATCTACCCATGCAGGATCCTCCACAGCTTCCTCGAAAGAAGATGGTTATGTCATGATACACTTGCTCATCAGAGCCATGTATCCAGTAAATCGGTCAGGTGACTATCTCTGTCTTCACTGTGATGTAGGTGCTCCTACATTCTGCGCTGCATCAAGATTCAGTCGCTCAGCCTCTGTAGTGTGCTTCTGCCCTCTAATGTTTGGTGTTGCATGAGTGGTTTCTTCCACTCCATGAACCTCCTCTTGTGGCTGATCCACATCCTGAGGCTCATCTTTAGGAACAAGTAGCTCCTCATCTGCATGCAAGTGTAGCTCCCTCTCAAGCGACAACTTCATGGCTTTCTCCTCATGAAATTTGATATCCCGTCGCACAACAGTCTTCCGACTATCTGGAAAATACACACGATAATTGTGGGGCGTTTCTGTGTACCCCACAAATATACCAACCTCTGTAGTCGGCTCCAGCTTCTTCCTAGAATCCTTCATCACATGAATGTAAACAGGTGAGCCAAAAATCTTCAAATGAGAAATATCAGGCTTCTTACCAGAAAATGCCTCTTCGGGTGTACGCATGCCAAGTACTCTATGAGGAGAACAATTTTTCACATAAACCGCAGTGTTGCATTCTTCAACCCACAAGTGTATAGGAAGGCCCTGATCATGCAACATCGCCCGTGCAGCACCCACGATCGTTCTATTCTTTCTCTCTGTGACCCCATTCTACTGTGGGTTATGAGGCGCTATGAGCTCTCTTCGAATTCCTTCTGTGCTGCAAAAGTATTTGAATTCGCCAGAGATGAATTCACCACCATTATCGCTCCTTAGAGCTTTCACGTGCTTCCCCAACTCTTTCTCAACCAGTGCCTTGAACTCACAGAACTTTGAGAATGTCTCACTCTTCTTCTGCATGAAGAAGATCCAGCATTTATGAGAAAAGTCATCAAAAAATATCACATAATACCTGTGCTTTGCTGTCGAAGCTACTAAGAAAGGTCCACACATGTGTGTGTGAAGTCTATCAAGGATCGTCGTGGTGCGACTATCCTTCTCATGAAAAGTGGTCTTCACAAATTTTACCAAAGTACATCCCCTGCACTGATCTGTGTTGAGATTGCAACAAGATGATGAGCTTAGTGGAAAGAAGTCGCCTTCACTAAGTGGGCCCGCAGGCTATTTTTGGCTCAAGTCTATTTTTAGACTATGTCTATTTTTAGACATGTCAATCATGTTCTATGAGTTGCGGGATGCTATTTGTGGATGGTTGGTCAAGTTGGGAAAAATAGATGGACTTCTATTTTTAGACATATTGGGTGGAATCTATTTTTAGATTGCCAGTCTAAAAATAGATATGTCGAATATTATTAGCTCTTAATAATATTTGGACTCTAAACATTATCTTATTCTTTTGGAGCACTTCAGTTAAGTGCACAGATGTGGCACAAGAGCTCATGAAAGAGGGAGATACGCTATTCCCGAGGGTTAAGTGACCTCATTTACGGATATTTCTAAAGTAACTCATGTGGCAGAGTTTGGTGGAGTTATTGAGGCAGTTGATGGACTTGTGTTCAGTTTAACTCAGTTAGACACAGTTGAGCTATTTGTATCTAGTCTAACTGATTGATACACTAGTGAGAGTGTTGTGAATTAATTAATAATTAATTCACTAAATATTAACTCACTAATCAACTAAAGAATACATCATTTAACTACAGTGCATGGACAGTTTCAGTGGAGACCAGTGGAGAGGTAGGTGAAAGAGCAAGTGTGACTATCAGTTGTGACTATAGTGATGCATTGATTGCATCCAACACTCAGTGGAGATGCCAATGAGGATTGTGTGAGCAAGGCTGGCTGAATTCGATTTCATTCATAGCCATTCTTCAGCAGGGATTGCGCAAGAGAGGTAGGCTATCGCAAAGAGATTGGAGCATGTGTTTTGCTAGATCTAGCTTGATTAGTGTGTAGCAATTGGAGGTTGTGCTGAGAGATTGTGAGGAGCTTTGTACAATGATTGTTACATGATCTCTATGACATATAATATACATATAGTTGGGGGTTTCCAGCTTTAAGCTTTCCCATGAAATATTTTGTTCATATGTGATTGTTTATGGTTTTAATGTGCGCATGCAATTGATTTTATTTCCACAATTAATGATCAATGGTAGAAGAGATTCTCAGACAGTATGTTTTGAAGTTAAAATAGTGTGTGATCAGAGAATATTGTTGAATAAGAGTATCAATTATTCAAATTTCTACATGGCATCGAGCTAAATTGATCATTGGAGCACCGTAAAACATTAAAGTGGTTGAGTTTTTTGAGCCGTGGAATTCTGGACTTATGTGCTGTGTTGTTTTCTTGGTGTCGAAGTTGAGATGCCTTTCAAGGGATTGCGATTGGAGTATGCCCTTGAGGGAAGCTCGAATTATATTCCATGGAAGGACAGGATGGAGGTGGTGCTGGAGGACAATGAGTTGAAGGAGTTCATAGATGCAGAAATTCCAAAACCTACTTCTAGCGATGCTGATGCACTTGACGCATGGCAAAAGAAGACAAAAAAATGTCGAAGGATTCTGTTGGAAGGTGTGAAGGATCACATAGTGTCTAGCCTTCATGGTAAAGCTTCTCCATTCTTGATGTGGAAAGCTTTGACAGATTTATTCCAAAGCAAGAGCGACCAGAGGAAGTTGGCGCTAAAGGATAAACTCAAGAACATAAAAATGGAGAAAGGCGACAGTATGCCCAAGTACCTCACAAAGTTCATCCAGTGCAGGGATGAGCTGGGAAGTGTGGGGGTTACTGTAGATGACGAGGACTTGGTGAGCTTGGCTCTACTTGGGCTTTCGAAGAGTTGGCATTCCTATCAGGACTCTGTCAATGGTCGGGAGAAATTGCCAGGATGAGAGCGACTTTGGTCGGATCTTGTGCAAGAGGAGATAAGGCGAAGTACCAGGGATGGATCTTCATCAAAGAACTCAGATGAAGAAAATTGTGCTTTGGCTGCCAAAGCAAGGAAGGGGAAGAGCAAGAATAATGCTTCTCAATCCGGTGCGAAAGGCAAGAAGCAGGACATGTCCAAGGTGAATTTCTTTCACTGTCACCAACACATACATTACGCCACTAATTGTCCACAGAAGAAGAAAAATAAGCAGGATGTTGGATCTGCAGTTGGAGAGGCCTTAGCCTCGCAGTTTGAGCTGGATTTTTCACTGATCGCATGCTTGGTCTCAAGTATGATGGGTTCAGTTTGGTTTTTTGACAGTGGTGAGTCTTTTCACATGACAGGAGATAAAGATTTGTTTACTGATCTGGATGAGAAAGATCTTGGAGTGCACATCGAGATGGGTGATGATGGCAGATACAATGCAACCAGTATCGGTACCATTTCCTTTGAGAGGGAGTCTGGTAAACCCTTCGTATTGAAGGAAGTGATGCATGTTCCAGGATTGAAGAAGAATCTTATCTATGTGGCGATGTTAGAAGACAAGGGATATGATGTTGTCTTTAGCGAGGGAAAGGCTTTCCTGCGCAGTAAGGCAACTGGTGAGACCCGGAGGATAGGGGTTCGAGTTAAGAACCTTTATCAATTGCAGGTAGATGGTTGCGCAGCAATGGCAGGCAAGGCAGAAGGAGTGGTGAGTCGGGATGATGGCGAGTTGTGGCACCGGAGATTGGGCCACCTTCACCATGGAGCTTTGAAGATACTGCAGCAGATTTCTACTGGGCTTCCTAAGGGTACTCTTGCGCACTCAGATCAGTGCAAGGGATGTACCTTGGGAAAATTTGTGAAAGCCACCTTTCACGAGAAGGATAGTCGCGCCATGAAGATCCTTGAGAGAATTCACACAGACGTGTGTGGACCTTTCTCAATAGCTTCGTCGATAAAGCACAAGTACTATGTGATATTTGTTGATGATTTTTCTCGGAAGTGCTAGATCTTCTTCATGCAGAAGAAGAGCGAGACATACTCAAATTTATATGACTTCAAGGCACTAGTTGAGAAAGAATCGGGGAAGCAGGTGAAGGCTATTAGGAGTGACAATGGTGGTGAATTCATCTCTGGCGAATTCAAGGAATTTTGCAGCGCTGAAGGAATTTGAAGAGAGCTCATAGCACCTCATAACCCATAGCAGAATGGGGTTGCTGAGCAGAAGAACAGAACGATCGTGGGTGCTGCACGGGTCATGTTGCATGATCAGGGCCTTCCCATACACTTGTGGGCTGAGGCATGAAATACTGCATTATATGTGCAGAACCGTTGTCCTCATAGGATACTTGGCATGAGTACACCCGAGGAGGCGTTTTCTGGTAAGAAGCCTAATATTTCCCATTTGAGGATTTTTGGTTCACCTGTTTACATTCATGTGACTAAGGATGCCAGGAAGAAGAGCTGACTGCAGAGGTTGGGATATTTTTGGGGTACACTGATACACCCTACAACTGTCGTGTGTATTTTCCAGACAGTGGCAAGACTGTTGTGTGACGGGATATCAAATTTCATGAGGAGAAAACCTTGGATTGTTCGCTTGAGAGGGAGCCACACTTGCATGCAGATGAGGAGCTATTAGTTCCTAAGGATGAGTCTCTAGATGTGGATCAGCCATAAGAGGAGGTTCATGGAATGGAAGAAACCACTCATGCAACGCCAACCATTAGAGGGAGGAAGCGCACTATAGAATCTGAGCGACTGAATATTGATGCAGCGCAGAATGTAGGAGCCCCTACATCATAGCGCAGACAGAGAAAGTCACCTAACCGATTTACTGGATACATGGCTCTGATGAGCAAGTGTATCGTGACAGAACCATCAACTTTCGAGGAAGCTGTGGAGGATCCTGCATGGTTAGATGCCATGGTGGAAGAGTATGATTCGATTGTCAAAAATAAGGTATGGGAGATTCGTTGGTCGTGAAGGGAAATCGTTATAGTTTAGCGTGATTCACAAAGTGAAGCAAGCAACCGAGCGGGAGTGCGTATAAACACATACAAAGACGGTTTCAGGCTTTCGTTGTACGGAGGGGACCGTACTGCGAGAAAACCTTTACACCGTCGCAAAGGCAGCCCTTCCGTCACGCACGACCCTTGCCTCTCTCCCCGGCCGCGCATGGTGGCACATTCATCGGGACAGATGTGAAGACCCCCCGCCTTCGGGGCCCGATGACGGAGGAGGAGGTGTACATAGAGCACGCTAGTTGCTTTCAGACATCCGGCCACGAGTCACATGTGTGCGTTCGCGAGAGCGTTGTATGAAGGAACACACCTCCTCGGCCATAACATGGAGGGGATGCGATTTCGTCTGCTGGACTTGGGATTTTCCAAGAGGAGAAGATCCCAATCCATACCGTACGTGGTGGGAGGGTAAGTTGTTGATCATTTTACTTTATGTAGATGATTTGATTTTGACAGGTGATGAACTGTTGATACTCTCATGCAAGGCTGATCTTGCAAAAGAGTTTGAGATGAAGGACTTGGGCCTCCTTCATTATTTCTTGGGATTGAAAATTTGGCAGCGCAGTGATGGATTTTTTGTGTCTCAAGGCAAGTATGCCCTAGAGATACTGGAGAATTTCAACATGCATGGCTGCAAGCCTATCGACACTCCTCTTCCTGGTGGTTGGAGGAAAGAGGATGCTACATCGGCAGAGGTAGTGGATGCCACTATTTATCGATAGTTGGTGGGATCGCTTATGTATCTGGTCAATACACGACCCGACATATTCTATGCTGTTAACCAGCTTTCACAATCTATGGTTAAGCCTAAAAAGCTCTACTGGAAGGTAGGCAAGCATGTATTGAGATATCTCAGAGGCACATCGAGATATGGATTATGGTACAGACAGTCGGATGAGGTGAAGCTGTGTGGCTTCACGGATGCAGATTGGGCAGGGAGCCCAACGGACATAAAGAGCACATCTGGAGGGATTTTCAATATCGGGCCCATGCTGCCAGCTTGGCACAAACAGTAGCGCAGGATCCGGGCACCCGCTTAGCAGATGGCCTAGTATATGGCAGCGATTGGTCACGCAGTGGCGATATGGATGATAAAGACCGGCGTTCAAAGTTGACCCGTTCACACTTAGATCCCACTGTGATATTGTGATATATTGTGATAATCAGAGTTACATCAAACTCTCGGTCAATCTAGTATTTCATGATAGATCTAAACACATTGACATCCGGTATCATCATATAAGAGATTGTGTGCAGTGGAAGATCATGTTACTTTCATACATTCCCACGGAGGATCAGGATGCTGATATCTTGACGAAGGCGCTCACCAGGAGAAAATTCGAATACCACAAGGGCAGGATAGGGGTGGCAGATAATCCTTATCTTGTTGAAAGGGAGTGTTGAGATTTCAACAAGATGATGAGCTTAGTGGAAAGAATTCGCCTTCACTAAGTGGGCCCGTAGGCTATTTTTGGCGCAAGTCTATTTTTAGACTATGTCTATTTTTAGACATGTCGATCATGTTCTATGAGTTGCAGGATGCTATTTGTGGATGGTTGGTCAAGTTGGGAAAAATAGATGGACTTCTATTTTTAGACATATTGGGCGGAATCTATTTTTAGATTGCCAGTCTAAAAATAGATATGTCGAATATTATTAGCTCTTAATAATATTTGGACTATAAACATTATCTTATTCTCTTGGAGCACTTCAGTTAAGTACACAGATGTGGCGCAGGAGCTGACAGAAGGAATTACGCTATTCCTGAGGGTTAAGTGGAGCTATTGCATGGATATTTTATTTAGAACTCATGTGACAGAGTTTGGTGGAGTTATTGAGGCAGTTGATGGAGTTGTGCTCAATTTAACTGAGTTAAACATAGTTGAGCTAGTTGTATCTAGTCTAACTGATTGATACACTAGTGAGAGTGGTGTGAATTAATTCTTAATTAATTCACTAATTATTAACTCATTAATCAACTAAATAATACATCATTTAACTACATTGCATGGACAGTTTCAGTGAAGACCAATGAAGAGGTAGGTGAAAGAGCAGTGCGACTATCAGTTGTGACTATACTGTTGCATGATTTGCAACAACCAGTGATTGGAGATGCCAATGAGGATTGTGTGAGCAAGGATGGACCAATTCGAGTTCATTCAGAGCCATTCTTCAGTAGTGATTGCGCAGTAGAGGCAGGTTATCAGGTGGCAGAGATTGGAGCATGTGATTTGCTAGATCGAGCTTGATTAGTGTGTAGAAATTGGAGATTATAATGAGGGCTTGTGAGGAGCTTTGTATAATGATTGTTACATGATCTCTATGACATATAATATACATATAGTTGGGGTTTTTCAGCTTTAAGCTTTCCCATAAATATTGTGTTCATATGTGTGATTGTTTATGGTTTTAATGTGCGCATGCGATTGTTTTTATTTCCGCAATTAATGATCAATGGTAGAAGAGATTATGTATTGTGCATGAAGTTAAAATAGTGTGTGATCAAGAGAATCTCGGTGAATAATATATCAGTTATTCAAAATTCTACAATCTGACTGTGCAAGTGTACCTTGGGGAAGCCCGGTAGAAATCTGCTACAAAATTTTCAAAGCGCCATGGTGAAGATGGCCCAATATCTTGTGCCACAATTCGCCCTCATCCAGGCTCACCACTCCTTTTTCTTTTCCTGCCATTGTTGTGCAGCCATCTACCTACAATTGATAAATATTCTTAACTCGAACCCCTATCCTCCAGGTTTCACCAGTTGTTTTACTGTGCAGGAGAGCCTTTCCCTCGCTAAAACAACATCATAACCCTTGTCTTCCAACATCGCCACAGAGATCAGATTCTTCTTCAATCCTGGAACATGCATGACATCCTTCGATATGAAAGGTTTACCAGACTCCCTCTCAAAGGAAATGGTCCCGATACCAGTCGCAATGTATCTACCATCATCGCCCATCTCGATGTGCACTCCAAGATCCTTCTCATCCAGATCACTAAACAAATATTTGTCTCCGGTCATATGGAAAGACGCACCACTGTCAAGAAACCACATTGATCCCATCACACATAAAACCAAGCATGTGATCAGTGAAAAATCCAGCTCAAACTGCGAGGCTAAGGCCTCTCCAGCTGTAGATCTAGCAGCCTGCTTATTTTTCTTCTTCTGTGGACAATTAGTGGCGTAATGTCCGTGTTGGTGACAGTGAAAGCACTTCACCTTGGACAAGTCCTACTTCTTGCCTTTTGAACCAGATTGAGAAGGATTTTTCTTTCCCTTCCCTTTCCTTGATTTGGCAGCCAAAGCACAATTTTCTTCATCTTCATTCTTCGATGAAGATCCATCCCTGGTACCCCGCCTTATCTCCTCCTGCACAAGATCTGACCAAAGTCGCTCCCATCCCGACAGTTTCTCTCGACCATTGACAGAGTCTTCGTAACTATGCCAAATATTTGGAAGCCCAAGGAGAGCCAAGCTCACTAATTCTTCTTCATCAATAGTAAACCCACACTTCCTAGCTTATCCCTACACTAGAAAAACTTCGTGAGGTACTTGGGTATGCTGTCGCCTTTCTCCATTTTTATTTTCCTGAGTTTTTCTTTAATCGCCAACTTCCTCTGGTCACTTCTGCTTTGGAACAAGTCTGTCAAAGCTTTCCACATCAAGAATGGACTAGCTTTACCATGAAGGCTGGACACTATGTGATCCTTCACACCTTCCAATAGAATCCTTTGACACTTTGCTGTCTTCTTTTGCCATGCATCAAGGGCAGCAGCATCGCTAGAAGCAGGTTTTGGAATTTCTGCATCTATGAACTCCTTCAACCCATTATCATCCAACACCACCTCCATCCTGTCCTTCCATGCAATATAATTCAAGCTGCCCTCAAGGGCATACTCCAATCGCAATCCATTGAAAGAAATTTCAATGAATGCTCAACTTCGACACAAAGAAAACACTACAGCAAATTCGAATTCCACCAGCACAAAACTCAACCGCTTCAATAATTGCAATCTGCTCCAATGATCAACTGCTGCGATACCATGTAGAAATTATATAACTTATGTGTTATATATCCAAGATTCTCCTGATCACACACTATTTTAACTTCATGCACAATACATAATCTATTCCACCATTGATCATCACATGCGGAAATTAAATCAATTGCAATGCACACATGAAACCATAAAAATTCACACACATTAACACAGTTATTTTAATGGGAAAGCCTAAAGCTAAAAAACCCAACTATCTGTATATAATATATGTCATAGAGATCATGTAACAGTCCTCATACAAAGCTGATCATATCAAGCTCTCAGTACAATACAATCGCTACACACTAATTAGGCCTGATCTAGCAAATCCATGCACCGATCTTTGCCACCTGCTAGCCTGCCTCTACTGTGCAATCCCTGCTGAAGAATGGCTCTGAATGAACTCGAATTGCTCCAATATTGACCGCGCAATCCTCATAGGAATCTCCACTTAGTGTTGGATGCAATCAATGCATCACTATAATCACAACTGATAGTCTATCTTACCCTTTCACCTATCTCTCCATTGGTCTCCACTGAAACTGTCCATGCACTGTAGTTAACTAATGTATTCTTCAGTTGATTAATGAGTTATTATTTAGTGAATTGATTATTAATTAATTCACACCACTCTCACTAGCGTATCAATCAGTTAGACTAGATACAACTAGCTCAACTGTGTCTAACAGAGTTAAACTGAACACAACTCCACCAAACTCTATCACATGAGTTCTAACTAAAGTCCTCATGAATTAGCTTCTGTAAACCCTCAGGAATAGCGTAATTCCTTCTGTCAGCTGTTGTGCCACATCTGTGGACTTAACTGAAGTGCTCCAAGAGAATAAGATAATGTTTAGAGTCCAAATATTATTAAGAGCTAATAATATTCGACATATCTATTTTTAGACTGGAAATCTAAAAATAGATTCCGCCCAATATGTCTAAAAATAGAAGTCCATCTATTTTTCCAACTTGAATAACCATCCACAAATAGCATCCTACAACTCATAGAATATGATCAACATGTATAAAAATAGACTTTACGCCAAAATAGCCTGCGGGCCCACTTAGTGAAGGCGACTCTTTTCACTAAGCTCATCATCTTGTTGAATCTCAACATTGGGTACTTCATCTTTAGCAACAACAAGTTGCACCTCAGGTTCATCTACCAATCTAATCTTGAACCCTCTTTTCTTTAGTTCTTCTTGGATCATGTCTATTTGGTCTTCCAACTTTTTGACCTGCCCTTTGGGCTTTTTTCTCTCAGACTGTAACCATAGATTCGTTTTCCTTGTTTTTTTCACCACCTTCCTCAGAGGAAGACTTCTCTTCAGCATCTTCTTGGAATTTGACAAGTTTTATCATACTTTTCCAGTTTCTCCTTCATCTCTTTCTCAAAATCTGTCATTAGTTATCTGTCCACCTTGGCCTCTTTTAATTCCAACTTGACTTCAACTACTTCTTCCCTGGCCTCTGTTAATTGCTATTGCAAGATTTTCACTTAAATCTTTTCCTCAAAATGTTCTTTCGCTTTCCTTTGTACAAATACCTCTTCTGATGCTGGAGATAGGTCCATGATGTTCTCTGGTTGCTTACCTTCACTAATATTTTTTTATTTTTTTTATTTCCATGGCTTCCTTTTTTTGCTATGACCTGGTCATTAGCTTTCTTGGCTGGAAAATGTAACCAACATCCTCCCCTGCAAAATCCAACTTCTTGACAGTCTTACCTTTCTCAATTTTTCTTCTATCTCCTTCAATGTATTATGCCTATACAATTGGGGATTGTTCAATGTCTATTTCCTGTAGGATGTCTTCTAGGTTTCTTTTGGAAAAGGTTTGGCTCCTTGTTATCCTTCTGTTGTTTTTACTAATTCTTTGTTTTTGTCTTGCAAGTGATGGGTGAGGGATATTAGTCTCTTGCAGAGGTTTAAATTCAATATCTATTGGTTCCACAGGAGGTTTTCTTCCTTATTCATTGATTTATTCTAATACAACTGGAGATGGAGTGCTCTTTCATTTCAAAATATTATTTGGTGTCACTGAGTCTGCTTCATATCCACTCATTGAAAGAAAAGAGGCCCAATCTCTGTTTAACCTTTTTAATTCCTCCAAAACTCAATTTTATCAGGCCATGGTGAAAAACTGATGTTTCACTACCCTCAGCCTTGGCCTGGACCTTATCTGACATCTTCCCCAACCTTCTAAATAAAAATAAACGTAGGTCAATTGGTTGCTTACCAACGAAATGCAGAAGGATTCTGGAATGATAAGAATAAACCATGTGAAACCTCCCTTCACAGGTAAATTATTTATGGACCACCAACAACAATTTTTCATAATTTTCTTTCATATAACCCCTAAGGATGCCATTTGTCATGTCAGCTCCTTTGTGCTCTTATTTCAGAAATTCTTCACATCTTTGCATTCTGAATTTAGTACCTTTGAACCATTCCTCACCACATCTGGGTAATTTTGTAGCTTGAGAGATAACATCAGGTGACACTGTGAGGTTTAATACACCAACCTTTGAGGTTGTCCCTGTAAAATTTGTTGCAAAGTCTTTGGATATTTGGACATGAAAACCTTGTAGATTTTGACAAAAATGTAGGCAAGCAACCTTCCTGAAGGCCTCCATAGCACTACAATCTTCATTTAACCATTTCAAATCCATAGGCTCATACCTCACACAATAACCTCCTTTGTTTTCCTTCTTCTTTGATGCCATTGATACTTTATACTCTTGTTGGCTCCTTGCTTGTGACACTTGCAGAATCAAAACTAGACAGAAACATGTTTTGCGTGGTGAACCATCTCTCCAAAAGTGACACTAAGATGCTTTTCATGAAATAATTTGGATGATGAAGGACAAAGAGAAGCTTAGGGGCAAGGTTTAAAAATTAATTCGAAAATTTGAGGGAAAATGATGACGCATGTGACCACAAGAGACAATGATTACAGAAAATATGACCTTGCATGTTTGGAGATTATGATAACTAACTTGTTGACCTCATCTTTGTCTTTAGCCATAAAAAACTTGATATCCCACACCACTCTGTCAATATCTACAGAAAAACCCAGTTTCATAACGAAAATAGTTAAACTGTTGACAGATCCACTACGGAACTGTCAGGCATTTTCGTAGGGAAATTTTTGTTTTGCCATACAATTCGCTACGAAATGGTGAAAAACTGACAAGTGGATTATTTTTTTAATTTGAAAGTGTGGAGCAAAAACTAAATGATATGAGATGGACTTGACTGATATGACAAGGCTCAAGGTGGTTTAGACTTAGGGTAAACCTTACCACATGTATTTTTTTTTTTCCATGAATCTGACTATGAAACAACAGGGAACCTAGGTGAATGACATGCAAAACCCTATCAATGAAAATTTTAAGACTAATGAGTGATAACAGTGGCTCCACTGGGGATGGTGTGCCCCTGTGGTACAACAAAGAACATGTAGTTCCAGTGCCTTTTTCTGTTGAAAACAAAACTTCTAAAATTCACAAAACCTTCTTCAAGCTCTTATGGTCTTCTCCTAGGGCTCAAGCTTGATGATTAGCTTGTCTTTATTAGCAAAAAATCATAACATAAAATGAAATATCTACAATGAGTGAATATTCAGTAAAACATTAGGAGGAGCAGTGTTTCAGAAACCTGCCATTGACAAGTCCTCCTACACATAGCTGTCCATCCATTTCCTGAAGCAGATAAGTGTTGTTTCCATGATATGCAGCTACCACAAATGGTCCCTTCTAGATATTTTCAAACTTTCCATGCTTCCCCTTTTCTTCAACTTTGGCTTCCCATTTCAAAACTACATCTTAAAGCTAGAAATTTTCCTCTTTAACCTTTATGTCAAATGTTTTCTTTACTCTGTTTTGTGATTTCTAATGGTTGTTTTATACCTCTTCTCTTTTTTCTTACAGAGCTATAAGATGGTTTATACTTATTTGAATAGAATTTGGCTCCTCTTCAAGCCCTTGCAGCAACTTCATTACCGAAACTCCCAAAGAAGTGGGAAAAATAACTTCATCTCCATATACTAATTCACAAGGGGATGTACCAATGCATTGCTATGTACAGACTTTATCAGCCCAAAGAGCATATTTCAACTTCAGATGTCATGATCTCTTGTTTTCTTGCAACACCTTTTTGATAATCCTCACTATAATTTTATTGGATGACTTTGCAAGGCCATTACCTTGGGGGTAATAGGTTGTTGAATGTCCAAGTGTTATATGATACTGATGAAAAAAGCTAATTAATTTTCTTGATTTAAAAGCTTGTGCATTTTCAGTAATAATCTTCATAGGAAAACCAAACCTGGAAAAAATATTGTTCTCCAAGAATTCAATGATGACTGAATCAGTGGCCTGCCTTGTTGGGATTGCTTCGATCCATTTAGTGAAATGGTATGTGGCTGTCAAAATCCAGTGTTGCTGCCCTAAATATGTTGGATGTATTTCACCAATGAAATCCAACCCCCATTTGGAAGGGTGCTTCAACATATATTGGCATCAAAGGTAAAGGAATCAACTTTTTCTTACCATAAACATTTTGGCATTCATGCCATGCAACGATCTTCTTGAAGACATCCTTAAACATAGTAGACCAATAGTAGCCTACACTAAGTATTCTGTTGGCTGTGTCTTTCCAGTAACGGTTTCCTCCACAATTTCCCTTATGAAACTCCTCAATGAGCTTTTGAGCTACACCTTCCAGCAAACAATTCAAAAGGATCCCACCAGTATCTTTCCAATACAAATTCTTATTCACAATATAGTATCTTAATGACTTTAGCTTTACAAACCTTGCTTTAGACTTGGTCAACTTTGAAGGAGCTTTGTGAAGATGTAAGACAAATATATTATCTCTATACCATTTAGATAATATGAATTTCTCTTCAATAGGTACCAACTCTTCCTCTTCTTCTTACAGCTCTGAAATTTCTGCAATGAAGTTCATGTCAAGACATTCAAAATTGGATTGTGCCATTAGTTTTTATAACCCTTTTGCCTTCACCAACTTTGTAGGCTTGATTTCTATGTCATACTCCAACAAAGTAGTTATCCATTTCCCTTTTTTTCCATCAGGATCAGCTTGTGTCAAAATATCTTTAACCACAGTGTTAGGTACAAATGAAATGACATGAGAATGTAAAATATAAATTCTAAAGTTTTTAAGAGCTTTGACCAAAGCATATGCCTATTTTTCCAAAATATTATACTTCAACTCATATTTGGCAAGAGTTCTGCTAAAAAATGAAATAGGTTGTTTAGTACCTTGCTGTCCTTTTTGCAATAAAACTCCAGTAATAGTATTTTTAGAGGAAAATGTGAAAACCAGATATTCACTTGAGAAATTTGGACTAATAAGCACTAGGGCTTGATTGAGGGCTTTCTTTATCTCTTCAAATGATTTCTTAGCTTCAACAGTCCACTTAATATCATCTCCCTTCTTTAACATCTTGGTAATATCTTTGACAATCTCAACAAAGTTCGAGATGAACCTTCTAACAAAATTTACCTTTCCAAGAAAGGACTAATTTCCTTCTTGTTCCTCGGAAGGTCTATCTTCTGAATTGAATTAACTCTATTAGGATCAATCCTTATCCCATCCTTTCATATGATATATCCAAGCAATTTTCCAGAAGTTAGAGAAAAAATACCTTTAGTGGGATTAAGAGAGATACCAAATTTTCTGCATTTCTGTAGAATTTTCTCCAAATGTTTCAAGTGATCCTCCTCCTTTCTTGATAACACAGTTATGTCATCCAAGTACACCACAACTGATTTTTATTTCTCCTCAACAAAGGCAATATCCATTTCTCTTTGAAAATTCGTTGTTGCATTCATCAAACCAAAATGCATCTTGGCGTACATGAGTGTTCCCCATGCTGTGGTAAAGGAAGTCTTCTCCTGATATTCTGGATGTACCAATATCTGGTTATAACCTGAAAATCCATTAAGCATGGACATTCTTTGAGAGCCAACAATATTCTACAAAATCTGATCCATCTTTGGAAGAGGATAGTTTTCCTTCAAAGAAGCCTTGTTCAGATTTCTAAAATCAATACAGATTCTGATCTCACCACTCTTCTTTCTGACAGGTACCAGATTAGAAAACCTTTTTGAAAACCTTATAGGAACAATAATCTTTGCATCAAAAAGTTTCTTAATCTCTTTATCAATCAAATGCATGAGCAATGGATTAATTCTTCTCAATTTCTGTTTGAAAGGTTTCTCATTCTCTTTCATAGGAATAGTATGTTGTATAATACTAGTATCATACCTTTTAAGATCAGCATAGCTCCATGAAAAAAAATCAATGTATTTCTTCATCATCTCCACATGATTCTACCTCATCTCCATACAAAGTAACTTTGAAAGTTTAACCATTTTAGGCGTTGTTGTTGTACCAAGATTGAAAGCTTCTACCTCCTCATCATCAGCCTGTATTCTAGGATATTTTAAAAAATGATTTTGATCAAAAAAAATTTCAAGAGGAATAAGGCCCTTTGGTATACAATTATTTTTCAGCTGCAAGACTTTAGAATTGACCTTGGTTTCATCAAACATATTTTTTTGATCCATTTGTATGTTTTCAAACTCCTCCTTTAACTCTAGGAAATTTTGAACTTGTTGGTCATCCTCAAACACTTGCCAATGAATGATATTATCAGGAATTCTTGGCCTATGCTAAACCTCAACTTCATAATTCTCATTAGAATGTGTAGGGATGACAAATAAACTTGCAGAGACAGCTAAAGAATCAGCCACTGAATTTTGGTCTTTAGTTTTCACAATGAAGACATATTCTTGAAAATTTTCAAGAATTTCCATAATCATATTTCTATAAGCCCTCATCCTTACATCCCTTGTTTGGTATGATCCATCAACTTGTTTGATTACTAACTCTAAATCACCACACACCGATATCTTCTTGGCACCTAGTCTCTTCAAAATTTCTAAACCCAAAAACAGAGATTCATATTTTACCATATTGTTGGTGCAATCAAAGTTAAGTTTAAATGAGTAAAACTTAATTTCATCATCAGGAGTGGTGATCAAACCCCCTCTCTTCCAGAAGATCCATCAAAGTGCAAAAGCCACCAACCCTCTGCTTTTTCTTCAACACCTTCCTGATTTTCAGCTTGTTATTTTATGTTTTCCCTTCAATTTCTACTTCATCAGTTAGCTCATTGAATAAAATTGATGATCCTAATTATGTCTTAATAGCATAAATTGGAAAATTTTGGTGCTTATCTTTGTTTCTCACCATGTAGGCCATCCTACTCTCCCTATACAATCTTCTCTGCTCACCAAAAACAGGAATGGTGGCATATGTCATATCCATCTCCATAGTACCTTTGATTTTAGCTGCCCAAGATCTGGATAAGAGCATGCCAAACATTGGAAGGATGTCAACTACCACTATGTCCATAACCATCATTTTAGTAGGCACTTGTGACAAGCCAACCACAACATCTTTGATAAGACCTATGCATTGAACTCTCTTGGAGTCAAAAGAAAACGTATCTTTATAAGGTCTAGTGATTTCCAAACCCATCCCCTCCATGATTACCTTAGGAATAAGGTTATGGGAACTCCCTGAGTCCAAGATCACATTGTGGAAAGTAATATCATGAATATTTAGACTGACATAAAAGGGAGGGACCTCTTCATTATACTCAACTTCCACCCTTGGTCCTAGGAAAGTGGTAGGATGATATTCTTGTAGATTAAGGATATCTGAAGGTCCTGGTTGAGAATTAAACATCTTGACAATTTTTCTTCTATATTCATTGACCTTGATAATTTCTCCAAAGGGGACAAGAATATTAATTTTAGAGATCTCATTCTATAGACTGAAAGTAGATGTGGCCTTTTCAACTTCTTTGGCAGGAGGTGGAGGTGGTGGGTCCTTCTTTTTCTCAACTGATTTAGGAACATGCTTCTTTGGCTGAGTTTTTTTTGTGGTGATGGGAAAATTTCTATTTATTAGATTGTATTGCTTTTGCATTTTTAATATGGCATGTTGAGAACCCTTTAGGTAACCAGATTTTCCCTCATCATTTTTCAAATCATGACTAGACTCATCATGCTCTTCCTTAGTTAGAAACATCCCAGACATATCTTCACCTAGACAATGGATAATATCCTCTTGAAACTCAGGCTGAGCTTCCTCTTCATCAAGAAAATTTTGTTGAAAGGGAGGCCTCACTTGTGGGCTAGGCTGATTTTTGTTTTCTCTTTGTCTTTGCTGATTTTTACGCCTCCTAGATTGTGGATTTTTGATCTGTGGATCATGTTGTGGAGGAGGTAAGGGAGTGGCTCTAAGAAGAAGTCTATACATGATTTTTTCCATAGTCTTCAACATAGAATCAAATTTAGCATCTGAGGATGAAGGTTTTTCTTCTTCTTTCAATTTGTATTTTCCCATCTTAAACCTCTTGGCATCTATCATGTTTACTTCCACCTTTACTGGATCATTCTGCATTTCTTCTAGAGAAGCAGACTCTCTTTCCCTAAGCATGATGGAAAACTCATAATCAAATGCCTTTGCATAGTGTAATTGAGTAACTCCTAGAGGAGATTTAATATGAGCAGGTATGGAGTTATAAACTTTGTTAAACCTCTTAGATAAGTCTTGGAAAGATTCATCGAAGGCTCTTTTCAAAATTTTGTATTCTTTTAGGGCTTACACTGGATTTACCTTACTCCCCCACTTGATCAAAAAAGTATCTTCTAGCTGGTCCCAATTTTGCAAACTTGTTGGAGCTAGGGCCTTAAACCATTTTCTTACTTCACCAATGAAACTATGGGAAAATAATCTCATGTTTACATCTTCATGGTTTACCTCCTCTCTATCAATGAAATCATTGAATTGATACACATGTTCCTCAGCTGATATATCCTCTTCACTCCCAAAGGTTTTAATTCTAGTTGAGTATCGATCTGGGAGGTCATGAAGAACAGCAGGGAGGAAAAGTGGAGCATACCTTGTAGTTCCAATAGGAGGAGGAGGAGGGACAATTCCAGCCATGATGACAAGAACTGTGTTATGGGGAAGGACAACAGATGAGATTGATTTATGATTATTTGGGAAAATAGTAGGTGAAGATGAGTTGTTAGGAGGTGGTGTATATGGTATCTGTAGTCTAGATATAAATGAACTCCACTCAGGAAAATGTATACAAAATTTTCTTTTCTACAGGAACTCAAATGGATCTAATTATTTTAAGTTTTCAAAAGACTCCCTCTCTAACAACAGCTATGATGTGACTGTTTTCCATAATTGTTCTTTGTATTCTTTAGATACTAGGGATGATGTGTCAATACCTATTCTTTGCAAGTCTAGTATTATATCAGTCAATTCATTTTCAGTCTTATACCTAAACAAAACTTCTTCAAATTTATCATCAAATTGCCTAACTTCGGGACTTTGAATAATTTCAGAGGACAAAGCTCTTAAATGTGATGGAATACCTGATTTTGAAGAGCTATTTCCAATTCCTCTGAGAATCCTCTTTGGATTATCCACAATTTTAGGTGGGTAAGGATCTGGATTTCCCCTTGTGTGTCTTTTTCTTGAAGCCACCTATGAGCATGAAAATTTCTAGTGGAGTCACCAAGGTAGTTTCTGCAGCCTCGAAAAGTTCTGAGCTCCTACTACCTCCAAGAGTTAAGCTTCACTATTTGAGCACAAACTTGGGGAAATATCTCTTCAGACTCCCGGTAGATGCACCAAAATGTTATCTCTAAATTGGTCCTAATGGGCTGCTCCACCAGACAACTTAGAGTAACTCTTTCAAACCAAATTTTGACTAAGGATTAGCCTCTTCAGCCTAAGAGGGCTTTCTCAATTTAGCTACTGATTTGCTCAATTAGGTATTAAAACAGATGGCTAACTATGTGAGTGTCTTATTGTATTTGAGTGCAGGTGAAAAATGGGAAAAATTTCACTACCATTGGGGTCATGGAGTCAATAAAAGGAATTCAATGACAAGTATATCTACTTATGGAAACCAAGTATTTTTTCTGTTTCAATGAAAGGACAACATTAACACAAGGAGACAATCAATAGCTCAATGCTAAAAGGAAGTCAAAGCATGGATAACATGAATTCTAAGTAATTTAACATCAATATATTGGAAATAAGATAATAAGAGACGCATAAACGCATTAAAACATCTCAAGAATCTCAGGTAAAGCAGAAAACAGTCACTGTCTATCTATTACTGATATAAAATATTTACAATAGTAGTAGTGTCAAAAGCATTCACTAACCCTTTCTCATTCGATTTTTTTGTCTATAAATAGACCATTTTTTTCTTACATAAGATCTTCCTAGTTGGCTAGACAGAAGAAGACACCTAACCTCTAAAGACTTACTCTTCTAATAGGACTCTACTTTACATTTATTTCATCCACTTCTCTAGTAGTGTGAAAATTACATGGATAAGGATGAGATACTCGAGTGGCATTCTCCATCACTAAGACATGAATGTACCCCCAATATTTAAGAAACAACTATCTTATTTTTTAGGAAAAAATAAACATTATTTAGAACTTTGTATTCATGCTGATTTGGATGATTGACACATCTTCCAAGTAATGGATCTCTGTTGGGATGGCCCATTGTCTGCTTGGATGTATCCAGGTGGTTGGTTGTCCTTCCATATGTTATTTAAACCTTCAAAACTCTCCAAAAATATTTTTCCGCAAAAAAAAGTGACTTTAGGCAATTTCGTAGCGAAATTTTATAGCGTACCCACTTCTGCCATTTAACCTCCTTCCCAACCCCCCCCCCCCCCCTCTCTACTAATCAAAAGTGTCTGTCAGGTCAAAATAACTAAATACAATCGATTTCCCTCATTTGATCTCCATCAAACTGATTTTTTAAATAAAAACCATTCTTCATAAATTTCGTAGCGAATTTTGGCGTTCAAGCCTGGACCTCGCTACGAAACTGCCTGATTTCACTGAAAATGCAAATTTGGTAATTTTTTTCAAAAAATCAAATTCTAAACCAAAATTTGTGTTACTTGCAAGATGTAAACTTAAACAAAAATATTTTAGATCAACTCGTCAGTCCTTGGGTACTTCATCTTCAGCAACAATAGGTTGTACCTCAGATTCATCTACCAATCTAATCTTCAACTCTCTTTTCTTCAGTTCTTTTTGGATCATGTCCATTTGGTCTTCCAACTCTTTGACCTGCCCTTTGAGATTTTTCTCTCAGACTGTAACCACATATTCCTTTTCCTTGTTTTTTTTCACCACCTTCCTCAGAGGAAGACTTCTCTTCAACATCTTCTTAGCATATGAAAAATTTTTATCATACTTTTCCAACTACTTGTTCATCTCTTTCTCAAAATATTCCATTGGTTGTCAGTCCACCTTGGCCTCTTTTAATTCAAACTTGACTTCAACTACTTCTTCGATGACCCCTCTTAATTTCTCTTGCAAGATTTTCACTTCAATCTTTTCCTCAACATGTTCTCTTCCTTTCCTTTGTACAAAGACCTCTTCTGCTATTGGAGATAGGTCTATGATGTTCTCTGGCTTCTTAATTCACTAATATTTTCTGATATTTTGATTTCCATGGCATCCTTTGCCAATAGTGACCTGGTCATTGGATTTCTTGGCTGGAAAATGAAACCAACATCCTCCCCTACAAAATCCAACTTCTTGACAGTCCTACCATTCTGCATCTTTCTTCTATCTTCTTCAATGTCTTCTGCCTGTACAATTGGGGAGTCTTCAATGTCTATTTCCTGTAGGATGTCTTATAGGTTTCCTTTGGAAAAGGTTTGGCTCCTTGTTACCCTTCTGCTGTTGCGTTTACTAATTCTCTGTTTTGTCTTGCAGGTGATGGTTGAGGGATATTAGTCTCTTGTAGAGGTTCAACTTCAATGTCCATTGGTTCCACGGGAGGTTTTCCTCCTTCTCCATGGATTTCTTCTATTACAACTAGAGATGGAGTGCTCTTTGGTTTTTAAATATTCTTTGGTGCCACTGAGTCTACTTCATATCCACTCATGAAAAGCAAAGAGGCCCAATCTCTTTTTATTCCTCCAGAACTAACAATTTGATCAGGCCATGGTGAAAAATTGATGTTTCACTAGCCTCAACCTTGGCCTAGACCTTATCTGACATCTTCCCCAAACTTCTAAATAAAATTAAAGGTATTTTGAGTGGTTTCTTACCAGTGAAATGCAGAAGGAGTCTGAAATGATAAGAATAAACCATGTGAAACCTCCCTTCGCTGGTAAAGTATTTCTAGACTACCAACAATAGTTTTGCATAATTTTATTTCATATAACCCCTGCGGATGCCATTTTTCATGTTAGCTCCTCTGTGCCCTTGTTTGAGAAATTCTTCACAGCTTTGCATTCTGAATTTAGTACCTTTGAACCATTCCTCACCACCTCTTGGTATTTATGTAGCCTGAGAGATAGCATCAGGTGACACTGTGAGGTTTAATACACCAAAATTTGAGGTTGTCCCTATGAAATTTGCTGCAAAGTCTTTGGATATTTGGGCATGAAAACCTTGCAGCTTTTGAAAAACTATAGGCAACCAACCTTCCTGAAGGCCTCCATAGAACTGGGATCTTCATTGAACAATTTCAAATCCATAGGCTTGTACCTCACACAGTAACCTCCTTTGTTTTCCTTCTTCTTTGATGTCATTGATCCTTTATACTCTCTTTGCCTCCATGCTTGTGACACTCAAAGAATCAAAACTAGATAGAAACCTGTTTTGCGTGGTGAACCAGCTCTCCAAAAGTGACACTGAGATGATTTTCTTGAAAGAATTTTGATGATGAATGACAAAGAGAAGCTTAGGGGCAAGGTTTAAAAAGTAATTCGACAATTTGAGGGAAAATGATGACACATGTGACCACAAGAGGAAATTATTATAAAAAATATGACCTTGCATGCTTGGAGATTATGATAACTAACTTTTTTACCTCACCTTTGTCTTTAGCCATCAAAAAATTGACATCTCACACTACTCTGTTAATCTTTGCAGAAAAAACCTAGTTTTGTAGCAAAAATAGTTAAACTGCTGATAGATCCACTACAGAACTGTCAGGCAGTTTCATAGCAAAATCTGTTGTTTTGCCATATAATTTGTGACGAAATGGTGAAAAACTGACAAGTGGATTATTTTTTTAATTTCAAATCATGGGAGTGAAAACTAAAAGATATGAGATGGACTTGAATGATATGACAAGGCTCAAGGTAGGTTTAGATTTAGGGTAAACCTTACACTAGTACAAAATGCATATCATTTAAGTTAGTCACTTTTAGTTTAGTCACTTATTATCTAGTCATATATTTTATCCCTAGACTAAATTAGTCATTTAAGTTAGTCGTTTTTAGTTTAGTCACTTATTATCTAGTCGTATATTTTATTCCTAGACTAAATTAGTCATTTAAGTTAGTCATTTTTAGTTCGGTCACTTAAAATTGCTCAAATTTAGTAGTAATTCACTTGAAATAATTGTGGTGACTAACTTTTTTAGTCACCTAATCACTAATTTCATCATTTTTTACTAGTGTTAACACATTTATTTTTTTTAAATTTCATGAATTTGACTATGAAACAACATGGAACCTAGGTGAATGACATGTAAAACCCTATCAATGAAAATGTTAAGATTAATGAGTGATAACATACCACATTGTGCAATGTCATATTTCGAGGTTGTATAAATTGCAATGTAATGTAACATTGTGATAATGGTTGCCACATTGTGATAATGTTTATAACATTGTGACTTTGGATATATTTATGTACGATATTGACTTCACAATATGAATATGAATATTATTATTATTAGTCAACATTATTAACATTAATATTGTTATTATTAAACATTTTTAAATATTGATTGTGACCGACAAAGGATGACCTTTGTTGATTAAGGTTGATAATGTTTGACTTTAGTCAACCATGGTTGACTATTATTGAATATGATTGAGTCACATTGGCTAAGGATGACTATGAGTGAATAAGCTTGACAATTGTGAAATATGGTAAATGTAGGGTTGACCATCGTTTGTGGCGTTGCAAAATTGGACAATGTTTTTCACATTGCAATGTTGGATAAATTATTCTACCATTCTGATATCATAACATGTTTGTTACAATGTGATATTTGTTTCTTTGTCACATTTGATCATTTGTGATGCTATGATGATTTTTTTTTTCATTACAATTTCCAAACATTTATTTTCATGGTATTTTCACACAATTTGTTTTACATCGTAACGACATCAAGTTGTTATTTTTGTAATATCACATTGCGACAATGTTTGTCCCATTGTGGTGTTGGATAAATTGTGACGATGTCACATTGTTGAATAATTATTTGTTAGTTCTGTAATATAACATTATATAAATATTTTTTACACTACTTCATTTCATACAGTGCAACGTAATGTTAAAATGAAACATTACAAAATTAATCAACCACATTTTCCAATGTGGCTCACTATGTTTGGCTATGTTTGACAATCAACACTCTTCAACTTTGGTCAAATATAATTTCTTATTAATATTATTAATCAATATTAATAATCAAACATATCAAACTACATCAGTCAAACATAGTCAAACAAATTCAACCTTTATAGTCAATATTAAAATAGTTGACCATGATCAAACTTGCTCAATGTTATGTCTACTATGAACGATAGTCAACCTCAACAACCACATGGTTGACAATGGTTTTCAACCATGGTTAACCAATCTCAACCATTGACAATGGTTTAATATGGTCAACCATTGTCAATATCATTGTCGACCATGGTTTGGTAGCCAACCCATGGTCAACTATTTTCAACCATATTCAGCCATTAATAACCGTTAACATTGGTTGAATATGGTCAAACATGGTCAACCATTTTCAACCACGGTCATTCATTGTCAACCATTAACATTGATTGAATATGGTCAACCATGGTTTCTTTGTCACATTGCAATATTGAATAAATTTTTGTACCATTATGATGCGAGAACATGTTTGTTACAACGTGATGTTGGTTTCTTTGTCACATTAGTTCATTTTTGACATTGTGACAGTAGCTTTTTTCATTAAAATTTCAAAACATTTATTTCCATAGTAAGTTTCACACATTTTGTTTTACACAACCACATCACGTTGTTAATTTCTTAATATCACACTATGACAGTGTTTGTCCCATTGTGACATTGGACAAATTGCGACAATGTCATATTGTTGGATAAATTGTTTATTAGTTTTGTAATGTCACCTCATAGTAAGGTTTTTTACATTGCGTCATTGGATAAATTGCAACGTAATGTCACATTGCGACAATGCTTGTCACATTGTCATGTTAGACAATATTTGTCACATTTCGATGTTGGAAAATGTTTTGTATTATTTTGACGTCGAAAAATTGTTTGTTACAATGTGTGATATTGGTTTGTCTATCATGTTCCTTCATTTGTCATAATACGACGCTAATTTTTTTTTCATTATCCAAGAATTTATTCTCATAGCAACTTCACATAGTTTAACATGGTCAACCATAGTCAACATGGTAATCTTGGTCAACCATGGTCCACCAAAGTCATTTATAGAAAACACTCACAACCTTTATCAACCATGTATGCTCACAGTGAACCCTATGTTGACCATATTCAAGCATGTTTGACCAACTCAACTATGGTCAGACATGCATAAAGAAACTCGATAATGGTCAAACATTGTCACTATTTTTGTCAAACTAAGGTCAACGACCGTCAACAAAAGCAACCCACTTCAACCATTCATGTAATTTCAACATTAGCACTAAGTGTAATGTAATATCAACTATAGTCACTCATGGTCAATATTAATGTAACATTATTGTAACCATGTAAAAATGGTCAAGCATGGTCAATAATGGTAAACCATTATTAATGAATGTAACGTTAATATTAATGTATCATCAACCATTGTCAGCCATGATTGATAATGGTTAAATAAAATGTGACATGAAATTCGTTTTTGCATTGCACATTAATGTCATTTTATTTGCACAACCACATTGCGACGTTAGTTGTGTAATGTGATGTTGTGATGATTTGTAATGTTCATAAAAAGGAATTTTATGTTCTTCTTATTTGTTACAATTGTGATGTTGGTTTTTCTTCACTACGTTACGTCGATGTCTTTCATCACATAGTCCACACATTTTTTTCATAGTATTTGTACATTGTTTTTTTTAGCACGACTGATTTGAAATGGTAATCTTAAGATGTGATATTTTGATGATATTTTTTATTGATCAAAAGACAACGTATTTTTGTTACTTTTCATAATGAAACCCAAAAATTTATTCTTAAAAAAAAAAAAAAAAAAAAAAACTTAAACACTTAAAACAATAAATCTCACATTAACATTTATACATATGAATAGTTGTTATATTATATTTATAATTCTATATAATATTAGTAATATAATACTATTATAGTCATATTAGTATTATATTCACATTGTGACGTTATATTAATAATAATAATAATAATAATGTTATTAGATATTGATGTTATTGTTTTGCATTCAATATTATTTACAGAAATATTATTATTGCTACATAATGATATTATTATATGAAAGTTATTAATAGTGTGTATATGTGTTATAATTACTTTATTTGTGTTAATAATATAACATTGCTAATATTATTTTTAATATTAATTTTATTATTAAGTTTTTAATATTATTTATATTATTATTGGTATTTTTATTAATAATAATAAAATATTGTTGTTAATTATATTATTATAAATCATAATTATAATAGTATTGTTAGTTTTTTAATATTAATTTCATTGCTTAATTAATAATACTAAAATTAATATTAAAAATAATGTATTGTGGGTTGTGTTATACGTTAATTTGGGCATCATCCCCCATGACCTGGTCAAACTGGACATCATCCCCAGGACCAATGAAATAGGGTCTATCATCCCCTTATATTTCAGTTGTTATATGCCCTAAGATAAGAACAAATCATTCGTCTTCTATTGTGAAATTTCCAAGGTTTTAAGTATTTGTTATATCACTTATGAGCTACCAATGTTGCCTCTCAAGGGACTAACTGCGTTGCATATGCAGCTCCCTCCATTCAAGGGTGCACTGCAATGCACTTCCCGACATTCAAGGGTGCGTTGGTCAATTGGGATTGAAATTCTCATTGTTCCGAAATCTCCACATGGCCAGTGCCTTCTAGAAGAATCCATATGTGTCAAACTTCGAATCCAAGTGTCCATATAACACCTCTAAGCTTAGGAACATGTCTTGCCTATTATTAGAAAGTCATTCATTAAGAAACTACCATCAGTTTCCCTATAAATTGAGCACAGATCCTAGTGCTAAGAACAGAAGAATTTTTGTAAAGAAATGTTGTTGGATTCTCATTTGAGAGAGTGAAAGTATTTATATGTTTCTAGTGTGATGTTGGATGTGATGAAGCTGGGATGAAGCTTAATCTGGTGACATCAAATCGATCATTGGTTGTAACCTCCCCCTTCTACTCTTTAATAAAAATTGTTGTTCATTTTCCTATATATGTATCTGTTTATGCTTCTATTTCTCATACAATGGATTCTTGAATGATATATATGTTTCATGTTTAATCGACTTAAGTGATTAAGATAAGTAGGCATATGTATATTGAATTTTTTTTGATGTTCTCTATTTATGCTTGCAGGAAACAGTTGGCTATCTGAGTTGGATTGAAGGCGACAACAAAAGCGAAAGAAGGAGAAGAAGAAGCGCTTGGATCACAAATAAGTTCTTCTATCATTCTGCGTGTCTATTTATTTTAGGGAAAGTGATAGCAAAGTCTTTCATCTGTTGTTCTAAGTGCCTAGCACCACACTTAGAGAATATGATTTATCCGTAGATCATAATTCTAAATAACATATTTTTTATAACTTTGCTATGGGTATTTTGTGTCGAAACTAATGTTGTTAATAACATTAATAACATCATTGATTAAATATGGTCAACCATAAATATACTTATTTTATTAAATGTTATTAATATAGTAATTTTATTATTATTATTATTATTCACAGTGATATCAATAACATTATAAATAATATAATTAAATATTAAAATATTTATTAAGACAAAGTTACATTTCTTTCGATTCTTTAATATAATATAATTTATTATTTTTTAGTAAATATAATATATTAGTTTTGATTAAAAAGTCAATAAACTACATAGCCACTCAAATAATAAATTTCGAAATATTTAATAATACCAAGCCAAATTTTAGCTATTTTTTGTCATATGGGAAGGGATGCAGTAATTTTGAATATAATATATCATTCTTTTACATTCTAGAGGAGAGATCCCTATGGAAATTCTCATATATTAAAATTTAAAAAATGCAGTAAAATTCATTATCAACTTATTTTTTATTGGTTTCCATAAAATTCTCGAAAATCTACATTTTGTTGCTTAAGATATCCACGATGATCCATTCACGTAATATTATCATATTTGTGGTATTATAAATATCACCTATGTGTTTTGGATGATCTCAATAAAATGGAATACCATTTCTACTTCAAAGAAATCTCTATGTGGTTCTTCTGCATATATTTAAAGTTCAATTGCTATTGATATTTCTTCAATAAGTTTTTCTACTCCGTTTGGTACTAATGGCTACATAGGATTTGTTTTCAATGTTGTTTTATTTCCTTTAAATAAATACAATAAAAGCTATCTAAAATTTTATTTTACTCAATGGAGAAACTATTTAAAAACAACATAAGTAGGGAAATGTATAATATGCATAGGTTCGACAGATTAGCAGCTCCTTCCATCTCATCCTTCTTCCATGTTGAGTACTGTAAGGAAAGATCATAGTGTAACTCTCAAGTTAGGAGCATAGCCAGGTAAATAGGTTCAGGTCAGTGAAAATGCTTGTAGGGACAGAGTAGAACTTTGTAATATCTTAGGCCAATCCTGCTACTAACGGTAAATTTCAATTATTGTTCAATGAAAAAACTAAATAATGCACTTTATTTTGGGATTATATATGTGAATCAATCTATAAAAATTGGGATTAATACAAGTTTAATGCCATAGAATGAGAAAATTGGTTCAATATTTCCATTAAAGTTCAAATTATTCACTTACAATTGTGTGATGATGATCTGCCTGCTAGACTCAGTTGATGGGCTTGGTACTAATTTCTTGTATTAACTTTCCCACGGTTTGACGAGGGAGGAGATTAACCAGAGCATGGAGTCACATTACAATTTTATGCTTAAAGGGTAAACCATTAAATATCCATTGCTATCAGTTTCATAGTAGGTGCCAAAATCCTCTAGCCCATTGTGCCTTAAACAGGACATCCATGTACCCTATAAGACAAGGCCTTCCATTATCAAAACAATGGGTTCACAAGGATATCTCATAGGTTCAAGTGACTAAACAATTTTGGGGTGGATTACAATAGGTTAATAGAATTATTTGTACATATTGAGAATGGTACACATAACTTGTGTTGAATTTTCACACTCACCTCTTTGGGAATCGATCACGTGGAGTAACAGCCACTCTGGGATACACCCTGGGACCACTCAAAAAGGTTATCATAATGGTTTGGAAGTTTAATAAAAATTAAAATGGTTTGTAAGTTTATTAAACCCTACGGGTTTTGTTGTAATGGAAAACCTCAACATGGTATCAAAGCCTTGACCCAGGTTCGTTTGATTTGCATTTGAGGGGGAGGTGTTGGATTTTGACACTCAGGAATTGGATTTGAACACTCACCTTGTTGGGAATCGATCACATGGACAAATCGCCACTCTAGGATCCATTGTGGGACCACTCAAAAATGTAATGATAATGATTTGGAAGTTTACTAAATCCTATGGGTTTTGGTGTAATGGAAAACCTCAACAACTTGAAACTTCATTTCCTTATTTTCTCGATTAGACTAATTCAAAGGAGATCGATCAATCAATTATCAAAATCAAATGTCATTGAGCCTGCAATGTTGTACACAATCAAATTTCATTGAACCTGCAATGTTGTACACAATCAAATGTCACTGAACCTACAATGTACGTAATAATTAATAAAAATTTTGGTAATTTGAAAAAAAATCAAACCTAGGCAAACTTATTTATCAAATCAAAACTCGATTGTCTATAAATTGAATCTACTTGTCTATCAGGTATTGATCTATTAGGTGTTGATCAAAACCTGAGAACAACCATATGGGCAACACATTGGAAATATGAATATCTACAACATATGAAATGAAATTGAACCTCACTTAAGCTAAGTAATAGACATAATTAAGCCATTTGTGTACAATTTTGTTTGAGAGTTGTGTTGAGTTTCGTTTGTTTTGAGAATTTGAACGTCCAAGTGTTTCAAGTTTACAATGAAGTTGGGCACCAAAACCTACTATTTTTCCTCCATGTGTTTATTTCTTCATCCATTACTTTTCATAGGAAACCATGAAGCAAAGGGAATGGAGTGGAGAAAACACTTGGTAAATGGTTAAACACAATACGTTTGAGAATTATTCAACGAATATTTTACAAGTTTTTTTTTTTTTTTAAATATCTCTCAATATGTGGTTATTGGTTATCAACAATAGGCATAGTAAATTTTTAATCATGTTTAATAAAAAAATAATTTAAGTATGGTTTAAATATATGATTAAGATATGCAAGAAATATAGTGGTGTGAATTCCATCCATTGATATGATGGGCGTACACTGACTTCTTTAAATTACACTACCCGATCCAAATTTGTAATTAAAGAAATGATTCAAGTGCCTAATTCTAATAGAGGAATGCCTATGGACATAACAACATCTCTGTGAAATAAATAAACATTTTTTTTTGTAAATTTAAAAGCTTTGTATTACTCATAAAAACATAAATACCTAGATGAACTAGTGTGGTCCAAGGGAATTCCAATAGAAGAACTCCACAAGTCCCACGTAGACCCAACAGAAACTAGCCACTAACATATTTACATAGGCACTGCCGATTCAAGTTTACAAGATTCCCACGAGTTGAGCATTGAAAACCCAAAAGACGATACAATAGTAAAACAACAAACAGGTGGCGAAAAAAAACCTATATAATAGGAAACATAATGGATTATGGATTCATAAAAACAGGTATACATTTTGAAACTAAAGACACATAGCTAGCACCAAACACTCAGTCGCAACACCATACATCATTGTAATCCCTTTTGAGTGATGCCCATATTGGGCCAAATTGGAATAAGAGAAACATTATTTGGAGAATTGACCACCACCAACCACTTGCATCTTGTCGACACTAGTCCCTGTTACACAAGGAAATAGTAGCTATAACATGAACATTAGAACTATGTGGCTCACATGTTCACCATCTTCTGAGCCACAGGGTACATGGATTTCAATATTTCTTAGGTGAGCATCAATTCTGTCTACATTGAAGTGTAGGTTCCTTAACATTCTCTTGACATTCTCCAGGGACGCAAAGATATTGTATTTTTTGACTTGTTTGTTTCTGAGAAATAAGCCCAACGATGTCTTGAATCTTCATTTTCTAATGAAGGGCCACTGAATTTAGAAATTATTTTTTCCTACCTATAGTTTCTCCCAAATCTAGGACCCAACTGCCCAAATCTTCAAGCAATTCTGAGTAAGACATCGATTTCCTTTCCTCTCCCACCTTCACCTCCAATTCTTGTATTTCCACACGCACGTCTGGAGGTATGACGTTGAAATAGGATGCTATCAATTCATGGGCAAACAATATTGTGCCCCTCTGACTAGGCTGATAAAAAATTCTGCCACCCCTTTTGCTTCTTTGATGTTTCCTTAGAGGCATGCTAAAGTTGTCAAGGGGTTGATAGAGATCTTTATAGGGATTTCCCCTACCTGCAAAATAACAAGCAAACCAGACTATCTTCTACGACCAGGTAAGAACACCAGTATTGTGAGTTGTCACAATAACCCCAAATGAAGTGATTATACTTTGGAGAGTAGACTGCAAACACAAATATGAGGTGACATGAACTCTATAACTTTCTTTATATCCTCCACTAGAAATAAATAAAGCCTATTATCTCATATGCTTTTGCCAAAAAAAAGTGGGGTAAGTTTTTTAAATATTTTATTGAAAATTGGAATTTGGGAATTCAAATTTTTATTGTTGAAATTATAGAAAGTTGTCTCCATCTTTATAGTATCTAAAAATTTATTTCTAATTAGAATTGGGAAATTTGTTAATTTTTAGTCTGCTCTCTTTTCTTAGAAATTATATAAAGTTTTATCCATCTTTATTTCGTTGAGACATCCATTCTACAACCCAATATGAGGGCATGTGTAAGTATGTACATCTCTAATAAAATAATAATAAAAATAGAAAAATTAATGTCGCCCAAAAAAAAAAACCATATAGATTTTAAAAAAAAAAAACTACAATACAATTCAACATAAAGAATAAAAAATCCCCCAAAATCTTTTACTATTTCTTTTAATTAAATATCTGTAAAATGAATGAAAAATCATATCCTATGGATATATTAAATCTTTAAAGACATACATATTTATAGGTCAAAGTTGTAATATTTGAAAATATTAATTTAATGTAGTTTTATTATAAATTTTTTTATCATGCCATGTAAAAAAATTCATTAAATTCAATATTAATATTAAAAGATTATTATTATTATTATTATTATTTTGTAAGCTTGGCACGACTACATCTTCATCATTTCCAATATATCACCCAGATTAAGGCGGGGAATTGAAACGGTGAATTAGCATCAAGGAGTGTCTTAACAGAGCACTAATAATCGTCATTCAAGACCAGGTGGATTATTATTATTATTATTATTAAATCTAATATCAATATTATAATATTATAATATTAATATTATTAGATTTAATACCTTTTTTAAAATTAATCATCTGAGGAAAAGTTTACATTTCAGGGGATTTGATCCCTCTCGGAAATTTCTTTCTAGTTTGAATAATGAAATTTATTAATTTTCAATATATT